>JABSTQ010009929.1:872500-1289123 GCA_013358835.2 Ixodes persulcatus
ATATTTTGCGATTATACCGTGCTAGCAGAATTCGAACGAATAAATTTCTATATGTACAAATATAGGACCTCGTACTCATGCGTGCATAATATAAATTATATATATATATATATATATATATATAATATCATATTCAGATACATAAATAATATGTAAAATAGTTATTTATTATAATAATATTTATATAATAGGAGGAGGGTGGGTACGCAGGACCCATCCTCCTCCTCCTCCTCCGATTTTGCCGACGGCGACGCCGACGACGCAAATAAACGCGAACGGTGCCTAAGAGCTTGCGTAACAAGTTTATAAATTTACATCAACTGCCGCGCTTTTTCTAATCATAAACCATGTTCATTACAAGAAGAAATACAATTAAATTGGATTGTGCATCTACAATCGATTACGTGGCCAGACTTACAAATGTTTGTGTCTCCATAAGTCCACGGGGTTTACGCCTACTTATATAACTCACGTGTTTCTGTCAGGGCGCTGAGGTGTCTCGTTAGAAGCACGAGGCGAGATTGGTGCGGACAGCTCGTTATTTCGGGCTCTAGTTTTTTACGTTTCCAATCACCCGAGTCTCTCTGCGACACACACAGATATTTCCCAGAGAATGGCCACGTGCTCCCTGGAGTTTGTAACTACTCCCGTTTGATCAGTGGCACCTTTAGCCTTGATTTGTTCATCCGACTACTTTGGGCCCATTTGTACATTCTGTGATAAAAATTTCTAAAATTTCACCGCCCCGCGCCAACACGCTGTCATTTTTAGTAAAGCAAGATATCAAGTACGCTGTGCTCTCCATGTCCCGCTATTCAATTGGAAATTAAGCAAGCTCAACATGCCTCGAAAAACCAAGTCCCTTCATAAGGCAGTTTCTTGCTTTCGTGGCGATTGTCAGAGCAGTAATATATAAAAAAAGAAACTTGTGTATTTAGTCTTCAATTTGAAGACAAACGAACAGTGCCAATTATATGGAAGAGTTGTAATAGTAGAGCGACGTTTCGAATGAAAATCAATGGGCTCTGTTGTATGCCTTACCGAAAATAAGTAACGAAATACGTTACTCGTTACTTGCAAATGTAAGGTACGCGTTACAGACCTACGTCACGTCAAAATAAAAGAAACGCGTTGCCTTTACCGTTACCGATAAAAAATGACACTCGTTAGTTCTGCGTTCATTTTCATTTATGAATTAAAATGTTTTACTGTTTTCACGTTACAGGTTTGCATAAGCGCGCCACATTTCGAGAAACGTTATAGTCATGCAGAAATTTAACAAAATTACCTCGTCTTTTTTAGAGATCTACCTGGAAAAATAAATGCAAAATTTTGAAGCTATGTGGGAAGAGTTCCAGAATTCATGACTTGGGGGCTAGAAACACGAAAAAGTTGAAGCGTATTTATTTTTTTTAAGTCTTGGGAGGATGTAAAGAGTAACTTAACTAAGTTACCCGTTACTCGAAATGTGTAACGTAAGTAGTGTACGTGATCGGCTACTCTTTTAAAAATGTAAGGAGCACCTTACTACATAACTGAAGCGAGTGACGCCTTACCGGTAAAAACCGTTACTAGTAACGCCTTAGCTCCAACACTGGCTGTATCGCACCAATATTTACTGCGCATGTGGCGCTCGAGATTGGGGACGGTGGCTCGCAGCCGCAGAATTCTCGCGGGCCGCGACCCAGACAGTCGTGGGCGGCATGCGACCCGGGGGTCGCGTGTTGTGAAACGCTTGTCCTATACGTTCCAATACCGGGCTGCATGATTCTTTAAATTCAAAATGCCTGAGATAAACGACAACTAACGCCGAATGGTCTATGGTGCCTATTGGTGCTTACATTTTTCTATGGATCCACTAAAATAACACACATACATATTTGACGGTGTTTCTTAGTAACTGGTTGTCCGAAGCTCTAGGAACTTGTGACCTTAAAACACCCAATTTCACTGCCTGCGATAATAAACTCTGTGAATGAGTACACCGATGTAATTTAGATGACCCGACCTCAATTAATTTTAAGAGATACTTCGACGAAATTTAAAATATACCCATCGTGTTTAGAAATAGTCTCTTTATATGATCCATAGTATCCGTAAATGACAATCGCACGTTTGTATTTTGAGCCTGATGGCTGTAGCTTTCATTACAAACGGCCGACTCTGGCAAGCGCTCGTAGAGCAGCCAGTGGAGAGCACGTCCCATCCGGCCCAATCGTGACGTAGTCTGTCTCGGGATGAGCAAAGCTGCGGCGAGGCTGACATCGTAAGGATGCACGTTCCAGCCACCGAAGCGGTCGAAGCAAGCTGCTTTCGTGTGAACTTTGAGTGACAAGTTTATCTTCAATAATCTTGCAAGAGGAGAACTGCGACGTCTGGGACACACATAAGAGAGTGCCGTTGAGTGGGGAGCTCCTCCTTCCCCTCCGCTCTTCTGCTGGCCGTAGAGCTGTCGGTATGACGTCAGGTTCAAAGGATGTATAGATGTTTTTTGTTCCCTGTCGTACTCAGCCGCGTGGATTCCGTATCTAATATGCGAGACAAAAAAAAAAATAATAATAAAACATTTGAACCTGGAATATGCCAGAAATTATAGGTAAGGAAATACAAGAATGTGTGACAATCACGCATTTTTCGTAAACAACTTCCGGCGGCGTGGAGAGATCAAAACGATGTTTTACCGCATACCAGAAGTGACGACATTCAAGATGGCTGCGCCCTTGCGGAAAGGTGTATAGTTCAAGGCGAGACAGTTATCGTCACTACCTGTCAAGGTTCCTAGACGGACATTACAAACGAGGCTTTAGCGACATCCACCAGGTGCGTTTTGCTAATCATTTAATTTGTTTTAAAATTTCTTTTTCTGTCTTTTTTTACAAGATATTGGTGTGTCCGATGTGATACTGCTCCTTTGAACAACTACAGACCAAACAATAAGCGCCGAAAGTTCGTTGTGGTATCTCTTTAAGATCTACCTTTTTTTATATTCATTGAATCAAAGGTTTCCGGGTGTGATAAAACCCATTGAAAGTTTTCCTGGCCCCAATACCGACGTAAACTGGGCATCCTCAAATTTGGCGTTACGCTCACGAGAGATGTAACTGAGCCGGTTGCCAGGTGGCATAACACGATTGGGTAAAACAAAACGGCAGGTTCCTAGCCGTGGTCAACCCAGTCGCTGCACACTTTGCTGCTCACAGACCACGCAAGATCATGCTGCACACAGACGTGCAATTATCCGATAATATAGCTAAAATAAATTTCCCGCTAAATTTACCGGATACATTTGCAGCTAATTTAAGAGTTTCGGCGGAGGAATTTCTACTCTAAACGTCACGTGACATCGTGACGTCATATGGCATGGCAGCGTCACGCGACGCTGGGACATTCGGTGCCACGACGACCCTACAAGGCGAGGAAGCACAACCCGAGAATCTGCTGCGAAACTGCGGTGCCTATACTCCGTTTCACCTTATGTTGTACCGCAGCGAAGGCTAGAAGCGCGAGCTCATAGCGTTGGCAGCCGCTCACAAGAGCTTGTGCCGCCGAGATGTGCCCCAGAGCAAGGAGCTCGCGCATGTAGCCTTTCCTGCGGTACATCATGAGGTGAAACAGGGTATAGACCTTTCCAAAAACGAGCTTCTGGCCGGTGCCATTTTGAGCGTTCGTGCGTATGGCGCGTGCTTTGCTCGCTTTCCGAAGCGACGAACACGCACGTGCTGGGCTGTGAAGATCGCACGCTGGACTGTGATTTTGTAAACATTGGAAAGGTTTATAGAACGCGTCTCCACAGTGGCATTTTTAACCCTGGGAGTGGGGAAACAAAGCGACAGGAGTTTGTGTTGTCTTCTTCCTCTGTTTCTCCAACTCTCCGGGGTTAAAAAGGTCCGTTCTAATCCAGCTCGCCTGCACACTCGCATCATCTCCAACTGGTGCGTTTAAGGCTGCGGTCCCACGGCAGCCATCTTGAACAAGGCGTTAGTTCAACCAATGGATGGCGACACGCACCCGTGGGGTGGCCGAAATATTGGTTCACGGTGGGATGGCTCGAGCACCATCACGTTCCCATCGTGGCCTTGCTCGCGCCGCTGCCAGCTGTGCTCAGCTGGCTCCATAGCGTGGCCAAGCAAACTCATGTATGCGAGAATGTCAGGCTGATATTAGCCCCGTGCGCGACCGAAAGCGTCGCTGTGGTCGGCCTTCCTCGATTGGCCGAATGCTGACTATGACATCGGAAAGGGGATTTATAATCGACGGAAATAAGAGGAATGAAAGAACTTTTATTTTGACAGTGTTGGCAGTGTTCCTTTTCAAGCTTCCCCCATGCTAATAACAAACACCATCGAACTTGTTGTTTGCAAGGTAATGACGTCACAAGGGGGAACCACAGGAGGGCCCCACCAAAACATCTCGCCGCTAATAGGGGCATGCGGTTCGGCGGTTGCCATGGGCCAACGTTACTAAAACACTCAGTTGGGAAACTCGCCGTCGAAACCTGGGCCGCTGGCGTCCACCGAGACCGAGCTAAATGCGACAACAGCGCCACTCTTTGTCATTTGTCTGTACTGTGGTCACCTTGAGCTTTTAGGAAGCCTTTTTTTGCGAAAAAACAAACGGAAAAGACTCTTTTTGTATGAAATTTTTTGAAGTTTAGTACAAAATGAAGGGCGCGTGATGTTTTTAAAATATTTAGTTTGCAAGGTTTTGTGGCCCAATTAATATTGTTTTTATACAACCATGCCTCAGCGGTGCTTTCAGGTGGCGCGTCCCGACCTAGGTGCATTTTAACTTCGGTAGCAAGACGCGGCGCGTCCGCAGGGGAGACTGGGGTGGCGCTCCTGTATCCTCTTCCACAGTATCTGTTCTGGCCCCAAAATGGCCGATTAAAGCCAAAATAGAAGTGACGTGCGGTTCCTCGAATGGCCGCTGCGGGAAAAATGGTGGCGTTGTGTTCGTCATTAGCTCGGTGCTGGAGGACAGATCGGAGACACTTTTTGAAGGCAGTCTCTATAGCAGTTTCAAAACTGAGTGGTTTAATAACGTTGCCACGGGCTTTTGCAATAAATCTTACCAAGAAGGAATCAATAGACCAATCTCACTAAGCGTTCGACGCATGCGTGACGCCGCCATAACTTTAGTTCACAGGAGGCAGCCCGCAGTGCACCAGAGGGCTCGGACCGTCTCGTGGTCTACACGCGCAGAGCTCCAGCGAGCTTGTCGCACGAGCCCAAGGACTAAAGTTCCCTCGATGCATTTCGGCAGTGGTGGCGTAGTGAAACTGGCTGGTGAGATCGGTCTATTGTTGATTCCTTCTTGTGAATATTCTGTCAATGAAAAGTTCTACTGCAGGAATGCAGGCTCAGTAGACTCATCTTCCAAGACACCAGTGGAAGCGGACGTCTAGCAAACTGCTTCGCGATTTACGGTATTTACCTCGCCATTATAATGACGACTGAAATGTGACGTCACGAAATATTGTGTTTCACGGGATCCGAAAGATGTTGTAAAAGTTGTCACATTATAGTTCCCAGAAAGCAAACGCCGTTGCAATATTTTCGGAAGTACCGACACACATTATGTTGTAAGTACAGCTTAGGAGGAATATGATGAAAGGCATCAGTATAAATAGGAAGACGTTTATTAGCAATGAAGACGCTATGATTGAGCGGCATTTAGTGACGGCAAGTGATGAGTGTACGGGAATTTATAAGTTCACATGATTGCTAACTATAGACATGCGGACAATGAAGGCCTGTTTTGTCGGGAGATGGAGTTGCGGTGATTACCGGATATCGGACGACTCGTGGCAGACAAACAAGCAAGTTTCGTCTCAGCGAATGGTAAGCGTCAAGTGTCAAGCACAGCCCGTCGCTACCGACGTTGTTGACGTTTCGAGCACATACCGCTTTCGACAAAAGTGTTGGCACCTGGGCTAACTTTGCGGAAAGACTCGAAGTCTTCCTCGAGTCCAGCGCCATCATGAACAGTAACTGAAAACGATCCACTATTCAGTCGGTGGGTGGTGAAACGTATTCGCATCTGCGGAGTCATGGTCGATGCGTACTGTAAGTGATTGGAAGTTTACACGATGCATGCCACGACGTCCAAACGCGTCATTGGCGTTCTACGCTCTCTTTTCGCTACTTTTGGGCGAACGAAAATACTTTTCTCTAATAACGCGCCGAATCTTCTTTCAAATAAAATAAACAAGTTTTTGAGAAAATTAAAAACGGCATCAGGCAACACACTAGGGCATCATACCATCCTGCAACTAGCGGGCAAGCCAAACAGATAGTGTGTGAAACGAAGAGAGCCCTCTTGAAGTTTACGGAAGAAGCCGTTCAGTGAAGAATCGCCAGGTTCTTGTTCCACGAGAAAAACACCCACCGAAGCAATGTTCGGCGGACGAAGAGCCACACCCCTCGACCTCATGACACTATGGCATACGAACGAAGATCGAGATATTCCCAGATTGGGAGTAATGGCAGTTTATTCGGTCGGACAACTCGCCTACGTGAGGAATTTCAGCGGAAGTCCGGACTTTCATTTAAACCTTGAGTAGAAAAGGCTCTATGCTGTTTGGCCAGATGGTGTCATCCCTCTGAATACGTTAGATATCAATGCCCTTGAGTGTAAATATAACGAAATCACAAAAATCTATTTGTGTATTGTGTAACTGTCCTTGTATTTTGTGGCAGAAGCTATGGTGGTGATTTGACCTTTCACACACGGCTCCTTTTTTTATTTTTCGCCTCTTACTCTTTTGCGGTTTCGGTAGGCTATAAGAATCTTTTGGAACGGGAACACTTTACCTCAACGAGGCAATTTGTTCCAAGCAGTCCATCAGGGATGCTGCTAGAAATCTGTCCTTCATATTATTGAATAAGCTGCACTTTCGCGCAGTGCAGTTTTCCTGTTCCACGTACAGTTGTAAAGCAGCATCCTCATTGATTCTACCATATTCTGTTGCGGGTGAAGAAAAGTCTTTGGGTACACAATACTTGAAAAAAGTCTGCCACTGTACGTTGCGGTTCGATATCCACTAATGCCGTCGTTCTTATAGAGCCTCATTATTTAATCATTACCTCGTCACCTCATATTGCGCTTCATCAACAATAAGTACAATAGGCTACCGCCATATTACAATACATGAATTAAAAAATTGAGTCGTTCAGTCCTTCATTATTTTTAATATTTATATTATGTTAATACGTTACATTACCTCAAGACGAGCGACGTCCATCATTGATCTTCAAATGCACCTGTGTATGAATTAGACGCACAATCACAAAGAGCACAGCGTGCCATGGACCTCTTTTCTTTGGATCGTCTTTTTGAAACCAGCGCAAGCTGGCATTTTCTCTTATGAGACGGTTAGAACGGTCACACATAAAACCCGCACTTCTCCTATCCGGCCGCTTCCTCCTCTCATCATGTGTAGTTGGTTTTAACTAAATAAGCTATAATAATGGTGTATTATTCATATTTAGTTTCAGTTTCAGTCAGGGGAAAGCAGGTTCGCGGGAACTAGAGCTGTTAAATGAGCTGCGCTTAGATTATCGGCACTCCGTTCCCCTACATTGTTGTGGGCGCCGCCATTTTGGTGCTTGTGCAGAGCAGACGCAACTGCCGATCGTCATGATTCAAAAGTGCGACTTCCTCAGCATTAGATTCGGTGATAGGAGGCTCATGTAATATTGCTTTGCTTTGTCGCGAACTGTTTAAACATTTGTGGAGGTTGAAAAAGCGTTTCCCGTGATTTTAGATAAAGCTTCAGATAACTGGCAACCATGATTTTAAGCCACAATAGGGTCAAGTGTCGCTACTCTCAAGCGTAGCTAATTTAGTGGCACTAGCGGGAACAATGAGGAATAGGCCAGGCGTCAAAAGGTAGTGGCTCGTAGAACCCACGGGGCACACGTCATGGCCCCTTCAGGTATTTCAAGCTCCCTGAACAAGGGCATGAATAGTGTCATTAAATAAGCTACCTTTCAAAGTAACGACACTTGGGCATATTGTGGCTTAAAATCATGGTTGCCAGTTATCTGAAGCTTTATCTAAAATCACAAAAAACGCTTTTCCGTCCTCCACAAATGTTTAAACAGTCCGCGACAGAGCAAAGCAATATTGCAACAGCTTCCTGACACCGTATCTAATGCTGAGTAGTAGTAGTATAAAACGTTTATTTGAACCGCTTTTGAGGGATAGAGGGAGGGGAATGAGTCAATAGCATCGCGGCCTGGACTCGCGGTATGGGGGGAAGGGAATTATATATGTACTTCTAAGCCAGCTTTGTGGATATAATCCAGAAGCGCGCGTAGAGTTTGATATTGCTTAGTCTGGAGGGCCTGGGGGAAAGACCAAGTCCTCCATGGATGTCACCCCGTCCTCTAGGTGCTTCTTCCTTGTTGCCTCAACGCCTCTGCAGCCCCATAGCAGGTGAACTAGGTCGACCGCATGTTGGGGGTCCTTGCAGTAGCAGCATGTCGGTGGTGTCCGCGCCTTTTCCCACGCTGCTCTTCTGTTCGGCGTGCAGGCGGTATTGGTTCTAATGCGCCTTAAGAGCACCCTCGTTCTCCGCCCAAAGCCTCGCGGCAGTGGGTGGGAGATGGGTGGAAGGTGTTCCTTCTGCGCAGTACGGGACGAAAGTTTGATCTGCTGTTCAGCTTCGTCGGGGTCATAGTCGTCTTCGTCTTCGTCATCTTCGGGTGAGGAAAATGCGTAGCCGTGATCATGGAAGTGCTGAGGAAGTCGCACTTTTGAATCATGACGATCGGCAGTTGCGTTTGCTCTGCGCAAGACCCGAAATGGCGGCGCCCACAACAATGTAGGGGAACAGAGTGCCGATACTCTAAGCGCAGCGGAAAATTTCCCGGCTAAATCTAGCGGAAAAACTTTCCACGCTAAATCTAGCGGAAAAATTTCCCCGCTAAATCTAGTGAAAAAACGTTCCCCACTAAATTTAGCGGAAAAGATTTCTCCACTAAATCTAACGGAAAAATTTACCCGCTAAATCTAGCGGAAACAATTTCCCCGCTATATCTAGCGGAAAAATTTCCCCGCTACATCTAGTGGAAAAAAGTTCCCCACTAAATTTAGCGGAAAAGATTTCTCCGCTAAATCTAACGGAAAAATTTCCCCGCTAAATCTAGCGGAAAAATTTCCCCGCTAAATTTTGCCGAAAATTTTCCCCTAAATGCGAGGTGAGCAGGAGAGGAGGATGGGCATATCCTCCTCTCCGTACCTTCCCCTTCTCCTCTTCAAGAGCTGCGCTCTAATTCGGCGTTACAGGGAGTTGTAAACGATTTTCATTTTTAATTGTTTTTTTTTTAAATTAACTAAGCTCTACAACTATCAAGAAACCAAAGCAAGATCATTGTGAAAATCTAATACATCGCAATGTATATCTATTCCATACAATAAATATTATTAGATGCCAATAAATTTGTTTGGTGTCCATAAAAGAAATGCGTCAAAAACAGGCAAGTTTGAAGGGCTCCTGGAGCGTTATGACTGTGAAAATGAAAAAAGCCATCGTCCACTTCTTGAGCAACCATTGTAGTTCTAAATGTTATAAAATATTATCATAGTTTAATTATTTCCTCAGCGGCATTTGAACCACCGTGACTGGAAGCACAAAAAAGTACGACGTTTAATAGAATATCTAAACAAAACAATTACACAACATTAATTTTTTTCTGCATATTACAAATTATAAGCACTACGTCTGTAGCTAATTTCATTGCCCTAGAGCATGTCATTAAAAACATATTTGTGCTGAAAAATTACAATTTTAGGGCAATATTTGGAGAGATGAACAAACCAAAGTAGTGCAAGTACCAAAACAAGTATATCGTTACATTCTGCTCCAACATCATCTTAACAAAACTGCTCTATTGGAACCGTGTTATCTTTAATAGATTCTTCTTGAAACATGAACCAGCGGAGCAAGTGAGGGTCCGCGCCATCATATTCGCAACGCAACAAATGCGCATGAGCAGTATAAACCAATTCATACATAATATCAAATGAAAGAGGATTGTTTTGCCTTTCGAACGACATCAATCCTACAAAACAGTGTTCAAACGAAGATGAGTAATGACCTGTCAAAAAGTACCTAAACTTCCGCATTCAGTGGGACCGTGGCCTTAAGCCGTCCGAAAAAAGTGGTCCCTCGATTTGCACCCGATGACGTCATACAAGAGTCACGCTGTCGCCGGCCGCGATCTTGGCGGCGTAACATCGCCGGTGGTGCATGTGGCAGAGGCCCGTTCCTCTGCAGGTCGAGTTCTCCCGCTTGGCAGTGGCTTCGTCAGCCGGGAGTTGGGACGCCTTGGCGAGAGCCGCATCCCTCACTTTTGAAGACGCCAACAGCCTCGGCTCATCAACTAAAATGGGAATTTCAACGGTACAACACCAAACTTCCCAATGTTCGTCCTGAATATTTAAGACGACTGTCATAAAATGTAAATAAGTAGTAATTAAACTTTTCGACGAGTACAAGTTTTTATTCCATGGCCCTAGAAAATATTTGCATTAAATCCTACGGAGCCAAATTCACAAAATTGTCAATTTGTGTTTTCTCCCCACCACGAAAAGCCGTAATGTGCCCAAGGACTGTAAGTGCCTAGGCATCGTAGAACGGAAATATAGTAGATTTTCGATATTTCAACGGAAACTCTTTTATTCCACGCAGTGTCCCTGGAACTTGGCCATGGACAACACACAGCTGCTCGTGCTTTTTGCCGCAACTTCTGCTACTAGACACCAGCAGGATCGCGACATACGATAGCACGGCACCCCGGCTTTCGTGACGTCATTTGGTGCCGTTTTGGGACCACTTTAGACACGTTCGGGCGGAATAAGGACGCTAAGCACACCACCAATCGCACACGCGTTTCAGGCACCGTATACCGAAACCTAGCCACTAACAAACGGCACGCGGCAAAAAGAAGGGCGCTGCTGCGGTGGCGCTGTTATCGGCGCGGCGCAAGCGCAAACCCTTCACCCGAGTTTGGATTCCGCGCACGCGCAAAGGCTGACTTTTTTGTAAACAGCGTGTTGGTCTATAGAGGGCGTTTTATTTCGGCGTCCATAATGTGCTACCAATACACGCTTCCTTCGTATATACTTTCATTGACATTAATTATACGAATCGACGTAGCATTTGTAGAGGCTCGGTCCTCAGTCCAGTCTTGTATTTCTGCTGTACATTATTATTATTTATTTTTTTTTTTGGGGGGGGGGGGGGGGGGGGGGGGGGGGGGATGGTGTGCGTAGCCCATAGCTATCGCCCGGACACTGTCATTGAGGCCAGTGCGAAGAAGATTCCAGCTCTTCTAAACAATAGGTAGTTTGTGAAATTCTCACGACGCGTTGCGGAGCTGGGATCTGGGTCGGTGCGGAGGGATGTACTGCTGACCCTTTTACTCATTTCACAGCAATGAATCTATGCGGTAAAAAAAAAATTATACGCATTGTAATTACTTATTTCGGAACTCATTTCAATATGTTTGGCTAAAATATGCTCCCAGGAAAACAAAAAAGTCATCCGGACGGCAAGATTTAGGTTATCTTTATGTACGTATATACGTAAATACTATATATACATATATAAAACGAACATTGGAAAGTGTTATAATTCTTAACCGCAGTTAATAAAAAAATAACCCTCATTTTTTTTTCTCGCGAGCAGTTCATTCTTGCAACAACTTGTCAGCCGAAATCGCCTTGCATATCCCATTTTGTTTTATTTACAACGCTACATAGCTCATTTTCGTCAAAAAATGTCCGCACTTACTATTCTGATTGTTGTCTTTTTTTTCTTATTTCTGTCACTTCCTTTACAAGGGCTGTATTGCTATTTTTTTCTTCATGGTATTAGTTTCCTGCGTTAAGAGTTCGACTGCGTGACGAAATGTTTCATGTTTCATTTATTTTCGTGTATTATGTTGCATGTATACATTCCATATATTAGTTTTATTAAGTGTACTCCCCTACGAAAACGCTCCACAATGGCGCTGTAGGTAAAATAAATAGATTCAAGAACAAATATAGCCGATAACGATTATCACAACCCGCCACTAAAAATTACTTTATCGGATTGTTTCGCAAGGAGTCGATTCAAAACTGACCATAATCATTGTTCCGCTTTGCAAATCTGAAAAGAATTTTTTTATTTGAATTTTGTTTTAGCGCGAAATTTCACTTTTTGTTTTCATGGTTAGCGTGAGATTTAGCATCTTGGCAGAATGCTTGGAATTTCAAGCTCTCTTAGACGAAGTTCCCTTTTTGATTTGGGACACTCTGAGAAAGTGTAAGTTCAGTAAGCTTTTATGAGCGTGAGCCTCAAGTGTTTTTTGGTTTTTTTTTTACGACATATCGATTGCTGAACCTTTTTTTTTTTTGAGCTGCATAAAAAGTCAAATCTTTTTAAGCCGCAACATGATGATCAAAATGTAAAGGAATTTAATTCTCTAAAACAAGGGTGAATAGGCAACAAATGTGAATGTTTCTTATGCAATTTTGTTATAATTGTTAGCCTTAAAAGTTCGGTTCTTTATGTTCGAGCACTCTCTTTTTTGTTTTTCGCGAATTGATCGAAAACCTTATATTTTAAGCTTAAACAAGATGGTAAAATCTAAAGAAATGGGCATCGCTAAACGTACAATGAGTATGGCAACAAATATTGCTTACGCGAGGTTCGTTATGTAACAAAACTTGCGTAAGCAACATTACGGCCAAGTAAAACATAAGCAACAGATGCATTCTTCAGGCAAAGGATTGCACAGTCGTAACCCTCAAGAGTTGTGCTGCTTAGGTTTAATTATTTAGCGAGCGTCATAATGAGCAAATGGACCAAATGGGTCGAAGCTCAAACTACTTATCCGGAAACGTGACCAGCGCACACCAGGGTAGTTTTCGTGAAGTCCTTTCAAGTTCTACCTTCCTGCAATAAGGTGCGACTCCCGCCGAGCTCGATGTTTTATTAAATTCGTAATTGACACAAAATGTCGACCAAGTAACACTTCGTACGTGCTCGAAATTTATGTTTCCCGAATGAATGTGCAAATGACAAAAGGTTGTCTGCATGATCATGCCTTACCCCGCACTTCAAGTTAAGTATAAAAAAAATCTAATATGACCGTGCCCGACCACTCAATTTGATTCTAGATAACATGTGGACAATACAAAAGACACAATCGTAATAGATGCAGGAACACTTAATTTTATTCACTTTAAGGTTGCCGTTAACATAATTTTAAACTCCATTTGCTCTGACTTAGGGAAGAAGAATATTTGATATTCGCTATATCATACAAAAAAGTGTACGTATTTCAAAGACCTCTTAAATGCGTATTTGTATAACTAGATATACGTGAGGCGTATTTCAAGGTATTTCAAATGCACAATCAAAGGTGCACTGAAGTGATTTTTGAAAAACGGTCGTTTTTGATCTTATATTGTTTAAAATGTGCTAGTTCCCGCATATACAAAATCCTATATTACAAAACTGCCAATTCATCTCAGGGCAAGAAAAAAACATGTGGACCCTTTTTTCTCGCGGACTGCACTGTGTGGACCAATGAAAGCCCTACAATATGCGCAGATTCCGAATGATTTTATTATTACTCTTTTCGAAGAGAGTCTGATAGGTACACGTTCGGATAAGACTTCTCTTTTTCTCCGCAGGAGAAGCCATCGCTTGCAACTCGCGGACAAGCGCCATTCGTCGACCACTTCACTCGGAAGAAAATTCTTCCCAAAAAGGGTGTGCCGCGACTTGAACACGCTTTTAACGAGGAAATACGCCACGCACAATTGTGATTTCGGGTTTGTTGGGATGCTTAGAGCGTCTAGATTGAGTTGTCGCCCCAAAAAGACGATCACAGAATTGACTTCAGCGCTGCTTTAAAATATTTTGAGTATTTTTTTACATCCTAATTACCTACATATTAGTCGATGTATTGTTTCATTGTATTAAAATACCATATTTTCCGATGTATACATTGGTAGTGTTTTTTTGCTTTTCCGAAATTTCCGTAGGTGCGTCTTATATAACGACGCGATATACTGTAAAAAACCCTTAATTTTTGCTGCTTCTATTTCTCCCGAATTGGTCACAGACGACACAATTGCGGCCACTAAATACCTCAAACTCTAGATGCCTGCATTGAAACTCTTGAGAGCCGAAATTTCGCGTGGCCATAAATTTCGCGACTTTTTTTAATACGCGAAAATTAAGATCTCGCGAACATGGTAGTTTTCCAGTATGCAATTTTGTTACTTCCAAGTAGGCAAAATGTGTGAAAAGTAGGCAAGTAGGTAAGTGCGAAATGCTTCTATGGGGGTTATATCTCTCGTTCGATTTGTTGACGAGAATATTGAAACTTGCAATAACTTGCGGATATATTGCGATTATAATATACATATACAGGCTTATCAACGCAGTTTCACCGCGCCGACCATACACATAGTATACGGTATACGTGCATCTTATAGAAAGACGCAACTTATACACCAACTTTTTTTTAACAGCTTATTAGCGGGGTGTGAAACTTCACAAAAGGGCGACCAGAAAATACGGTACTAATATTCCGTACTTCAAATACCATTGTAAATGAATACGAATTTGACTTCTCTTTCTTGACACGTGAAAGCAAATTAGGAGAGCCCTGCGAGGATGACAGTTTGAACATTCGCCTCCGATACGCATCTGCAGTCTTTGTATCCGTACTCGAACAGCATCCGCAATGTTCATAAATTATTTTATGCGTAGCGGATCCGCATCCGCATACTTTGCATCCGCATCCGAACGGCATCCGCAAAATTTGGAACACCATCCGACTCCCAATCAGCGCGTTCATGTGATATCATAAAATCAAGCTTGAATGAAAAAAAAGAAGCGTCTGGATGGTGCCTTATAAGCCGTTTGCTTGTCTTTGTACAAAGATTACTCGAGTTAGAATAGAGCGAAAGTAATTTTATCGTTTTTGTTTTGTTTTATATCGTTTATATTACAATCGATCACCCTTCCAGAGACATTTCTCGTCGCTGGAAAGATGATCACAGTATGAGATCGTGCTGGCGGTCTGCAACTCTGACCAGAAAATGCGACCAAAAGGACGAAAAAAAATTTTTTTTTTTGCTTTGTGTTTTTTATTTAGGCAAACGCGTACTTTGCAACTATGAAAATAAATAAAGGACATACTAATAATATCGTGCTTTTTTTACGTAAAACAATAAAAAGTGGGAGAGGAAAGACGGTGATTCACTGCGTGGTGACGCTGGAAAAATACCAAAATATTCCATAACGGCAACATCTATTGGCTTCTGTTTTAGACACGAGCCCGCCACTGCATGTTCCGAAACACATACTTAGCAGCTACTTACCAACCGTCGAGAAAAAAAATGAATAAATAAACGCACACGCTCGCCACGTTTCATTTGTCGAGTAGGCTATAGCTTTTACTTTCTTGTGACTTGTACACTTTTGGGTTTTCTTTGTTCGGAGAACATTTTTTTTCTTTCACGGCCAAACAAGTACACGCTTTCCCAGGACTATAGATCCTTTTGAAAAGTGCGCGCCATCGCCTCTCCGACACTACTTGGGCACGTACACTGTGCATGTACGAGGGGGGGACCCAAAAGTAACCGGAATTAATTTCTGAAGGGCGGGCCGTTCGCAGTACAGTGTTGTCTCGTTAATATGGACGCATCAATCCCCCGAAACAATCGTCCATAATGTGAGTTGTCCGTAGTAACAAGACAAAAATGTCTGTATTTTCCAAGTTTGTCCCCAAGAAAGAATGGTATCCACATAGCGGGGTATCCATATTAAAGGGGTTCATATTTAACGAGACATGACTGTACCAGCTTCCGCTGCTAGCAAAGATTAGCGGCACCTCATTTTGAGCCAGTTTGCCGACTGGCGTCGTCTGCAAAAGTCCTGGCGGCAGGTCGTGAATTTTGTTTCCCGCGCACTTCAAAATCATGTCGTTTTCTGCAACGTCTGATTTGAAGAAACAGCGTGCGGCCGTGAAATTCTTTTTTCTTTTTATACAGGAAACGTCGACGGAATCTTTTGTTTACAAAGATGAGGCTATGAAGAAATCTCGGGTATACATATGGTCTTCTCGCTTCAACGACGGGGGATTATTGATCGACGACAAACCTCGTTCAGGGCGACCCTCAACCTCCTCAACTTATGAAAACATCCAGGAAATTCAGGCACTGTTCACTCAGAGTTCGTTCCTATTGATGGAATTACCTGAGAGATTTGCGACGTTTGCGCAACTCCGTAAGGAGGAAAAGCGCCGATGTATGGCAAAGGGGTGAGCGGTAGTTTCATCAGAAAGATGCACGGTCCTATCACTGCAAACAATCAACAGAAATGGCATGACACCGCTTCAACCCCCCCCCCCCCCCCCCCCCGTTACCTTCACCGGACCTCGCCCCGTGTGACCTTTTTCTGTTCGCCAGTATTAAAAAAATATACTGAAAGGAAAACGTTTTGTGGATATGAAAAATGCTGCAAATGAGACATTGCAAAGAAAAAAAGAAGAGGAGGAATGATTTTGAAGCACTCGGGGATAAAAATTCACAATATGCCGCGAGAACTTTAGCAGACGACGCGGGTCGGCAAACTGACTGGGAAGAAGTAGAAGAGTTCATGTATAGGATCCCTACGGGAGCCAGAGTTGTCCGTCTGCTTCCCACCTGAGCCCGCCCCGCTATTCGCCGAGATCCGATCACGTGAGGAGCCGGATCAAGTGCCGTGTAAGAAAGCAGACGTTGCACGCGCCCCGGCGTACGTTCCCCTGCTTTTGAGCGCGGCGCCGCTATTCGCCGAATTCAGTCACGTGAGGAGCAGGCTCAACACGCCGTGCAGGAAAGACGGCGCTACCGGGATGAACGCGCAACTCTGGCTCCCGTAGGAAGTCTATACGGGAACCCTAGGAACGGGTGCCGCTAAGCGGTGGAAGCGGCGGAAGCTGGTACTACTCTCGGCCTGCCTTACAGAAATTCCTTCCGGTTACTTTCGGGTACCCCGTTGCATTAAACACGAGGTCTGCGTCAGCATTCGGCGTGAACGCGGCTCAGCTCGTATTGAAATTCGATCACGCGCCTCGTGCCCGAGAAATAGTGACCATCAATGGGTGCTTGATGGACTTTTGAAAAGGGTTTATTTATGCACGCGCATCATTTACATTTTTTTTTTTCTAGAGAAAGCATTTTCGCTCGCTCTAAAGCAATCTTTGGTGAAAATGTAAGTTTGTATAGGGACGAAGAGCAATTCTTATCCCCGATTGCTACGTTCTTTCTAGCAGTAATTTGCTCCCGCAAAACATTCAATGCTGCTCTTCGTAGTATCACACACATATTCACTCTACACACTGTGACGATTTCCACAAATTCGTACAAACTATGGGAACATAACAAAAGACTACCAAGGGAATGAAATATCGGCTGCAATAGCAACTCTTGCATATTTTAACAAATCTTGTTATAAATTAAAAAAAAATGTATATATCTATAAAGGCACTTATGAGGGGCAGTGGCATCCATTCTTAGCCACCTTAACGATCGTAAATTTAAACATGGTTAAAATTGCGCACAGACAGAAAGGAACAGAAAAGAGGGAAGAGAGAAGAGACAAGCGCAAACTCACAACTCGATGTATTGAAGAATAAAAAAGAACAGCCGGCGGTATCAGCTCGAGCCGAGGCCACAATCGCACGGGGGCACCCGAGCACGCGGAGGACACACACCATCAACCACACTCAAACGATTGTAGAAAGGCAATTTCCTTGTCAGTTAAAGCCACAGAAGGTTGACTGACGCAACGCTCGCCTAGGCGGAGTATACTAAAAGCTTCAAAAAATTCCCTAGTATGTTTTTCTTGAAATCTGCCAATTATCGAGGTTTTTTGTAAAGAAGGTGTACACTTACACGCTTGACAATGCAGAGGTAGGTGGCCCCCCACCGTGGAATTTAGAGAAAGATTGTGCTCCCTTAACCGGTCATTAATGCACCGTCCTGTTTGTCCTACATAGGACCTACCACAAGAAAGGGGAATGCTATAAACCACTCTGGTTGAACACGGCACGTAAGGCCGGACGTGTTTTGTGTGACACCTGTGTTTTGTAATGTTTTCGACTTTTGCTCGAACTAAGTGTCACACAAAACACGTCCGGCCTTACGTGCCGTGTTCAACCAGAGTGGTTTATAGCATTCCCCTTTCTTGTGGTAGGTCCTATGTAGGACAAACAGGACGGTGCATTAATGACCGGTTAAGGGAGCACAATCTTTCTCTAAATTCCACGGTGGGGGGCCACCTACCTCTGCATTGTCAAGCGTGTAAGTGTACACCTTCTTTACAAAAAACCTCGATAATTGGCAGATTTCAAGAAAAACATACTAGGGAAATTTTTGAAGCTTTTAGTATACTCCGCCTAGGCGAGCGTTGCGTCAGTCAACCTTCTGTGGCTTTAACTGACAAGGAAATTGCCTTTCTACAATCGTTTGAGTGTGGTTGATGGTGTGTGTCCTCCGTGTGCTCGGGTGCCCCCGTGCGATTGTGGCCTCGGCTCGAGCTGATACCGCCGGCTGTTCTTTTTTATTCTTCAATACATCGAGTTGTGAGTTTGCGCTTGTCTCTTCTCTCTTCCCTCTTTTCTGTTCCTTTCTGTCTGTGCGCAATTTTAACCATGTTCAATCATTACCAACTCGCCCAACTAACTACTTTACTACGATCGTAAATTTGTTTGCTCGCCCTAAGGATGTTTTCTTTTTATTTGTATAAAGACTAATTATGATCTATGTTTTGTTTCATCTACAACCATATATCTGTAGTAGATTTGAATGTTTGTCTTGTTTGTTGTGTTACTGGATGTACGAACTTCAATTACAGAGACCCTTGTCAGGCATTTATGGCTTTAGTCTGTTCCCTTTTTAGTAGTTCCAAATATATAAACTTCAATTCAATTCAATTCAACTCAATTCAATTTATTCAGTTTTCTTCCTCTTTTTTTTAACAAGTTATTTTAGGTCACGAATCACAAGTTTTTTGTGGGGACCAAATGTGTATAAACATGCATTTCAAAATAACGACCTTGAGGATAAATAAATAAACAAAACAAATACGTTTCACTTTATTTGTATTTTATACGCGAAATCTTTTTCTTCGAGATATTATTTGCATTTCTCATTTGCTACATTTTTGTCGAAGTAGTTTGCCCATTCAGATGTTTGAGTTTCGGACAAGACGATTTTAATGTAACTAATCACTTTCGGAAGACAGACGTTTGTTGACCCTCCGGTTGTCCAGCTACAACCAGTTTGTATAAATCTGTCTGAACTGAAACCCGACCACAACCCGAGCCCGACCCGTGCTAGACCCGAGATCAATTCGACTGCTTTCTCGGGCCCACCATCTCGGACCCTCCAAAAACCGAGGCGATCTCTACTGTATCGTGACAGACGTGAACTAGAATCTACTACTAGTGGCGGGTGAACCACCAGAATCGAAAGCGAAAGATGAGCTTACTAAAAAGAAAATAAATACAACGTAAATGTGATTCGTCATGACGAATTAGCACAAATTCAATGCCAGCGCTTTCAATATTTGCACAATCGTCTTCTACCCCTCTTCCTATATATATATATATATATAAAGAAATCGCCCTCCGGGGAAACGGAAAAAAACTGCCTCCCCTTCTTCGTAAGGCATCTTGCTTAGCCTGTGCATCTTTCTTTCGAGACTTCAGTTTATATTTATGCTAAAAGGCAAACCAAAACAAAAGAAACTACTCTATGGCACAGCACTTCAAGCTTTTTAGCATCAGATTTCACTGCGCTTTTTTTGTTTTTTACCTTCGAGCATTTTTTTATTAAAGTGCTTTTCAAAATGCTTTGCCAATAGCTGTTTGCCTACAGTTCTTCCGAGGATATTTCTTTGATCGCTCCTTTACCCAAAACGTGTCTCCTTTTTTTAACCCTTTTTCTCTCTCGCTAATATATCTGCCCGTGGCAGGCACGCACGTTTTCGCTCCGTGCTTGACCCGGACAAAGTCACGTGACCACATTGGGACCCCGCAAAATAGTGGCTTTATCGTAAAAAAAAAAGAAGAAAATCGACATACGAATACCGTGGGTTTCTGTTTCCTCCTATACCTTGTTTTTCTTGTATTTTTTTTTTTCAGACTTCAACTCGCTCTGCGTGTTTCGCTTACTACGAGAAAAAAAAAGTCGGAAAAGAATCACCATGTTACGTTTACATTTACGATGGACCGCAGCAGACGCCACGATTCATCTTAGCCAATCGAGCGCTGTGATCGTATGGTGCGACTGCATACCCCGCGCGGCGCCTCGATTGAAGCCTCCCGGAGGTCACGTGGTACTTACATGGCACTGTATTGGCTTCGATGGCTCGTAACCTCCCCTGCGGTCCATCGTAAGATGAAACGGAGTGTAAACAAGGATCCCCTGAAGCCCCTGCGCAACTGGCACTGCTCGAAATGGTATTCTTGGTCCCGTTCCAAACACGTACACGTGGGAGAAAACGGGCAATCGCGAAGGAATCTTTGCTGGAAATGTTTACGTAACCGCTGTTGTTCCGAGAGAAAAGTAATAACCGAACTGCCGGAAATGTAATTCCACTTGCATAATTCACCTCGTCACGAAACAAAAAAAAAAGAGAAAAGAAAAAAGTAGATACTTATATACAGGGTGTTTCGCGAAGGAGTGTCGAAACTTCCTAAAATTAGTGTATTCGAGGTAAAAAGATAATTTTATCGGGACCGCATCACTCGTCGCGGCGGACGTCAGAATTTGCGCGATACTTACTAATTAGTTTGCTAAATATTTAAAAATTACTAATTAACTTTTTTTAATTAGCGAAACTAGACATATCCCGATCGAAAAGACCATCAAGAAAATCTGATGGTCCATCAACCTTCCTTGATGGTTCATCAAACTTCCCTGATGGCCCATCAGGTTTCCTTGCATGGCCCACCAGACCTCCTTGATGGCGCCTGATGGTCCATCTGACCAGTTCAAATAGACCGTCAAAGGGATTTTGATGGTCCATCACGCTTCCTTGATGGCATCTGATGGACCATCAAAGGCGTCTTAATGGTCCATTAGGAGCTCCAATGGGTCCACCAGACTTCCTGATGGACCATCAAAGCGTTTGATGGTCCGCCGAAAATTTGTAACGGCAATTAACACAGTATTAGTAATCCCGCTCATACCATCAGAATTAACTGTCCATTGTCCGACAGGCTTACTTGATGGTGCCTGATAGACCATCAACCATTTCCTGATGGTGGCTGATGGACAATTAAAGTCTTCTGTTTGTAGCTCATAGACCTTGAAAACATTTGTTGCGGCGGCTGACGGACCATCGAAACATTTTGATGCATGTCGCCCGCTGAGATCATCAGGATATATTGATAGACCACCAGAACGAAAAAAGGCTCATGGTGCTTCTCATGACATCTTGCGGTGGTGGAAAGGACCTGACTATATTCGGGAGGTTACAGAAGTGGCCGAGAGATGGCGCTAGTGATCTCACGTCGTTGCGCGTGCCTGAATTTCATTCGGTGTGTAAAGCTGACAGCGGTGTGGCTCGATAACAGTGTGTTCAATCCGTAATAATCCGCCTCAACAATTGTCCTAGGAAACTCGAACGGTAACGAAGAAGCCTTCTTATAAACTTAGGTATGTTTTTGCAACCATAGTTTTGTTTTAAATTGTTTTATTGTCCTTTGGTTTAACAATTTGTTGATCCGCTTTGTATGTCAAGTAGATCATGTGTACAATCTAAGTGGAAGAAAATGTGCCGAAAAACGCACTTTGCTTGATAGGAAATTCGTTTACTAGGTGCACGTGTACTGTGAACTAAATATTCGCGTGAAAAAACGTTTACAAAGCCACGAATGCGGTAATACGAGGCTTACTGCATCCTCGGGCCAACGAGGCTTAGTGTATTGCATGCTGTCGCACGGCGTGGTCATGCCCAGCATGGACGATGGGTACAGAGTGTAGATAGCCACGCAACGAACACCGATGAAATTACTGCGCGTCGTGGAGTCTCGAAAGTAGTGAGCGGATTAAACACATTTTCTCGTCCATTTTGTTTTTGCGGTTTAATAATTCAATGTTCAAGTATTTCCAAATAGAAATAATAACATGCCATAACCTAAATACAAACTTTGCTTTCAGGTTTCTACGGAGATTTCGGAAAGTACCCTAACACTTCGGATGTTCCTTTTTGAAATAATAATAGGCCCAGAATAAAGTTCACAATTGACTGTAATGGAATCTTTGTCTTCTGCCGGTAAATATATGTGATTGGAAATTCATACCGACCAACAAACCATCAAACGACAGACCATCACAACATCACACCATCAAACCATAACACCATCAAGCCATCAAACCATCACACAATCACGCCATCAGACCATCAATGTCCCAAAATACATCAGACCATCAGCCTGGTGGACCATCAGGATTTTCCCTGATGGTCTTTTCGATAGGGATGGTTCCAATAAAAGCTTGCTGAGCGTCATCGAAAGCCACTAACTAAATCAGTAATTTTCAGAAAAAGCTCTGAGCGTATGAGAAGCGTAGTAGTGCACTATAGTTACCACTCGTGGAGCCGGTACTAGGCTAGGGCTCTCAGAAGGCACGGAACATTCGCGTGGGCTCCTTACCCCAGACGCCTTGTACCTGCTCTCCGAGTGTAACTTTAGTGGAATACTACGCTTCTCCCGCGCTCGAAGTCTCTTTGAAAATTACTGATTTAAAGGTTTTCTATGACGCTCAGCAGGTTCATAATTGGAACCATATGTCTATTTTCTTTAATTAAAAGTTGATTAGTTATTTTCAATTAATTAGCGAACTAGTTAGTAAGTATTGCACATTTTCTTACGCATGCTACCACGAGTAATGTGCGGTCCCCAAAAGTTATATTATTGCCTGGAATACACAAATTGTAGGCATTTTCGTCACTCCTACGTGGAAATAAGCATATGGTTCCAATTAGAAATTTGCTCAGCGTCATCGAAAACCCCTAAATCAGTCATTTTCAGAAAGAGTTTGAGCGCGTGAGAAGCGTAGTAGTGAACTGAAGTTACCGCTCGTGGAGCAGGTACAAAGCTAGAGGTTCCGATAAGGCGCCCGCGCGATTTTTCGGTCTCTTTTATCTATCCCCAGCCTTGTACCTGCTCCACGAGTGGTAACTTTAGTGCACTACTACGCTTCTCACGCGCTCAAAGTCTTTCTGAAAATGACTGATTTAGGGGTTTTCGATGATGCTGAGCAAGTTTCTAATTGGAACCATATGTCTATTTTCATTAATTAAAAAGTTAATTAACGAATTTTAATTAATTAGCCGACTCATCATTACGATTTGCCCTTTATAATATGTCCCCCTGACCGTATAACTCGCCTCCACAAGCGGCAAAAGTGTAACGTTCACGGCTTTTTTTAAACAAATCTGTTAAGCTTAAAAAAAACACCCTGTATATATATATATATATATATATATATATATATATATATATTTGTTATGTCTTTGTGTGTCCCACTGACGAATTGATAAGTCCGTCATACGATAAGTATTCTCATGATAGATACAAGGGTCGTTCAAGAATAATCGGGACTTTTGCCCCTGAGAAAATCGCTGAACGAGTGTAGCGTGATGAATCTTGCGGAGAGAACTACCGTAATTAATTTTTTAATGTCCCGTGTTAGGAAATATTTGTTTGACGCACGCGCAGTAGTTCCAACTATCATGTCGGGGAGCAATGTATCTGTAGCTGTGGATCAGTCGTGAATAACCCCTTTTTCTCGGAACAGAATGTTTGGTAAACAAACTGAAATTTCGAGATCATTGCAAGCACTGCATGAAGAGTGACTTATGTCAGGGACGAACGTCTACGAATTGTGCCAACAGTTTGGCTAAGAAAATCAGCCGGTGGCAAATAAACCGTACACGCACGTTCGTCCGACAGCTGTCGCGCAGCCCAGTTTTCTTTTTGCGCAATAGGAACCAAGAAGTTACCGGAGCAATATGGCAGTGGTACGTGGACGCTCACGAAAAATATTTCGAAAAACTGACATGGTTTTGTGCATGTCGCACTTACTTTTCCCTCCGTCGGATTACAAATCCTGGTCAGCCTTGAAGGACCCTTACAGCGCGAAAATTTATTGAATTAAGTGTGGCTTAATATATATATATATATATATATATAGTGCTTGATAAAGTCACGTGATTGCGTCTATATTTTTGCCAACGTTGTTCGCTATGTACGAAACAAGTAGCATGAACCTTCCATGCTACTTGTCTAAAACGGTTTTCGTCATTCATTCCAGCAACGTGTACCGATAGCCCGACCTGCGGGGTTATTCATTTCACTCTTTTTGCCATTTTGCTGTGCTAAGCCATTTCGCAAGGTCATTACTATCTTGCCTTCGAAACTCAGCAACACGTCCGTCTCTCCCTAACGTGGACTGTATCTGCAAAGACAAGAGGGTCGAGCGGGAAGCATTGACTTGCTCCCGCAGCACGAGCTCTCGTGCAGTTGAAACGCATTCAAGCGCAAGGAGCTCAGGCTCGAAGCATTTTCGGCTAGGCCATGTTAAGTGAGTCGAACGTTTATATATAACTTATATAACCTTCATATATATATATATATATGATTAGGTAATGTTTTTCTACGAACTCTTAAAGTTGAATAAATGAAACCACCTATACTCGTGGGTAACTTTCTCTGGCATTTCAAAATAAGTTAAGGGTACTCGTGTGCATGAATTTGATAGGCGCAAACTGTGCTGGAGCGCCCAGACAAAGCTTGTTCGGCATAGCCAAAGGAAGCTGTCCACGAGTAGGCTGACGTCACCGTATTCTTAATCTACACCGTGCAACGCATATCTTAGGTGAATGCTGCACCTACAGCGCGAGCTCTCTGCCTTCGGTGATACTTTGGCACACGCGCAGTCAAGGCACGACGAGAAAACAACGAGCTCGTGTCCGGCCTCGGAGCTTCTCCTGTTCAGCTGGTGTTCCAACAAAACTATAGTGGGTGCGCATTTTGGATATATCACTCACTAGGACGACTGGTCAAGTACGTTCCCTGAAGTTTATCATAGTAGCAGGGATGATGCCAATAGCCGTTTTAATTCCGCGTCGGAGGAGTCAATAACGAATATCTATCTCACCAACCTAACTGCACGGCTGCTGATGTAAACAAAACTACAACTAAACACAAAACCGTATATTTGTGTGTGCACCAGCAAAGTAAGCACTATAAGACAGATTTCATGGCGTTGTGTGACACCTAAATTATTTAGGAACCCTCGAATTGCTGAACACGTCGACATTCGAAAGAGGTCCTCTGGAATAGAACTTTTCAGCTATAGAAAGCCCTCGATGTCAGAACCCTCGGTTGCGGATGTATGTTACTATCTGGGGTAAGAAGCATGAACGCGTGTGTATTTTCTGTCTAGACACTCGAATAGCGGAGCTACAAGAAAAAAGAAATGCACGCGTAAACGCAAAAAAAAAAAAAAATATATTATAAAAGTGGTTTTTGTTCTATTGTAATTCTCCAAACAACTTTTGATCTCAACGTGACCCTTTTGACAAATAAACAAACTTCGCAGCGAGAATCACTATTTCCATTGCTGAAGCTAACCGTCCGGCTTCATAGTAAAGAATAAGTTTCACCTCGTGTCGTGAAATCGAGTCTTCTGCATTGCTATGGTCAGGTGGAGACGTCTTTCTTACGGTTTTACTGCTACTACGGTGAATAACCAGTGTCAAGGGTTATAACATTTTTTAATTGACTCCCAGTTCTAGTTACTCTGATAACTATGTCTCTGACCTCAGAGAACTACTGTTCCAATCCTTAATCTAGAGTGCAAATTAGCACCATACTGCATCTATAAAAAAATGTAGTTTAAAAAAGCTGGCTCGCTCTCTCTCGTGGCTTCACCCTCCATTCATGAATCCCTTACTTTATGAATGCTTATGTTAAGCAATCATTTCTGATGCTGGAGGACATAAAGTGAAAATCTAGAGCAAGTTGGAGAAAAAAACACTTTAAAGTATGTTGCTCAGCAAGGGCAAAGCTGAACATTGTTTTCCGGTGAGTAACCTCAGTAAAACTATGGTCATGGGTTATACTTTTGACTATTACTTTGACGTAAGAAACTATTGTTACAATTTTCGATCTAAAATTCACTAACTACCGAATTGCGTATATAAAAGGAGTTTTGATTAGCTGCTGCCTTCTTTTATGAGCTTACCATCTATTTATGAACTTCTCAATTTGTGAACTCTTCGTCCATTAACCGATGGGTATTGATTCTTGAAGACGATAAGTAAAATTATACAGCAAGATAAAAAAAAAATATCCAAGCGAGGGCTCAGCTGGTGAATAACCACATTAAAACTATACTTATGGATTATTCTCTAGACTACCTATTTGAAGTCAAGAACGTATTCTTCTAATAGTTGATCGGTTGAGCTCAAATTGGTAGCAAAGTGTGCCTATTAGAAGCAATTTATAACAGTTTTCTTTAGTGAACTTACCATCTCTTTATGAATTTATGAGTTTTCAACACTTCTTTGATTAACCGATTGTTTTATATTCTCGAGGTCAATAAGCGAAATTATAGAGCTCAAACACTAGTAAGTTTTGTTCAAAGAGCTCAGCTGGGCATTTGTTTATGGTAAATAAGCAAATTAAAACTACAATGGGTTATTCTCTTGGCTATTCCCCTGATCTTAGAAAACTATTGTTACAATTATCAATCTGCACTTCACTTGGTACTAAGGCGCATTTTAAAAAACAAATTAGACTATAAAAGCTGATGCCCTCTTTTGCCAGCTCACTCTCAATTAATCAATAAATTATGAATAATTCATTCATTAACTAACGGCTTTTGATTCTCGAGGTCAATCGTGATATTATACAGCAAGTTAAACAAAATAATTTTAGGTATGCATAAATCTGAGACGCTCGAGCTGAGATATTGTTGCAATCATGATCTGCAATTCAAACTGGTGCCAAAGTACGCATATATAAAGCCTGTAACCCGGCGCTCGTTTTTTTTCTTTTGTGCTCTCATTCTTGATTTATGAATTCCTTAACTTATGAACGCTTTTTCTATTCAATTAAGAATACCTATTGTCGAGGTTAGAAATTAAAATTGCGAAGCAAACGTTAAAGAAAACAATTCTAGGTATGATACACAAGAAAGAGCTCAGCTGAAATGCGATGGGGAAAAACTATGCTGCCATGTTATCACAGACAGGTGGTTATTTAAAAATTAACACGTATATTTATGCACTGCAAGAGGGATCCGTAGTATTCATTTATTTTTAAATTTCACACTCCACTGCTCTTGGTCAGGGACAAATTGTCATGAAGCAATAGTAGGCTGCTTGCGCTGCAAAAAAACGGTTGTGCAATTAATATAAAACTAGAGTGTTAAACAGAGCCTGCCTATTAAACTATACTTTTAAAAATATGGTATAATCAAGTGTATCCACCTTTAAAAAGTAAAGATGTTATGCAACGTATACAAATAAGCATTTTGTGTGATACCTATTCTTGGGACACCCCGCACGAGTATGTTAGTGGAGGTGCTCAAAGACGTCCCCTAGAAATTCGAGCTAACCTCAGCAAACAGACAAAAAAGATTGCAATTGAGGAGCATTCTTATCATTCCCAGGCAAGGCAAAATTTGCCCGAAAAAATAAATTATAAGTGGAAATCATCATTCTTCAAGCACATGTGCATGACGTGTTCACGCGAAACTTCGGTTGCACTCATGGCGCCAAGCGTTTCTGCAGAATCCAGCAACACACACACAACTCAGGGGTTAGGCCAAGGGCCCCGCGCCGGGCGAACATCATTTTAGAAACCGGATATCGGACCTGCGCCCTTAAAGTGCCGCGCTGAGTGCACACGGAACCTAGACGCCCACACTTCGGAGAGCAAGACGTTTCAAACTATATTGACAGTTCATCCGATGAAGGAGCGCTTTCTCGGGAGGGGGAGTCCCGTCCGAAGAGCGCGCACTTACCTACCTACCCCAAACTGCGATCTCAGATCAGAAAGGGGCGAGAGAGATTTCCCGCCAAATCCACCCACGCAAGGCTGCACGGACAATAGAAGAGTGTGCTTGAGAGTCCCAAACGGAACTTAAGAGCACCGAAAAACTCTAAAACAAACAATCATGAAAAGAATGAAAGCCAGGGCGCGCGAATACCAAAAAAGATCACATAAAGCGCCGAGCCCGCCCCTTGCGGCCGCCCCGAGCGCCCAAAGCCCCGCGGAGCAGAGGGGGATAAGGCGTGGCTGGCGCCCTCTAGGTTAGCAGCGGTCATTTATCGCGGTGGCGCGTGCCGGGCACGTGGGTCCCGTCTCCGGCGCCGACCAATCAGAGCGCTCGACGGACCGGGTTCAAAAGGTCGCGCCGGAGCGAGACACCGGGGCGATTCTGCGCACTATGCTCTCCTCTCCCGCCTGCGCTGCGCCGCGCCGCGCTGCGCTCCGTTTTAGCATAGTGGACTGGAGGCGGGGAGGAGGAAGGTTCAAGGTGAGGTGGTATAGTGCGCCGATCAGGAGGAGATAACGCAACGGTTATTTGCGATCTCCCGCACCACCCGCGCGCGTGCGCGCGAGGAGCGATTCACGTACCGGATGTGCAGGACTGGAAAAGATGGCGGTACGCCTTTCTTTGCGCCCCGAGCTGCTGCGTTTGTTGTTGGTTTTTCTCTCGGCTCTTGGGGAGGACGCCCGGTCTAAGAGAGATGAAAGACCCGGTACAAAATGTTTCGAGCGGAGACGTGAGCGAGGGGCATCTCGTGTGAGGCATGAGCACGACGTCGGGGCCAGTCACGGAACTCTGCTCCCATTATTCGACGGTCCGTCTTTCGTGTGGCTCATTTTATTTATTTATTTATTTATTTGCTCGCGGGCCGCGGATGCGATAGCCGCTGCGGCCCGGGCTGGCTTCGCGTGTCCCACGTAGCTTTTCGGTAGGTCGGCCGACTCGGAGCCGTGCAATTCTCGGAGCGGTATCGTGCATCCCCTTAGTTCCGGGAAAGTACGGAATCAAGCGGATCTGTCCGATACGCCATATGGTGCCGGATGCTTCCATAAAGCAGGCTACCCCGCACGACACAAGGCGCTACCGTGAAGCTAGCTTTACATGGTGACAGCTGAACTGGGCATCTTCTTTTTGTTTTTCTTCCCACATTCTAGAAGTTAGCGGATTAATGAATTAAATCATGCTGTCATGCACATTCCCTCTTCTTGAGCGTGCAGATGTGCCAAATATGTCTTACCAGCGTCTCTGCAATCCACTCAAAGACGGCATAAAGTTGTCCTTTGACAGTGCAAATTTATTTTGAGGTATGAAAGCAGATAATTCTGTTCACCTCGCTAGCGGCAGGTCTTTGTCCAACCGTGACTCCTTGCAGACAGAGCAGGCGGAACATTTCTCACACAACCGCATTCTTAAAATGACAGGCCACGAACAAATACGCGGTACTGGCTACGAAGGACGGCTTCGTTAGAATCCGTGAAGTCCCTAACAAGCCGAAACGTTTCCGGAACTAGCCGGAAGGACCTCGTCTCCAGTTTCCTCGAAAATGTTTTTCTCAAAGAGGCGAACCAACGAAACTGAAAGCAAAAAACCCAACATCCTCGCCGGCCGTCTTTGCCAATGCTGCCCCCTCTTACCCCCCCCCCCCCCACACACACACACACACAAACACAAACCTCTGTCTCCCCGAGTCGAAAAATTATAGTACTAGTACAGTTTGTAACCTTGGCACACACACGCAAACATGGCCATAAATTTAAAAAGAAACATTGGCAGCAGAACCCAACGGCCGTTCTTTTTACGATTTTTGGTTCTTTTTTCCTCTCCCAAGTCTACGTCCGCCTACAAATGCGGGGCATTTTACAATAAGGCACAACAAAAGACCCGAGCCGGTACGGCGCGGCGAACCGGACTCTACCGCAATTTTCTCAGTCTCTCCGACGCTAACAACATAAAAAAAGCAAACACCAACAAACATCAGCCACAAACTTAACTTAAAGTCACGGTTTGTTCTCCGTCCGTGCGGCTCTGTTAGCTTTCTTCGTATTGCATCTTCTTTCCTTCGAAAAGTACGAAGAGGAGGCGTCCGGCCGCGCGCGCTTATTATAACAGAACACCCACCCCACTCCGCAGCTTCCTTTACTCTCCGCAGGGGGGGCTAACTCTTCGGGCTATGCGGCGCTGCGGACGTGTGCGTGCCTGCTTGACGTGCCGCGCGTGTGGGGGCGGATGTGGCTGACCCCACTGACCTGGCCCCCTTGCTCGCGGTTTGCCGTCTCGTGACCCCTCGAGGGGGGTTTGGAGAGGGGACGGGGGTGGGGTCAAGAAGAAGGTGCGTCACTAGCTTACCTGGAAAGGGAGCATGGCTGTCTCCTAATTCTTGACGCGCCTTCGCGCGCTGATGGCCAGTTCGCGTGAGAGCTTGCCTTTCGGCTCCACGCGTCCGTGCAACTATGCGAGTTTCTCTGAAATTCGTGTCTCGAGTTGGCGGTGCGGGCAATTCGCCTTGATGTCGGGTTGCAGCGCTCATCAACAACAGTTCTGTGCTGCTCTGCCTAGAAACAATGTATTTGGTGAGGCGATGTGGCGGCTACAACGAGGGAGAGGGAAAAAGAAGGGTAACGTTTTTTTACTGAAGAGAACTGGGCCCTATGCCCAGGGCGTTCATCGGGAAGGGATTAGGAGATCGGCAGGGTGGACGACACGTCCAATCCCTCAGCTTTGATTGAAGACGTTTACCCTTGACTGTGTTGACGTAACGCTATGTACCACATAAGCAAAATAAGAAAAAACAAACAAGCAAATGGGCGACTTTTGTTTTGTTTATTTTGTGCTATTACAGCCTCAGGATCGAATCAAAAGAGACTGTTTGGGTATTGTAGGTCACACAAAACGGTGCAATAGGTATTGGGTACAAGACTCATGACCTAAATTAAACATCCTTGTTGCCGAAGCGGAACCGGGCCTAACTGATACCGGAACCTAATCTTTTATCTTTACTGAACAGTAACCGAGCCAAGCTGACATATTTACCTCCATTTTCGATGCAAACCACTATCAATCAGACAAGAAAACAAAAGTGTTAGCATTATAATTAGAGCTGGGATTAGTTGATTTTTAAGATGAAAGCTCCTGTTCGTAGAACTTTGTCCGTCCATGGACCCGCGCGCATGCCCCTTGGCAGGTCATGACGGCACAACCGATTTGCATTGGACCTGGTAACTTTAGTTGATCAAATCATGTTTAACGTGACGTCGCATCACTCGACGTCTTAGGGTCAGGTCGTGCTGTCACGTGACAGCGTGACGTCAAGCAACGTGACGTCATGTGAAACGTGACCTCCCGTCGCGTGACCTCAGGTAATCTGACGTCACGGTGTCCTGTTCCATGCCTTTACTCGATAGAAGGAACAAGGTTCATGATCGAAAAAAGTCAGGACAGGTTCTCAAACATTTCTAAAACCCGATACGGAGGCTACAAAGAGGGGACAAACACAAGACGTCTTAATAACAAACACAAGGCGTCTTAATTAAGACGTCTTGCGTTATTCCCCTCCTTGCACAGCCTCAGTCTTGGGTTTTAGAAATGTTTAAGTTTAACCAGCTCACCTGCCTTATTACGTTATCTTCAAACAGGTTCTCAAGAATAGTGTGACTTCACTATCTTACTGAACTTTGAATATTTTTTTCAAATAAGGAGACGCTGTTTCTTAGGAGAAAGGAGGAATATACCCATGGAAAATTCAAATTGTCGCTCTCTCTCTCCCTCTCTCTCTTTCTCTCTCTCTCTCTCTCTCTCTCTCTATAAATATATATATATATATATATATATATATATATATATATATATATAAAAATATATATATATATATATAGGGTGTCACAAAAGAAACTTTACACGGTCTTTTTTACCGCAAAAATAAACGAGGCATCGCCGAACGCTCATTCTCCACCCAAAGGTAGCGCTAGAGGTCACAACCAGATGCCAAAGTTTCAGCACGATCCGATAACTTAATCAAAAGTTATAAGTGATTTTCTGAAAATTTCAATGGGAAAATGGCGGCCGACGGAGTTTTCGAACACATGGGGCTCTATGGCACCAGAAACTGAAAACGGGCGAAAATGGGCTCCATTTTCCCATTGAAATTTTTAGAAAATCACTTATAACTTTTGATTAAGTTATCGGATCGGGCTGAAACTTTGGCATCTGGTTGTGACCTCGAGCTCTACCTTTGCGCGGAGAATGAGCGTTCGGCGATGCCTAGTTTATTTTTCCGGTAAAAAGGACCGTGTAAATTTTCTTTTGTGACACCCTGTAGATATATATTACCCAGACACTGCGTCTCTAACCAGAGGAAAATGACGGGTCTTCAGAAGCCTAAGAGCCTCAATGCTTTGCTAAACTTTAAATAAAAAAGGTAATAGACATTTTTCTAAACTACTCAAGCACAAGGGAGCACGCCGCGGGTGTAGTTACACGCATCAGGGTTGAATGCTGGGCTAGTTGCTTGTGGTTCATATTAAAATAAAACGCGCACACAGAAGGAAAAAAAAACAGGACAAAAAAGGAGACACGTACGACAAACAAGAGCGTATTCAAAACTGGAGGTTTAGTAGGATTTAAAACAACGAAGAATAACCCCTTTCCCGGCTGCATATGCGCCGAGCAATAGCCCCCAAAATACTATCTAAAAAGAAAAAAATAAACATGCGCGTGGCATTGTCGCCGATAAGAATGCTTCCACAGCATCTGTCAAATCAAGTGATGGGTGATTTATGCAGGCATCACCGAAAGATTTTATATGAAAAGCTTCCAAGACCTCCCGCACTGTCTGCTCTCTTAGTCGTCCTAAACACGTGGTGCACATGCTGGGGTCTGCAGTATTATAGCTTCCTCTCTACTAACAAATCCTGGCAGTTCGACGACGGAGCCATAGAGTGCCCGGTCGCAGATTTGGAGCGTGAGGATCTGGTAGCACAAAGCATCAAAGAGCCATTTCTCGGAGAACCTGGACATCAGCGCACAGCTTTTGCAGTGGCGAGGACACGAAACACACTCTTTCGCTTGGGAGAAGTGTATTTCGGCGTCTCGCCGCAGCGGGGCGCATCTGACGTGGTACTCTCCTCGCATCCGTTGTCTGCCGCTCTACCTTTTCCATTTCGTTGGCCGCTTCTCGTGGGGATCCGCCAGGCTTTGTCAGTATCTAGGAGGCTATGGCAGTATAGGAGGTATTCACTGGACGCCATATTTGAGGGCGATGCTTAGAGCGCATGCCCGGAACAAGCTCAAATTAATAGCCTGCTAAGATTGGCAACCTTGATGGTGCTAAATGCACGCTCCAAAAGGACTGCGGAAGCTCGCCGTCAGCACGCGCACAGCAGTCGCGCACACAGATATGGCCGCCAGTGAATACTCCCTATACTCCGTTCACCTTTAAAGGGGCACTGACAAGTCAAAATCATATTTTTTTTTTTATTATCCGAAACGATTGAAAACGGTGCCGGGACATTACCCTCAAAATTCGAAACTTGGGAATTCAGTATTTGTGAATTAAAAAAACAATTTCCAAATGCCGAATTTGAAGTTCCCGCGCGATCCCCGCCAGTGCAGTCAGTCAAATTTTGCGGTCTCCTACGACTCGACTTTCTCTCGGACCTCCACTGACCCGATGCGAGGAGCAGGCGAGCTGGCGCGCGGGAAAAAACCGGTTTCTTCCCCAACTCGCCGATCTGCTCGAGCACCGCCATGTTTTCTGAGAGAGGACACACATCTAGGAGGGGACATCTCACCGAACTCTGATTTTTGGTATTTCAAAAAGAGGGGCCGTAGTGCGTTCGCAATTGCGTCAAAAAACATGTTTTACGATTGCCGTTATTAAATATTATAGAAATGTCACCTACAAAGCTTCTAAATTTTCTGATTTTTGACGTCACCGATCAAAAGAAGCGAGGAGGTAGCGGCGGGAGATTTAAACGCCAAAAATAAAAAGGCGCGCGCGCGCGCGGGGAAATTTTTTTTCGCGATGCGGTTTTTTTTGCGTGTCTATGACTACAACTTGCGTCGTTTTAGACAATAAAAAAAAATACGACCTTTGGGGTGTCAGTGCCCCTTTAAGCTGAGACTGCAGCCAATACCACAAGCACGAGCGCTCGAGGTGGCTGATTTGAAGCGTCCTTCGCTGCACGATCGCTCGCGCTAGAAATGCATGTATCAAAGCCGGAAGCGCGGGCCACGTGGGCTAGCTCGCGCTTTTATACGTTTGACTGTATATAGTCTCAGCTTAAGTGTAAACAGAGTATAGTCACTGTTCTAAAGAAAAAGCCTAAAACAATCTTCACCTTTCACACGCGCTCGTGAATGACTTATTTTGGTTATTTGCCTTCGAATCTTTTATACGTGGATGGCGAGCGCGTGAGGCATGTAGACTTACATTTACAGCACTCTCCTTGATGCATGGGTGCGCAAGTTCGTCTGCTTCTTGCACAGGGGCTGCGATGATGTCAAAACACCGAGCTCATAGTGGCTGATTGGAAAAAAAAAAGAAAAAGAAAGACGTTAACGATTCTCTGTAATGCCGAATTAAAGCGCAACTCTTGAAGAGGAGGAGGTGAGGGTACGGAGGAAAGGGTCACATGTTACGTCAACTTGACGTCACGTGTGATGTCGCGAGGGTAAAATGTTCCACGTGACGTCATTATGGGAAACGTCCCACAATGCAACGCGCGGTAACGCCGACGGCGACGCCGCTCAAGCCGGAAACAGGCGCCTAAGAGCTGCGCTTTAAAACAAAATAGTGGATAGACCTCAAGGCATCTAGCATTGCGGTCTACCAGTTCTCTTTCAATCAAAGTGAATCGGAGCTGAGCGCCGTTCTGACGTGACTGAATCTCCTGCGCAAGGAACAGAAACTTGCTCTCCGTATACGTCTATTGTGTCGTGTGTATGTTTTATACACGCCGGGAAGTAGTCAGCCCCACTGGGCGTCTGATGCCTTCGCTGCACTGTTAGCAAGTCCCGTGTATTTGGTGAATATCTGGGGTCAAAAACACGCTATTTAAACAAATTACCATAAATTTACACATTGAGTAACGGATAACTCGTTCACAAATCATGCGAGGTTGTAAAAAACGTGTTTTGGTTCGGTCATACACGCACAACCGTGTAGCCGACCTCGAAAACACCCATCACCCCCGGTGACGACCTCAGCATTGCCGGCTATCGAAGCACCGGAATGCTTGGGGACACACTTAGAAAAGGACCGTTGAGACAAATGCCGCGGAAAGAAACATGTCTCGGAGACGGATATGCACCAAAAGAAATTGCGCCATGTCGCAGGACGTTGGTGAAACCCGCGCTTACCGTGCTCGCTGCCATTTTCTGGTCGATGGCAATGCGGCTTCCCTCACGTCGCCAATGATTGTATTTGGTTTAGGGGTCTTGATAATAGTTTCTTACACACCACAAATAGAGTTATGTGTCTAATTATTCGTTTTAAACAGTTAACGTGGATATAAAAAGCGTGTCCTCGATCTGAACACGTGACATCGCAGTTGGTTTCGTTTTGGCTTCAACCTTCAGCTTCAACTGCAAGCGATCTGGCCACGGAGCAAGCGCAACGCCGATGTACGCTGGAAGCTAGAGCCGGTTTGCTTTCGTTGTTTTTGTTTGACCGGAGAAACTCTGGCATGAACGCATGGCGCCGCTATTGTTTTAGTTTGACAGGACGCGAGAAGCTTCGCATAGAGCTTCGCAGTTTTCGAGCACATAGCAAAGACGTGACCGGAGAGGTGCCCCTGTGATGTTCCCGGAAGACGGAAAGTATCATTCGTAATCGTCGTGTGTGCTTTGAAAGCGAAGGGACTCACAGGGTCCACGAGTGCGCATCCACAAGCCAAGGTTCACGACAGCGCTGCGTTGACTTCGGCGATCTCGTTCTGTTTGGGGCAACACGGCGATGCGAGAAAGAGCCGAAACGTTCGTGGTCTGTGGTGTGGCGCTTGGAAATAGAAACCCACACTAACACGGACCTCAAATTGGTTCTTGTGGAGTAGAGGTTCAACGGGTTCAGTCCCGTCGTCGTCAGCTGATCCGGTCCAGCTGGTCCGGGAGGACGGAGCGAGCGTTTTTAAAAGTAAATCTTCCTTCGTTCCGTTTCAAAATGTGGAAGATTCCCGACGCATACCGTGAGTAAAACGCTCCGGGCGTTTTAAACAAAATTATGTCGTTTTAATTGAACAATGGGCTTCGGATTGTTGTCCTAAATCTGCCGTTTTTATGCTTCGTGTTGTTAGACTGCATTTGCACAGCGACGTGTTTGCACAGCGACGCACACCGCTCGAGTAGATGATTCGGTCCTGCAAACGACCGGTTATACAGAATTTCAGGGAAACTTAAGTCACCACCAATATTTTCCTGTAAATCTCGTGCGACTCGTGTGAGTTTGTTGCGCTCATCATGCGGTGTGAATAAATTAGGGCAAGATTTCCTACCTGCCCACAAATGTATGAACTGAGACCATTTTTTACGTAGTGAACATAGTGCTTTTTCTTTACTTTGGGAAGAGGCGTTGGTGCATTTATTGTGGTACAATCTTTGAGAGTTGAGAAATTGGGAGAGCGAGCAAGCTTTCCCGACTTTGTCTCCTTTCTCTCTGGCACTGCCCCTAGTTTCAATTTGCTGTTTCAGTAGACATACCTACTAGCAGGTACAAACTGCTCTAAAGCAGGTGAAAGACTGGTAAGTCAGGACGGTGCGGACTCCGAGTTTTGCGCTTTTCGCAAGGGGACTGGGTAAATGCTTTTGCGAGGTATGCGGAATATGCAAACGATTTTGTTATGCCCGTCGTTTGCGTCTCCAGCAAAACGAATAAGATGATCTACAAAGGCACAATAATAAGCCAAGATTTACGATAACAGTGCGTTCGCTTCGGTGGTCCGTGTAGTTGTATTATATATCCTGCTCTCTGCAACACCGTGTCATGACAAAGAGCTGGAACGGTCACGGTTTGTGCTGGGCTACCGGTTGACAGAAACCCGCATCGGCACCGAGTGCACTTGGGCTGTTGATGCTCAAGCCTTTCATCCGCGGCTTGTCGCCAGCTGCTGATCCTGCTACTCGACGGTGAGGAAGCGGCGCGAGTGACCTCTGAAGTAAATGTAAATCCTCGTTCATCCAGTTATGCGGCGTCAAAGTGTGGAAGATGTCCAACGTGTACTGAGGGCGGGGACTACGAGCGGTTTGCCTTGCTTTTATAACCGAAACCAGAGCAGCGAGATAACTGCCTTGCGTACTCCAAAATGACGGAAACAATAGGTTTCAACAGGTCGAGCACGTCACCGTGGATGTAGGCGAGACAGTGCACACTGTTTAAACGCTTGCAGTATCCACGAGTGCTACCAGAAAAACGACAACAGAGAAGGAGCTCGCGATTCAACATAATGCAGTGCCACGGGCCCGTGAATTTTCAATGTTCGGGGTAATGGCGGTATAAAAAAAAAATTAAAAAAACGCATCAGCGCCACGTTAGTGATCACGAATAACACCGGTAACAAACTCCCAAGCCCCACTCCACACCGACACGACATACGACAACAAACTGCATCAAAACGCCCCAAAAGTGAAGGCTTCTGCTCCCGTACGCGTACTACAACTAGCGGAAGTGAAGTGTTGGGCGGATGTCCTTCACAAATACTTATATAAAAAATGCTTTGCGCAAGGATAATTTCCATTGATTATTGAATACATAATGATAAAACCCTAATAATTTGTTTTTGCTATCTGATTTAAGCTAGTCGGACTGCTCATAACACTGGTCGAGCATGAAAATAACAGAAATTTTAACTTTTTCATGGCCGGTTTAAGATTTATTGTTAATACATCGTTGTTTTTCGCAACGGATTAATTTTTCAGATTTTGCCTCCACCCTTTTTAAATGCAAGCAGTTCATACATACGGCTGTCCATTGTGCCGTGTTTTGTGTCTTCTTTATAAATCTGCAACGGTCAGCGACCAAAGAGCTCACCCACACATGTCAAGCTTATATACGCCGCGGGGAGAAAAGGATGTTAGTAGGAAGTGTCGGGTGCAGTGTCGGTGTTGTGTTTGTGTATGTGTCGGTACTGTGTCCTACGTGGTACTCGTGTTCTCTGTGATGTATGTAGGATTGCTGTCTACTTGATAGTTCTCAGCGTATTAACAAACTCCTGATTGTTTTTTTTTTTTTCACTGGCTGCTAGAAATCTCACTAGGTGGCGCAAGTTACCGCCCGACTTCAAATAGTTTCCTCAAGCTATTTATCCATGTAAGTTCGGTATTCGTTTTTTTGTCTAGCGGTTCCTTGTTCCGTCGTAGCTGCCGACGCCACCGACCGCCGACGACGCACGTACGTACGTACCTTTGCACGTAGCTGCGTCCGCCGCTTGGAGACTGTTTACTGTGTATAAAAGACATCGAACGAGAACAGTGTGTGCTTTCAATTCGGCTGAAAGGCGCGCGGCTCGCTGGGCTCGTCTCTCGCCTGTTCTCGGCTGCTGGCCGCCATGTTTCATAAGTAACACGCTGGACCGTGTTTCTCGGAAAGCAGACACGGTGTAGCGTGTTAAGTTTACACGGCACCTCGTGTGTAGGCGAATAACACTCATGGCTGCGTGTAAAACGAACACGTTTCGGCATGTCCGCTATGGGACAACGGTTTACACGTCTGGGCGTGTTATTTTTGCTAACAGTGTGAAGATAAAGAATTCAGCAAATGCAGTAAGTACCACTGCTAGCCTTGTCTACTAGGGGTTGCATACGTAGTAGTAACACACTCCCTCACGCCGGTATACGATGCTCATCCAGATTGAAACAGGCAGGTGTCTGCAGCACTATGCGGAGCGCAAGTTCGTCCGCTTCTTGCCATAGATTGGCGGTGATGTCAGAACGCCAATCTCTTAATGGCTGATTGAAAATATAGTGGGTAGACATGAGGGCATCTTGCAGTGATGTCTACCCACTATTCTTCCAATCAAAGCCAATCAGAACTCCGCGTTGTTCTGACGTCACCGCAACCCCTCCGCAACAAGCAGACGACTTGCTCTCCGCATTGCTTTTGCTCAAAGCTGTAGCGCGCCAACACACTTGGCACCCGCAAAATCTGCCGAGCTTGACTGAAGTCACTGGCCTCACGTCGTCAGCTGCAAGTTTTAAGAAACACTGTCCAAGCCATTAATACCTCCGACGCACAAATTACGTCCGTAGTCACCGTCAGGACGCGAACTGCAGGGAGGACTGTCAGTTGCACATGATTCCAGTGCGAGTTCCTACCTTCTATAACATTTCGGCGTGAGCTTCGGGCAGGTATAAGAGCAGGTAAAGCAGCGGAACGGAATGGCAACGGGCGCGTGCTGGAGGTCAGGTATCGCCAGAGCCATATATTTTGAGAGTTTGGCCAATGGGCGGAGCGACGGCCGCCGCCAGCGCTGAATACTCCTAACGGGGTTAGAGCGTAAACTAAAGGTGCGACACAGCGTCGAAAAATCAGCAGACAGCGACGTCAAAATATTGGAAAATTCATTTAAAGCGAGAAACAGAAGCGTTCAATCTCGGCGCTTCGGTGACCGTTTCCTCTGGGCCGGCTTGCTACCATAGAGTTATTATAATGTACGCTAGAGGTTCAACTGGCGCTGGTGTCTACGCGACTTCCGTGACGCAAATTGAAGCAGACAGCAACCAGTCTACTTTTGCGGTGCTCCTGTGCATTCCTGTGGGAAAACGCGCGTGCATTTTGTCACTTCGCCGGAAAATAACACGGATAACTTTTGTTATTTGGGTCGTACCGAATAGTATGTACCTTGATTAGCACTGTAAAAGTGTAATTGCTTTAGATAGCGAATTTTTTTTCATCAGTGAACGATGTTTAACTTCGCTACATTTCAGTCCCAAACGTGTGTTCCGCAGCAGGTGCTTAAAAACAAGAGGCGATTCAAAGCAAAATTACAATCGAAAGGAATATAGAGTGTGTTCGAGGCTCGCCAGCATTCCGGTGACGCTTATGCATTGATAATATGCCTGTCCTGGCACTATATGAAAATGAGCCCGTCGTGCATGAGCGGATAAAAACATTCAAACCGTAGAGAATAAAGTCCGTGGGCTATGAAAGGTGTCTCTTCGTATTGTTTTCTCTGTCGGGCAGCATTTATCGGGCACTTGTTCTCAAAGATTTCGAGCGTGCGGGTGATATTTCGAACGTAGAACGAACATCTTTCCTCCGAGCAGAAAGAATAAAGCGATACTTACTTATTTAAAATCGGAATAGATTACGTGGCCTTCAATTTATTTTGATCGTACATGCACGGGTAGTTACTGATGCAGTGTTACTGCGTAGTTCTTGCCGTCTTCATTAATTTCCAGATGTTCTTCGTTCGTTTGGCACGTATATCCCTCATGCTGAAAAGCGCCGACGTCGTGTTCGCGCTAACAGTGTCCGACAGTGCACATAAATACACGTACGAAGCCGTTTTAGCACCGTTTTTAATGCGATGAATTTGAAAGAAATTCGCCATAACTGACCAATTATTTCGTTGGCCTGACTGAGAAATGTTCCAAGCTACCTAGTACGTACGAATTATTTGGGATATTTGCTCTTATGACCCAGCGCAGGGAGAAAATGCACTCACTTTCTCCTATAGAAATGCATTACCGGAAGTAAATTTTCGGCTGGTTGCTTATGCTTCAATTTGCGTCAGCACACTAGCACCACTAGAACCTCTAGCGTACATTTTAATAACTCTATGCTTGTTACAACTGCGTCTCGGCCAACATTACTAGAACCCTCAGTTGGAAAACTCACCGTTGAAACATGGGCCGCTGGCGTCCACCGAGACCAAGCTAAATACGACAACAGCGCCACCCTTTATCATTTGTCTTTACTGTGGTCACCTTGAGCTTTCAGACGCATGTTTTTGGCGTAAAAACCAACGGGAAAAAACTCTTTTTTGTAGTAACTTTTATTGGAGTTTAGTACAAATTGAAGGCGCGTGATGGTTTCTAAAATCTTTAGTTTGCAAGGTTTTGCGGCACAATTAATATTGGTTTTATACAACCATGCCTCAGCGGTGATTTCAGGTAGCGCGTCCCGACCTAGGTGCATTTTAGCTTCGGTAACAAATCGCAGCGCGCCCGCTGGGGAGACGGGCGTGGCGCCCCTGTAACCTCTTCCACCGTATCTGTTTCGGCGCCATAATGGCCGATTAACACCAAAATGGAAGTCACGTGCAGTTCCTCGAGTGGCCGCTGTGGTAGAAATGGTGGCGTTGTGATTGCAATTAGCGCGGTTGTGGTGGACGGGTCGGTGCCACTTTTCCAAAGCAGTCTCTACGGCAGTTTCCCAACTGAGTGGTTTAGTAACGTTGGTCTCAGCTGAGACTGGCTGAAAGAAAACAGTGCAAAGGGTGGGGCACGCGAGCGTCTTGAGACGCGGCTTGAGTCCCGCTCGGCTCGTGCGCTGGCTTTGGCAGTGCTTTCTTTCCCCCAGTCTCAGCTGAGACGCTGTTTCTTGCAAGTCGGCCCTGGTTTGGAGCGCACGATCGTTCATTCTACCGTTGAATATGGACGTGACGAAAGCATCACATACGCCAAGTTTTTAGTCACCAAGAGTTATACCTTTTATTTTTAGAGCTCATGATCACCGCTATAGAGCTGTTTTGTGGCCTGTTGTTGGCCCCGAGATGCCCGCCTATTCAATCCAAGCTGTGGCCGAACTCTCCCAATACACGGCTCTGGGTATCGCAAGAAATACGTCCTGCCGTTCTATCTCTCAGTGACTATTCCAGTGCTTTACGGAAAAACCGGCATGCAGCATGTCAAAGTACAAAGCGAGTACCGCATGTGTTTAAAAAGGTTATCTCGTATGAACACTGCATCCTTCCTCCTTACACCTCCTCCGACGAAAGGTGCCTATAAAGAAAGTATCTATAAAAGATAAGAAAAAGTATCTAAAATCAGTTCCCCCCACCCCCCTCCCCCCCCCCCCCCCCCAAAAAAAAAGGACCATTCTTTTTTTTTTTTTTAGAATCGACGTTTATTTATGGAGGGTACTGCACATGCGCAGGCCATCCTCTCAGAGCGGCGAAAACTCTAACTTCGGTGGACGTCTGGAAGAATGGTTGCACTACCCTTCCTGCCTCTTCCGCGACGCGGATCATCCGCAAAGGAGACAGGAGAGGTATCGCAGCTCTCATTGCATCCGCCAATCGTAGTCGGAGTTTTAGCTACTTGGTGCTGTCTTTATACGAAAAAAGGTCCTTGGTTAATTTCACGGTCTGTCGGGTTCGCGCTAGTTTGTATAAAAATGGCTGTCGTCGTAGAACAGCAGTGCTAACATGGGTCTCCGACGCGTAAGTAATTCTAATTTTGTGAAATACGAGCGATATAAGAGCCGTACTTGCTACTTCTAAGTAAGGAAGGTGTAAGCAAGCACGTTGATCCTGAAGCCGATCATCCAGGAGCTGGGGAGCGAGATTCTCACACCGCGGTACCGCCATCGCTGAAAGTCGCAAATTATTTTCCGTACGCGTGCGTGCGTCATTGGTTATTTATCACTACCAAATCTGGCACGTTTATTTTCCGGCAAAGGAATTTGGAGAGCCTTATCGTCGCGATCTACGGAAGGGGCTCGGCGAACGACCAGGATTAATCAAATTTAGCTGTTTTACGTGCCAACCCAACGAAGAGCATCGGGCAGAACGACGAGGACAAGAATATATTTAGACCCGAAAAAACAAGTCTGCGCTGGGAAACAGACTAGGACGTTTAACCATGTTGTAACGAAAGAGTGCAATGTTACGTTTTTTCTTCCTCTTTTTTTCTTATGTCTAAAATATTTCTAGTTTTGCCATTCGGCGTTTGGTATTCGGCAAAAAAAAAAAAAAAAAAAAAACTACTTGAACGCATTTCACAAAACTTGACGCATTCTGACAATAACGAAACGGGTTTTCAAGCTGTGATTATACATGCCTGTCGCCCCACCAGGAATTTGCTCTTCTTTGCATGCAGACGTGACAAACCATTTTTTTTATTTTATTTTTACACTAAAGGCATTTACACTTTGCACACTTTCATTTTGATATATGAGGGGAGTCGAGCGAAAACCTTAAAATTGCAACATCATTTCGGAATACGGGGGATTAGACGGTAAGTCGGAAGGAAGCCTTCTTGCAAACTTATACACGTTACTCGAAAACAAGTGTTCCATAACAAATACAAGTACTCTTACCTAAGAAAACCTATTCAATTAGATTACTCGATTAACTGAGAGAAAACGTAATTGGCCATTAAATAAAAAAAAAATAATCGAACCGTTGCTTCTCCGATTACTTCAGATTTTCAAAACGACCAACTCTTCTTGTGGTTTGAAAACGGGTCTTTCGTACTGTCCATTATTAGGGAATTTTAGGGAACCGTTGTTCCACTTCCGGTACGGTACAATTGGCCCTCCGGTTCGAACTGCGCATGCGCTACCACAGAACACTCGCATATGCGAAGATCGTGACAGAGGGCACATCGTACCCTCTCGGGTATGCAAAATACGGCTCCCTAAAACTCCCTAATAAATTAGAATCACCGTTTTATGGACTGCTTTTAGGTAAACCGTCCCCTGTCCTTACTTTGGTTCCAGGATGTGGGGGAGTGAAAAATTTTGAAATTCGTAATCGATTTGAGTTGCAGCACGGTGACACTTGTTTGTCACTTCAGCAAGAGTGCTTACAGACGAGGAAGATCCAAAAGTGTGCCATTCAGACTCTCGTCGTTTGGGTGAGATACGTGGTGGCACCAGAGTCCATTGCAGCAGTTCGAGGCATCGTATTAAATATATCAAAGAGTAATGGTAAATGAAAGGGCCACGCTTGTCAACGTCAGTCATGGTTATCACCCGAAATAATTGATTCATTTTGGACCACTCAAAAGACAATGGGAAGAAATATGTGGTCCGCTAATGATGTGCAACAGGTGGTGCATTGAAAACGTCGCACGCAACCGATTATGTTTTTCGCACAGGGGTTTAAGCGCTTTTTATGCGCCGGAGGACTTGCGTTGATGTTAAAGAAAACTAGTTTCATAATAACCCAGATGTGTTTCTCTTTTGTTTGCTAACTTTTAAGCTGAAGTATTATTTAGGGGTTTCATTTCACTCACCCTCGTACGTAACTTGGGCTAACACGGAAGGTAACCACGTATATTTCTGACTACATGTTGCTGGAATCAACAGTCGCAGCGGAGAGTAGGCTTTTGGTGAGGTGACATTTGTAAAAAAGTGAGACCCAAAGGCGTAAAAATAATATTCTCTGGATACGGATCTAGATACGGAGAATAAGCAAAAACAGATTCTCCAGTACGTATGAGGAGTTAATATTGGTTTGTCGGAAAAAGTGATAATATGACCATGGCGACTAACTATGGCGTCGGGATCAAATAGTATATTGTTTTGAACAGTGCATAAACAATTTCACCGAGACTTACCGACTCAAAACGTCTCCTAAGAATGACGGTTAAGTTAGGTGCGACAAAACTATTCCCTAAGTTGTTTCTTTTAACGTGAAACATTTTTTGGCTAGGTGTTTATCATCTTGTGAATCCCAGATAAAAGTGAAACCTGGATAAAAACCTGGCCGTGAGGCATGATACTGTTTGGAATCTCAGTAAAAAACCGCTTGAGTCAGGCGGTTTTTAAAAACAAACCTCGTCCTACCATTTTGAAATTTCTGGATTGCCGAGAAAATACGGCTATACTAAAGTCTGCCTAGAAGCTTAAAGGCACCACGATATTGCTATCAGAGGACTAATCTTTCAGAATTCATGAAATGCGAAAAAAGTTTAGAAAAGATCAGTCGAATGAAAAAAAAAAACGGAGCGAAAGTAGGACTTGTATACAATAAGCTGAGTGTTGATAAGGTACTGTTTGGTTAGGACGAAGGAAAATGCTCACGCTTAAGGTTAAACAAAAACGATAACGATAAGTGACGACGTAGCGGTGGCCCTAGATCATTGAAAGTATTAAACATGAATTGTAGGAGCGTTCTTAACAAGGACACCGAGTTCGAGGGAATGTTGCTTTCCCATGATCCAGATATCGTTATGTAGGCGAGTTGGTTCATGGTAACGGAAATAAACAGCGCGCAAAAAATACACAAGGACGAAAGGAAGGTGCGAACGACACAAGCGCTGAACTCACAACTAAACATTTATTGAAAAAACACCAACGAAGTAAACCGCACTATCGCTTCAGCACGCGTCAAGATAGGCAATTTCTTTTTTGTGAAGAAAAACCGATGTTTGGCTGACGCATGCATCTTGCCCCTCTTTTGTTATTGCATACGCTTCCAATAATTCTCTGGTAGTCTTATCTGTGCTCCTCCCGATGATGGTGATGTTATTGAATTGGGGCTGGCATTTACAGGCAGCACAATGCAGAGGCAAGTGACCCCCAGCGGTCGACTGGAGTGTCCAGTCATGTTCACGTGCCCTGTCATTAATGCATCGGCCAGTTTGGCCGATGTACACTCTTCCGCAGCTTAGTGGGATCTTGTATACCACCCCAACCACACAATCAACATACTTGTTCCTGTGCCTTACGGCACATTGGCTCTTGCCCCCAGCCTTTTCCGCAATTCTAGGGCACAGTTGCGCCAACTTTCGAGGTGCCGAAATGCCAGCCCCAATTCAATAACATCACCATCATCGGGAGGAGCACAGATAAGACTACCAGAGAATTATTGGAAGCGTATGCAATAACAAAAGAGGGGCAAGATGCATGCGTCAGCCAAACATCGGTTTTTCTTCACAAAAAAGAAATTGCCTATCTTGACGCGTGCTGAAGCGATAGTGCGGTTTACTTCGTTGGTGTTTTTTCGATAAATGTTTAGTTGTGAGTTCAGCGCTTGTGTCGTTCGCACCTTCCTTTCGTCCTTGTGTATTTTTTGCGCGCTGTTTATTTCCGTTACCATGAACCAACTCGCCTACATCACGACACTACTCAAGGCACTGTCTTGTATTCACCCTCTTGTGATTTTTCTTTCCGTCTTGTTACCTAAGAAGGGCGCTGTCCCTAGTCCAAATGCAAACAAAAGTTTAGGTCAAAAGATAACAAGGAACCAGGAACTTTTATCTCGGACCGTCATTCAACCTATTCGACGAATCGTCCTTCGACAAATCGCCCCTTTCGACAAGTTTCCTTTCGACGAATTGCCCTATTACGAATCGGCCTATTCGACGAATTGGCCGTCGAAAAGTTGGCCGTCGACGAGTTGGCTTTCAACGAGTTGGCCGGATCACGTAACGGATCACGTACAAGTCTGATTCTATCTTCAAAAATATGAGCACTTTTCTTGAGAACAACAACTTTTTTTCGAGCAGTCAACACGGTTTCCGACGTGGCCTTTCAACAGCTACCCAGCTACTTCGCACGAGTAATGAATGATTTTTTTCTCAATTCTGGACAGGGGTGTAAAAGTCGATGTTGTTTTTCAGGAATTCTAAAAACTTTCGATCGGGTATCTTATCATAATCTACTGTTAAAACTCAGGCACTTGCTAAAACAATGGGCCCAATCCTCTGCTGCCGCGACACTGACTCTCGAAGAAATCCGTGAGCATTTCGTGCAGTGGTTATACATAAGAAAGCATGGTGAATCAAGCCTCTCAGCTTTTATCCGCAGGGATAACATTCCCGAAATCCCTTTCCTTCTTGGTGCAAGCAGATGAGACCAATTAGTGTGGTCATGAAGGACTTGCGCGCGGTGCACTGAAAATGACAGACTCATTACGTTGTCGTGCGTGCATTGCATGTTTTGCATAAAGGGGCGACGACACCGTGCGTTTTCGGCCCAGCGACATGGTAAGACGATGGCGCGTCAAGAAAAGCGTGGCAGTCCGAAGGACGGAACCGCAGCTCGTGTGTGTACACAGGTCTCCAAGGCCGGCGGCAGGCCTTTCCATGGGCGTCGATAGCGCGAAAACGCATTCCAGCCTTATGCCGTAACACATAGCAACCCAAGTGCAGCCGGGGACAGCGGGAATATTGCGTACTTGGGTTGCCGGCGGGGAGTTGCGAAGCGGCGGGTACGATTGACCCAAAGTAGCTAAATATTTCGTGATGAGCCATCTGCAGTCAGTCACCGCAAAGTGGCGTAAACGGGGCCGGGGGGGGGGGGGGGGGGGGGGTTGACAAGTACCCCAGTGATATACCCGCCGTTCCCCAATGCGTGGCGCCGAAATCGTCGAAGGGGGACGTCGCCGGCGATATTCGTTCGCTAGGCGTTACCTGGGGCTGAGGCTCCATGGCGTGGCGAGGTTGCGAACTTTGGATATATGTTCTCCAACCCGTCCAAGGTCAGTGCATGCACTAGGGCACTAATAATAATGCATTACAAACAAACACATTATCCAATGCTTTGACTCGTACCTATAACACAAGCAGCAATATATTCAAGCAGATAAAACAAACTCGCCCTCAGCACCAGTGCTTTCAGGATTCCATCAAGGCTCGGTATTGGGCCCACTCCTTTTATGAATTTATTTATTTGATCTAGTATGCAACTCTACTGTATGCTGCAATTTCTTTGCAGACGACTGCGTTGCGTATCTAAATATCCAGTCAAATATCCAATTAATCCTAAGCGACTACCTAGCAGACGTCTTCAGATTATGTAACTACTGGCAAATGAGTTTAAATCCCGCTAAATGCAATAAAACGGCTATTACACGGAAAATAACGTCCACTTGACATACAAAATCAAAAATACTGATATTATTACTGTCACGCAGTTAAAGTACTTAGAAATAAAGACAACTTCAAATTTAAATTCAAGAACTGACGTAAACAGCGTTGTTTTGGCTGCCACAAAGAAGGATTATGGCTGCTAAGGCATCGTTTAAAACATGCCAATAGTAAATCAAATTTGGTGGCACACACATACCTCGTACACCCACTACTAGAGTAAGTACGGCGACACTGTCTGGGACGCTCACGCACATTTCGAGACAGACTGCATCGAACCCATTCAAAGAAAAGCACCTCGCTTCCTTTACAACGCTTACGGTAGAAACGTCTCTGTGACTGAACTTGTGAACCGTTCTGTGCTCTCTACTTTGAAATGGACCCTTTCCGAAATTCAATCTGGCTACTTTGATAACTATCATCATAATCTGAAAAATTGCATATGTGCCGTACTAATGGAGGCCTTCCGTTTATTGTTGAAGGAAAATGAAGATGCTCCTAAGCAGATGATTCGAAGCCTATGTTTATTCGAAACGTTAGCACGATGCGAAGCGGGAATTGAATGCAAGAGCTGCGTAAGCGTTCATTTCTAACTCAGGCTCAGTCATTCTGTTAGTAGCACACAATCGGCTTCAAAGCCCCTTATGTACTAAACTTAATCAAGGCGTTTATGCGGCTTGCCACTTCGTTCTGACTGGTTTTATCTTTTTCTCCTTCAATACTGAAAGAGATTGAGAAAGAACTTTAAAGTGGAGAGTAATTTTTCGCCTGCCGTTGACTTCCGAAAGTGACGGTGCTCGATAAAATACCGCGGACTACTGGTTCATAGCCACCATTAGTGCGGCAAAAGTTGATCTGCCATTTGAGCCACCACGTGGCAGTCAATTTAGACAAGGGTCTATTCCGTCGCGTTTCACAGTCTCGTGCTCCTTTTTAAAATAATTATTAATCACACAGGACGGAATTTCTGTGACTATATGCAGTTTGACACAGCTCAGCAGGGTCGAAGTAAACATAGTAAGACAATCTTAATGACCAAACGCAGGACGAACGTACGTCGGTTTTCATATTTTTCAAGAACCATAACTGAATGAAACGACTTCCCGGTTGACGTGGCCGGTACAACATTTTATATTTTTTTTTATATTCTATTGATACCTACTTGCGAGTGAAGTGTGCTTATATTATTTGTGTTTTTTTACCGCTATATGTAGGTTGTAAACCAGCACCATCCTGCTAATTTTGTCATATATAATTCGCGATTGTGGCGTCTTAGTGTCTCTGCTAATTGCGTTCTTTCTTATAGGCCGGTATCTCCACCTGAATGTCGAAGTTTTTGTACTTGCTCTTTCCATTGACTGATGTAATGTGCCTCACTGGTTACTTTATTTTGTATACTTCTGTTTCTGCCATCACGAGATGACCTCCTTTATATAAAACTCATTCATGTAAACACTCCTGCCCTGATTGCCAAAAGGCAGCTGGCAGTATTAAATAAATAAAAGAAAAATATTGTGCGCATAACCGGGGCGAGAACTAGGTTGGAGTACAAACGCTGTACAAGTTCCCCTCAAGAAAGAAAAACAACCTTTACTTGTTATTTCATAAATTAAAAACAAAATTACATTACTCGTCTCTTCTCTTAATAAGTAACTAGGTTTTTTGGGGGTAACTACATTACCGCCCAAAATATTAATTGGGTACAAGAAACGCGCTACCTGTAAAGCGATGTGTGCAAGTTGATAAAGGCAAAATAGGCTATATTTTAGAAAAAATAAAGTTCTTTTTTTTAGGCTTTTGGCGAATTTCGGTTATTTTTCCCGTCATGATTTGTCCCCACGTTGCTTAATGAAACATAGAATTGTTTGTAAACGGTTTGTTGCATCTTTTCCTTGTACAGGCCAGGCGGCCCGGGCAATGTACATGAGAGTGGTGGCGCTGGAGAACCCGTCGGTGACCGTCCTCAGTTACAATCCTGGGCTGTCGCGGCCGACGTGGGTCCCCAGGATGGACCAGGCTCGGCTGGGGTCCAGATCCGGACGGAGCTCCTGGCAGAAATCTCAGCAGCGACGATGGTTAAAACTCTCCTTTATTTACATGTGAGGGGAGCATTGAGCTCTGGCTATACAGCAACTAGCCGCAGCTATGAGCCTTGATCTTGGTGAGCTCTCGAGTTAGGTGAGCTCAGTCCTTTTAAAGTATTTCGGTTACTATGCAGTCGAGCGGCAACCAATCGCGGCGGTGCACTAGTTTCGTCGCCCACGCCTTCTCGGGAAGACCCTTTGTCCAAGTTACGTCACTCGTCTGCGCACACCACACCGAAGAGATAGTCTTACTCGATGGCGCCAGGCATCCCATCGACGCGCCATTCTTTTGAAGGCGTCGTCCTTGCAGGCGTCTTGGGGCAGGCAGGGCGAGAGCTTGACGTAATGTTCGGGTCCGAGGTCCGCTGGGTTTACCTTGCCCGGGTATCTCACTTGGGTTCCAAGAAGGGCAGACATTTCGCAGACACGTTCTTTCGGCGGTGAATTATATGACGATGGGCACCGCCCGTGAGCGAAACATGAGACGACGAACCAAGGCCGCCGGCGTCCATCGCCGCCGCCGATGGCGAGTGCAACAGCCATCTGCGCTGCCGTTGCCGATTGCAACAGCCCCTCCGCCGCCGGGAAAGTCGTTCCAAAGGTGAGCATCCTCCTGGGCTGGATGCTCACCTTCTCTTTCCAAAGGTGAGCATCCAGCCCATGTCTCCCTGCGCTCGTTCATTTGGTGTATTCCCATGTGCCCCCAGTGCTTGTCTACCCAAGCTCCTCAGTCAGGTCTCTAAACTCGATTGGACTTCAGATTTTAGGGATAGTACCTCGTTGCCAAAAAGAAAACTTGGCACCATGACTCCTTTACATATTTCCCTAACTACTTATCTATTGTAATTCCATAGTGCCAAATGCTTCATAATTGCTGCATTCCTTTGTCCTTAGCATATTCCCCCTCTGCTCTTCTAACTATTGTTTCCCTTCATTCAGGCATACACCCATATACATTTATACTTCTCCACATGTTATATTAAAGTGTTTTGAATATCCAGTGGGCCCCCGTTTTCATCGTTAAAGGGGCGGTGCAGCGATTTTTATGCTTTGGTCAATTAACTGCAAAAATGAATCTTTGACACCGAAAACAAGTTTTTTCTTGCGCGCGCTCAATTTTATTTAAAAAAAAAAATGAAACTAATCGAAGGTCAAAGGGCTTCTCAACTCTCACGTCGTCTTTCGAGTGACGTCTCTGGGGGACCACCTGCTTTTCCGTTGGGCTCTGTCTTGAGATTCCCCAGCCGCTTTCTCCGGGATTGTTGACTTTTCAAGGACTAGCATCGCCGGAGGTCACCGCGAGCGATCGACACAAAAGACAGTACGCCACGGGGCTGACGGCGCATGTAGCAGTAGAGGAGGACAGTACTGAAAATGAGGAAGGGGCAAAGGGGAGGGTGCGAAGGAGGAAAGGAGGAGGAGAGGGTATGGGAGAGGAGGGCATACTCTCCCCTCCGTACCCTCCCCTCCTCTTCCTCAAGAGCTGGGCACTAATTTCGCAATACAGGGATTTGTAAACGTCTTTCTTTTCTTAATTTCTAGGCTAGGTGGCGCAAGCTACCGCGCGTTATAAAGGGCACAGGAGTTAGCATGCACCGATCCATCCGGCGGCTGCATTGTTCAAACGTGAGTAATTACTTTGGTGGCGTCACTTAGCCTAATGTCCGAAGTAAGAAATGATGGGTAGGCCACGAAGCCGTGGGCGTATAACATGCCAGTGCGGCGGAAGCTACGGCCCCTGCGGGTCAATGGGAACAACGGAGTGAGGCACTTGACTATGTATCGCCGGAGTGCGGTTTTACTGCGAAGAATTGTCGGGCTTTTCGCTGCGTCACGCTCCGATATGTGTACGTTGCGCTCGTATATGTGGCGTATTTCGAAGCCGTCGGAACGCAATGTCGGGCGTAGCGTTCACCCTTAGCGAAGTTACAACGGGACAGTGTACAACCGTGTAACCATTGCCGGCTGGCTATAGGTCATGCTCAAACAAAAACCTTGCCGAGCATAAATACCCTGTCAGTGTCCCTTTAAACGCTCCGCCTAGAGTGACACGAGAAGGCACTCTATAGATTATTCTACAAAAAAAAAAAAACGGCCAATGAATTTGAGTGTAAGGCTATTGTCTTCTAGGTTTTTGGCGCAATTGTTACAGATGAGACATTTTGCGAGTGCAGACGACTGCTAGCGTGGTTTGGTGACGTGCAGCACGCAGTAGTGATACACGACCCCACGCCGGTAGGATGCTCATCCCAATCGAAACGCACAGTAAGTACGGACACAGGATCTTTGGGTCCTACAGCGCGAGCTTTCGCAGCACGTAGTCCGAGCTAGTTTTAGAAACGGGGCCCCAACGCGTTGGGTCCACTGAGCTGTCCAAACCCAACGTAAAATTTGACTTGGAGAACCGCAGAGAAAGAAGAGAGTGCCCCACGGGTGTGCTCGCGCGTTCGACCGATTGATATTGTTTTATTTAGTTGGGTATTGCTAGACGTTTGCATTCCATTTTCTGCAATTTCCATGACGCCATGTAAGTGCGAGGTTTCCAGCCCGTTGAGGCTACCCTCAAGGCTATCTAAACACATAAGAAACAACACAATCATGCCGCAGCTTGGTCCAGTTCCGTCCGGGATGTGTTCGCGCTTCTCCTCGGGGCCGTGGCTGATCATGATGAGTTCATCGTTCTGGGGGCCCACGTTCTCATGGCGGTTTTGGCCAGCGTTCTCTGCGTCTCGGCCGTCTACACACTCATCAGGGAGAGTCAGAGTGTCCACAGTGGATCATAGCGCCGTAAAACTTGCCGGAAAAATTGGCGCTCGCACATAGAAGGCTCAAGCTTTCACCGGATGTACATTTAGGTTGTGCATTTTACCTGGTAAAACATCGAGACGTAGCGTCCTGCGTGTGAAGAATGAGATCAGTAATATTTGCTAGGCTCAACGGCGGACGTGTTTGCAGACGACCGAACCGCAAGTACGTACGCGTTGCGTTGCCACGTGGCGAGGAGGAAAACGGAGGGAGGGGCGGAGACGCCTGCGGACGATGGACGCTTTTGACTCCTCGCAGCTCGTATTGCAAACGTGACCCCAATCGAGCAGTTGGAAACGCTGCCATTTTAGGATATTGCAGCCCGACTTGTACACGCTGCTAAAAAAAGTAAGGAATTACATTTACACTTACACGAGACTAAAATGTAACTAATTACAGTTACCATTACCCTTCCATAAAAGTAAGTGACCGTTACCACAAAAAGTAATCCGTCACTTTCACGGCGTTACTTTCTACCTTCCTGTCCTAGGGTAAGACAAAAAAAAGTTTTTTTTTATTTTTTTTTTTATTTTAGGACAGTAAGGTAGAAACGAGACAGTTAGGCAGAACCGAGACATGAGTCTGGTCGGACGTCTTGCCTCGTTTCTAAAGTAAATGTCTGCCGCCACGCTCAACACCCTTTCCACTGAGGCAGTCACAAATACCTGACACACTGCATTGCGTGCTTCTTGAGAAAAATGGAACAGCTCTCTGCCCTGGCGAAAGCGCAAAGCTTCGTTGTAATACAGATAATGAAACCTCGAATAAATCAATGTACGCGAATATATTATTTAAATATATTCTAGCCGGCAAATATTGCCAAACAGTGGTACAGGAAAATAGCAAGACGCAGTAATTACACATAACAAGTAAATTATAGAATATGCTTTTATATCAATCTTCCGTTAGCTCTGAACATACGTCGTGCCTTGGTGGAGAGGTCGGTGAATAAGAGGATGAGCTATTAGGATATATTACCAGCAAAAACATCAGGTGATCCCTCGGGAAACAAAAATATAATGCCGATTAAAACGAAAATATAGACGCACGTCTTGATGCCGTGCCAAACACATGTAGCACGGGTCCGCCGTAACACAGCTCAGTGTTTTGGCTAAATGTCAGGTGAGGCAACTGCAGCGTCTCTCCACAGTGACGACAGTGGGGAATTGTAGTAGACCGTTTGTGCAGCCCGCGAAGCACCCGGATAGCGCTCCGTAATCCGCCACAAGACCTTGAACTATGCAGACAAGGCTGGGGGCGCGCATGCGCAGCTGCGGCGTTTTCTTCGCGGATACCGTAGCGGAGGAGAAAAACGGTCTACTACAATTCCCTAGTAACTCTAATTTTGTGAAATACGAGCTATAAAAGAGTCTTACCTAATGCTTCCACCTCCATCATCCAGGAGCTAGGTAGTGCGATTTTCACACCGCTGTATCGCCATCGCTGAAAGTTGACACATATTACCGACAACCTGTGCTAATATAAAAAAAAAAACGACGCACGAAGAGTGTTACGGGAATGTAGGCAACCTGAAGCTTTTAGATGATTAGGTGAAAAGCGGCACAAAATCAAATAAACATTCGTATGTCCCGAAAATGGTAAGTGTTCTACTATCGTTTAAGCAGCATCCCAGTTAATGTCACATCCTGTTCAGTCGATAGCTGTGTTGAGGTTTATTCAGCGGAATAAGGAGCGTCCCTTCTTGTTGTTACATTATGTGTTACATTATGCGAACTGTCGTAGTTATCTCGGGCTTTTGGAAGGTGCGCAGTCGACGATCGTTTTGAGTCCTCTCCGCGTCTCCGAAAGCAAAGGAAGGAAGGGACAAAAAGAGAAGGCGCGCACAGGTCCGCTACACCAGCTAACGTGCACTTCGACAGTTTTTTTTTTTGTTTTTTTTTTCGTTGGAAGGAAACATTTTGATTTCAGGAGTTTGTCTGATATTGATTGCACCGAGAGTCCGGTTCTTTGTATCTGTGTGCTCCCCCCTTCGCCGTGGGCGAGCAAGCTGACAAGTTACGATTTGCAAGCAACCAAGCCACGAAAAAGAAAAAAAAAAAAGATTCGAATTTAGGTTTGAGGTGACGTGAAGAAAGGTTTTCACCATCTCAAGAACGCCAGTTGACAGTGTGCTTTCTGTAAAGCTTACTCTTACAGGAAAAAAAAAAAAGTTTTCGAAACGATTGTTTTGTTTTTAGTGTTTTATATTCCCGCTTTTTCTCCCATGAATGAAAACGAAAATGTAACGGATTACAATCATTCCCCTACTTAGATAAGTAAGGAAATTACTTTACAAGTACTTTGTAAAAAAAAGTTAATATTCCCTTACAAAATTACTCATAAATGTAAGGGATTACAAATAATTGCGTTACTTGTAACGGATTACGTGCAAGTCTGACTGCAACTATATGACTCGCTACTGCCATCCACCGATGGACGCGCAGGGAGCAGACGACGACGGCGTGGTCTGCTTTCGACCAAGTGCCGTTTTCCCACGTCCGTATCATCGAAACAATACACCGAGTGATTTCTTTCTAGCCGGTGATTGGATGCAGCTCTTTCCTACTTTTTCTTGTGCATCGAAGGCGGACGAAGTTTAGGGGTAAACTAGGGTTACAGATATAACTCGTAGCAGCGCGCCAAGACTCAAGGATAAAGGGAGGAATCCACAAGACGAGCGCTGAACTTCAACTGAACGTTCTATGAAAAGAACACGCCCAAGTCACCAACCACACCGTTATCGCATCAACGCTCAAGATAAGCTATTTATTTTTTTATGTAAAATACACAGAAGTTCTGCATCCTTTCCTATCAAGTACGCTTCCAGCAGTTCTCTGGCAGTTTTGTCTCCCCCTTTCCCCACAATCTATACCAGTTGTAATTATGAACCAACTCGCCTGCCTCGCCACGTTGATCCATTACAGATATACTTCGCAGTAAACTAGGGTTACAGATATACTCTGTTCCGACCGCAGACGACGATCCGATGGGGAAAATCGAGCAGCGCTAAAAGCGCACCGTCGCGCGGCGCTCGTCGGCTTTGTGCGTTTGCTTTAAAAACTGGCTAATCCGATCACGCACAGTAATTATAGTAAATAGGGAGTTTTAGGGAACCGTGTTTGCACATCCGGTACACTGTACGATGGGTTGCAAAATTAAAGGTAGCGCTAAAGACGGGGAGAAGGGGAAGACACGGACAAGCACTGTCTTTCACTTGTCCCCGTCTTTGTCCACTAAAGACAACTGTCTTCCACCTGTCTTTAGGAACAAGTGGAAGACACTTGTACCTAAAGACGGGGACAAGTGTCTTCCACTTGTCCCCGTCTTAGCGCTACCTTTAATTTTGTACTGTGTAACCAACCAGCCCGTCACATTATCCTGGTACGATGGGCCCTCCGGTACGAACTGCGCAAGTGCTACCGCACAAGACTCGCGCATGCGCAGTGCGCGCACCGGAGGGCACATTGTGCAGTATCGAATGTGCAAAAATGGTTTCCCAAAACGCTTTAATATTTCCCTGCCACACGGAATAATTTAATGTCATTCCGTCGAATCGATCAACTCGCGATCCTGACCACACGGTGACCCATCAACTATGCGGTTGTCGCGCGTCCATCACGCTGCACCAGGAGTAGCGCGCGCCGATTGGTCGATCAGACGCGGTGTCATTCGATGTAAATTACATTACATTTTAGTGCGTGGAAGGGTGTAAGTTGACCAATGTCATATAGAAGAAAGACGAGGCCTGCCTCCCACCCATCCGAAATGTCATGACTGTATTCACTGGAGATGGAGACGTCCCGGGTTCGATACCCGGACCAGGCGGATTTTTTCGGTCGCGCACCAGTCACCTAGCTGTGTTTGGAGATTTGTGTTTGTCCTTTGTCCCGTTCCCCTTCTCCAGGGATTATTTTCCTCATTCTGATATCTAGGAACATGGGATATCATAGCGTGAACTTACGTTGTGTCCATGCCACCTGCGTACATCTCTCTTCAGCAAACAAGCGCAAAAAGCAAAAATCGGAGCAGCTTACGAAGGAAAACGAGGCATTCGCACTCGCCTGCGTAAGTGTTTATTTTCCTTTTTAACCGCGAATGTTAATAAATGGATTTTAGGTAATTATGTCTTCACGCGCCCTCTACCTGCCGTCTGCCGCGGTGGATAACGTTATCCCGAAAAAATATAATTTCTTTACTTCCAGGGTGTTTTTTTATTACTATTTTGAACTGTATTCTAGACCGCCGATTTTTCGGTAGACTTCGATTTGGCTGGAAATTTGCAGACCGCATCAATAGCCCTTTCTCAACTGATAACTAAAATATTTTATAAAAATAAAAACAATTCCGTAAAGTTATTGAATTTCCAAGTTACGCCGGCCGTGAGGTTTCCAGGAGGCGACTCTCTACTGGCAACAATGAAAAATCTCTACTTTTCCCTACCCGTGTACGTCACGGGCGGGCAGGCGGACGAGGGACTCGGGCAGCCGCGAAGTGGCTGTCCGGGCGCCAGCGATCGAGATTATTTTTTCGCAGCTTCAAGGTTGAAATTTTCTTTGCAATGGGTAGTAATCTGTTCTCCGCGATAGATTGTACAAACAGTGCCGGGAAAAAGCTTATTTTTTTACCCTTGTTTTCGTGGGAGAAAAAAAAAAGCGTTCCCCGGCAGCAATGGAGGCCAGCCACGTCAAGGTGCTCTTGTGCGAGCTGTGTGCCGAGAGAACTAGTGTCACGTGAAACATTCTCACTTATGCTCGAAATACTTTATAGCCGCGTGCTGCGAGTTGAGTATCCTTCAGCAGCTGAACAGCTTCAAGAGCCGCAAGCGCAAACTCAAGCTGCTGTGACCACTACGACATCCGTCCAAAGAAGAGCGCTAATAATATAAAAATAGTACACAATCTAGCATTATAGTTGACATTTTCCACAGCCACATTTGTTATTCGCAATTGGTTCAGTGATTTTTTTAATTTTTTATTTTTTTATAAACATTATATCTGTTTCGGACGTTGAATCTAGCTCGGGCTATTCTCGGAGTTTCACTCACGCGGCCGATATGTTGAAGACGAGAAGTGAAACGTCTAAACAAAGTTCAAGTCTAAATTTGGACATGACCTTTGACATATTGCTATTCCTGTCTGCTATTTCAGAGGTTTATGGAGCAGGTGTCGATCTCCATTATTATACGATAGAGCCTTTGCCTGGTTTGTCAAACGGTTAGAGTGCAATATTCTCTGCAGAAGTGATGAAAAGGTTTTTAATGTATTCTATTGCGGAGAAATCTTATATAGGGCTGAAAAGCTTTTAAAAGCATGAAAAAATAATGTTGAGGGGAGGCATGCAAATTTACAGCTGATGGAAACTGTGCTAAACCAAAACCTAATTTAAAAAAAAAAATCTTATATAGAATTACCACATTCCCATGTGCTCTCGTGGATGGGTGTTTGAACGCGTTGCATTCTACTCTAAAGGTAAAAAAAAAATTAAAAAATAAAATAAAATACGGGTCCACATTTTTTAGTAACTTTTGTTAACTTAATTATTTTGATATAAAATTGTTCTGGTATCTTTCTGTACCTTACGCACTATTCTATGTTCAGGCCAATATTCTTTATTTGAAGATGAACAGTGGATTTGTGCATTTTATACGCATTCCATTGCACGTTGATGTTTGGCTTGGCGGTTGCGGAGCTCTTTTAATCGTCCTTTTAACACGATCTTCATGACCAGTAACCTGCCATCTGATCTACACGAATGCAGTTGATTCCATTCTATACATTTCATTGTGTATGAGAATCACAGTCTACATGTCTTAGGTCCCAGCTCAGCACACACATGTTCGTCGCTTTGGAAGGCGAGCAAAGTACGCGCCACACGCACGAACGCTGAAAATGGCATCGTCCAGAAGCGCTTTTCAGAAATGGTCTATAGATCTTTTGCTAAATTACTTAAGCACCAAGGAGCATACTCATGCCACAAGAGTAGTTACACGTGCTGGCGCCTGCAACAGTAACTTTTCTAAAGAAAATCTAAAACAAATGGCACGTTCCTTCAGGTTATACGAGCGCGTGAGGCACCTGTGCCCACATTCCGAGCATTTTTCGTGGTGCTTTGGCAATTTGTCAAAAAATGTATTGCTTGACTCTTCGACCTTTCTTCGCCAGCCATCTTCTAATAAAAAGAGAACGGATTTACTAGCGATTTCACGAAACTAGCGAGCCGCGGCTTGTGAGCGTACCAAGTTACAAAAACGGTTTTATCAAAATTCCAATTGCTCCTGGGTTTGTTGGTTTTTTTAGTTTTTTATAGTTAAGCACGTAGACCAAGGTCATACTTTGTGCAAATAAAGATAATTATCAACTTCAAATAGCACGAGCGCCCAGGTTTTCTCGCTGTTAGGCGCGAGAAAGGCGGGCGCGAGCGTACCCGATTGCCGGCCGCGCGCCTCACTGCACATCCGTGACGTCACGCTTGGGTGGCGGGGAGGCAGACTGGGGAAAAACTAGGGAGAACAATGTTTCGGTTTCGGCAGCAAACAAAATAACACTTTTTTAATTAACTAGAGGGAATCTGGGAGAACGAGATAGCATTTCGAAATCAGGAAGCCGTCCGCATTCAGATGATGCCTTTGGATTAGGTAGCTCGAAAAACCGGCAGAGTTCCCCTTTAAGGCGCGTTTACACACTTGCAACCGACTAGGACCGGCTGAGTCAAGACCGGATGTTAAAGGGGCAGTGCAACGCTTTTAATGTTGCAAGAATTTGCAGTTTGCATTTTTTATATTGTTTATGCGAGCCCAAGTGACCAAAAACGCGTCGCCTTTCCCCGAAAAACTGCTATTCTGCTGCGTAATCGCGAAGGAAAAACAAATTATTTCCCGATCCGCAGCCGCCTGTGGCGGTTACGGGAATGAAAAAGACAGCGTGTCTGGGGGATACGCGGAAGTCAACAAAACCTGTCCCCCTCCGCTGCTACACTCGAGGTGAGCCCCGTGGCGATCCGTCTTTTGTGTCGATCGCTCTCCGCAACCTTCGACGATGCTAATCCTTTAAAAGTCGATAATCGCGGAGGAAGCGGCTGGGGTCTCTGAAGAGAGGACCCAAGGGGAAACCACGGGAACCCTCAGAGTACGTCACTCAAAAGTCGGCGTGGAGAGTTGACTCGGCACTTTGACCTTCGATTTGTTTCATTTTTTTTTTTTTTAATATAAGAACTAGCGCTCACAGGAAAATACGCTTTTCTGTTTTTCGTTCCATAGGTGATGCAGATTGATTTTCACAGTTAATTGGCCAAAGTCTGGAAATCGTTGCACCGCCTCTTTAAGCCTTTCGCGACAGCTTAGGACCTGCTCCGCAGCAGTGAATCCGGTCCCCGTCACGAGAGACCTAAAATCTGGTCTTGTCTCAGTCGGTCCTACACGGTTGCAAGTGTGTGAACGGGCCTTTAGGAGCTGAAACAGTGGAGTTGGAACTAAATGGTATGTAGATAGGAATGCCTTCGGCGCAATTCCGCTGCTCATCAACGAGCAGGGGAGTGAATCGAGCTGTCTTGGTTTGGCTGACCAATCAGCAGTCTCCCTTTCATCACCTGAACCCACACCCTGCGCGTGTGCATATGGGCGGGAGCGGGAGCACGTGGCGAGAACAGGACCTACGACTGGTTCAGCGAGCGTGTAGCTTCCACCACACTGTCGGCTTAGGGTTGACCAGAACGGCTGTGTGGTTTTTACAAGCTACCCAGGGATCTGTACCGACTGAGAACGTCGCGCCCATTGGGCGCGGTTTACGCCTCCCATTGCGGTCGCCTTTCGCACGATGACTTCTGTAGGCTAGAAGAGCAGGCGCTGGATCAAGTTTAAGGGGGCCACGAAACGATATTGGGTTGGTGTGTTCATGACTTTGCGGAAGCGCACTGGTCCTAGTCTGGCCCAAGTATAGTCGCACAGACCGCCACTGAATCGGAAACTTCTTCGTCGCAGTGAAATTACAAGGATAAACGGGGACTATTTCTTTCAGTCTTGCCTTTGCCAAGCTCGATGACGTGATTCTGGGATCGAAACCACCCGCATGACGACGGTCGAGCGCGGCTCGTGGACTGGACACGAGAACTGCGTGAGCACTCGACTTCGGCTCGTAGCAATCAATGCCTCGGAGGACTCTCGGCTAGTGGCTCGTGTCCAACCACTGCGGTGAAGAGAATAGCCGAACTCTAGCAATACGTGGAACTGAGCAGGCGTTTTCTACTTTGCCGACTTGTGGCCACTTGTACTGGCTTCGAGTCAAGGGGATGAACGACAGCTCATATTTCTCGAATTATTTTGGCGATTGCCATTGCGTAGAAAGAAAAACTACGGCAAGTTTATTCGGTTATTAACGCTGGAGAGGGATTCTAAGTAGTATTTAGTGAAAGTAGAAAACAAATCGTTTTATGGCCCCTTTAAAGGTAGGCAATGGTGGCGCTTTTGCTTCCTGATTCGCCGTTCTTATCAACCCGTGCCACAATTTCACTGGCTGCGATTTAGAATGTTGGAGTCTCGCCACGCTCCGCGTCTGTTAGAATTAAACATATCGTGGCCAGGACTCACGTCTGCAGATTGTATACACGACATTTCATTTTAATTAGAACAGATTTATATTAAAAGAAAACTTAAAAGGTACACTCTAATCCGGTGTGTGCGTTAAAGGGGGCTCATCGTTACGATAAGTCAGGTAATTAATCACTTTTTTAAAATTAATTGATTAGCTAAAAAAACACATCGTATATGGTTTCAATTAGAAACATGCTGCGCGTCATCGAAAACCACAATATTAGTCAATTCTAGAAAGAAAAAAAAGTCATGCGAGAGCGTCCAATTTTAATGTATTTCGAGACACGAGCACTAATTATATTTCTACAATCGACTGATTGAGTGGTTTTCGATGACGCACAGGCGAGTTTCTATTTCGAACGCTATATGTTTATCTACACTAATTCAAAAGTGATTGATAAAATTTTAGTCAATGATTTGACTGATCGTGACGATTAGCCGATTACGTTGTTAACAACCTTCGTTGTTACAGCCGGCATAGTAATTAACGGAGTGTAACCGGTGTGCCCGAAATCGCAGGCGAAATCCTGACTCAATATTTTATGCTCCAGAGTCCAGACATTCGGGAGCACGAAGAGTGCCTGAAGCTGGTCGAAAAAAACCACCTTGACGTCAACTCCAACATCGATGGTCTGGGGCTGAGCATTTTTATGGTGAGGGAGCGGTTCTGCTGCTGATCACGTACGAGGGGCCTTCATAAAATTTGTAAATTTAACGCTGAAAAAAAAAAAAAAGCCAAACATGACCAGAATTTTTATTCAAGGGCAAGCCTACATTTGCGGAGCCTCAGTACTTCCAAAAAGCTATTTGGACATTTAATGCACAATGATTTGAACGCGCACAATGATTTTCACGCAATGAAGGTCGCTGCTCGCCGCGGGTTTCGCGATATTGCTCGCGCCCATGCAAAAGGTGGACCGAAAGAAAACTTTGTTTTTGTTTGTGTGTGTGTTTTCAGGAGGGGTATTTGAGGAGTTTTTTTTTTATCCGTCTCTTTACAATAGACCAGGGGTGGCCAAATTGTGACATGGGGTTAGACCCGCAGACAAAACAAAAGTTCAAAGAACCGGCCGCAGAAAAAAAGAGGGGGGGGGGGAGGCTACTTTTAAAAAGAAACGATATGGAGGGAACAGTGCTTTCCAAAGGAGACAAGTATAATTGTGGACTACAACAAATAACACCAAGCACAAGAACGTTACTTTAACCGCTAAGCAAAAATTAATGCTTCGGCTGGTTCGCTAGCCAGCCACTGCCCCTGACGCCCATTATGCGTATACCTTTCGAGATTCTTTCTGGAACAATAAAGGAAACAGTCTCACTGGACACATCATTGTGTCAAGGAGCAGTCCAGCTGTATGTACGTAGTGTAGTACAAGGCTGGCCAAGACTGTGAGCTTTTTTTTTATATTCTAGGACTCTTTTCGTCTTTGGAACATTGAAGGGGAACGGGCACGCTCATCCGAAAGCCGCGAGCCGCACTTGGACCCGCGATGAGCCGCATGCGGCTCGCGAGCCGCAGTTTGGCCACCCCTGGAATACACCTTTCCGGAAAAATTGCAAGATATCTTGCGGCGACGGGGATTGTGGGGCCGTTCAAATGTACGCTCGTGCCGACTTGGACGCTTCGTATATACAGAAAGAGACATGAATGTTTTTTTCTTTCGATTAGGAGCGCAGAACGCACAAAAATAAAGTGTACACAAAGGGAGATCATCACATATTTTGCTTTGCTTTCCTTTCAACCAACGTCAACTTCGTCTTCAATTCCTGGATAATCTCAGGTGCCGTACATCGGAATGTCACAATGCGCGAAGCAGGCGGTAGGGGCGCAACATATTTCCGGAAGGGTCTCTTTATCCACTTACCGACCCCTCGCGCATTCGTCTCATGTAAGAGCAGAGTTTCCCAATAGGGACTGCCAAAACGAACGCTGTCGCATTTAGTAAATGTGTGATCACGTCGCAACTTTTTGTTTCTTCTTTTTAACCTCATTGCATTAGGCCGCCTGTCTGAGCAAGAAGGAAGCGGTGGTGAGAAGGATGCTCCAAAATGGTGAGTGGCGATTACCACCTTGCTTTCGCGACAGCATGTGTAACTGACAATGTTGTACGCGGTTGCGCGTGTACAACACTGCCAGTTCACGCGCTTGCCAGACCGATCAGCCGCCTCTATCAATTGAGCCCGCCCCCTGTATGGGAGCGTGGTCGGATGACGAAAGGTAGACGTTCGACTGACCCAACAAAGACGTAGCTTCCACTGCACTACCAGCTTAAAAGATTCAACCGCTGCGCCCCAAGCGGCTATTTTTAAGACTACACCCATGGGGATAATAACAACAACGATGACGCTGCGCTCGTCTGCAGTAGCCGAACATTGCATCAGCGTTGGGCCACGCGGCTCGCGTTTTCCCGCCGATCTTAGCCTAGCCAATCCTAGCTTGGCCAATTCCAGCCTAGCCAATCCTAGCCTGGCTAATCCTAGCCTAGCCAATCCTAACCTAGCCAATCCGACCTGCGTGAATAACGCAGCACCAGCTCAGCACGAAAGCCCAAGTGCATCTCGTATCCTCTGACGAATTCTTTCGGGAGGAATTCGGCTTGCCGTGTCCCGCCAATTCGTTGCTCCGTTTATTGTCGGCGCTTTTTTTTTTTTAAAAACATTGCGCAAATAATCGAGTCAGCGGGCCTTTTGTTGGGTAAACACCGATATATTTTACTGAAAATTCGAGCATATTTGCGCTCTCAATTTCGTTGGGGTCCGGTGTTTCACTCGCTTTTCCCCCGGTGCTCTAACGCTGCCAGAGAAAGACCTCATGACAAGTTAATTAAAAGGTTCAAAGAGCGCGAACAAAACGAGGACAAAGATTGATCGATTGCAGACATTACTTTTAGAGCGCAGCTCTTAGGCGCCCGTTTCCGGCTTGAGCGGCGTCGCCGTCACCGTCGCCGTCGCCGTCGGCGTAACCACGCGTTGCATGCAACCCAGGTTGCATGCAACCCAGGTTGCGTGCTACCGGCGTTGCATGCAACCTGTCAACGTCACCGCGTGTTGCATGCAACCCAGGTTACATGCAACCCGCCGGAGTTGCCGGGTTGCATGCAACCCGGCGACGCCCCCGAGGTCACGTGACCCCCTGAGGTCCTGTGACCCCCACCCCGAGGTCATGTGACTCCCCTCCCCGAGGTCACGTGACCCCCCTCCCCGAGGTCACGTGACACCCCCCCCCAAGGTCACGTGACCCCCCCGGAGGAGATTGACGAATGAGGGGAGGAGGAGGAGGAGGGGTATACCCTCCCCTTAGTACCCTTCCCTCCTCCTCAAGAGCTGCTCTCCAATTCGGCGTTACAGGGACTTGTAAATGGCTTTCATTTTTTTTTATTAAAATGAGTATTCTCGTTTATGGGTTCGAGTCCGAAGGAACGTTTATTAACCAAAAATTACCAGGGATCAGAACAAATATGTCTTCACTCCATGCCCTGAGACGAGGGCATGGGGGTGTGCGGGGATTGTAACGCGGAGAGAACGACTATGGCGCTATTAGATGAATGAATGTGTCCCGGACTTCCCGATGAACTCCACCAGGGAATCCATGGATCGCCTTTCGGTGTGCTTCTTCGCCTCTTGGGTGGGTCCAGGCTTCCAGCGTTGTCGGTTTGTCGTTGGCGGTTAGTTGTAGACACGTTGTACACGACACGGAGCCACACAGTTGTGGAGACACGAAGACAACAGGGCAGGCGGTAACTCTCAACTGATATTTATTTAAAGTCATTATGACATATAAACGCACTCTTCTGCCCGACCCGCATCACAGCCAATCACATTCCCACAAACAGCCATCCGGAAACTCACACCTTTTTTAAAATAAATAATTAGATGGTGCGTTAACACAATTGTCATCCATCTTTTCTGGTAAAGAACGCCTAAAAATTTTCTTTCTCGTTTTTGTCTTAAAACGAGAACATAATTTCAATGTGCGCGACTATGCGGGGGGGGGGGGGGGGGGGGCAGAGGGCCCGGGGGCGGAGGCACTTTGCTGACCATTGTAGGCGACGTGGCTGTAAACCTGGCTTGGAATCTACGAAGATTTTAAAGAAAGCAATGAGATAAAACCAAGACAAATTATTGAGTCGTTTTAGAGCGCAGCTCTTAGGCGCCCGTTCCTGGCTTGAGCGGCGTCGGCGTCGCCGTCGCCGTCGGCGTAACCAAGGTCACCCCAAGGTCACGCGACCCCCCAAGGTCCCCCCAAGGTCACGTGAGCCCCCAAGGTCACGTGACCCCCCAGGTCACGTGACCCCCCCCCCCCCAAGGTCACGTGACTCCCCGAGTCGCGTGACCCCTCCCAAGGTCACCTCAAGGTCACGTGACAGGAGGAGGGGTCTACCCTCCCCTCAGTACCCTTCCCTTCTCCTCCTCAAGAGCTGCGCTCCAATTCGGCATTACAGGGAGTTGTAAACGGCTTTCACTTTTTTTTTCCAACTCATTCCAACTTTCCCGCGCCCCCCGCTGGGATGACGTCACATGTCTTACAGGTCGAGCGTCTCTTTCGTTTTGCTGGCGTGAGCTTCCCCAGCATTCATTTGACACCATCAAACTTTCTGTAACCCTTTGGGAACAAGCTGCACCCATATGACAACATTTGACGTTGTGTTTTCAGTGCTGCCAGTAGGCGTAGTTGAAACCGGAGACGACGGAAATAAAGAGAGAGGACAAACAAGAAGCCTCTTTTGTACCTCCATTTCCGACGTCTCCGGTTCGAACTATGTGTAACTTAAACCAGCTCGCCTGTTTATCAATATAATCGTTTGCCACTAGAGCCTCCCGGACCAAATATGAACATGCAATAACTTCGCAAAAAAAATACAGGAAGATCCATTGGTGGATTCTTAGGGAATGCGTTATGCATGATCCTTGCGAAATGCCACACACGTTCCCCTTTGGGAATCGCTAACACTGACCCCTTCACTTTTTTGTTGTGGCTTTTTCTTTTGCTTCCTTTATTCTTTGAGCCTCAGTTTGGCCTGGTCACGGGGACAGCGTTAGCGTTTCCCAAAGGGGGACGTGTGTGACGGTTCCCAGGGTCATGCTAACACATTCCCTAAAGATCCACTAATGGATCTTCCTGTGATTTCTTTTACCCTCTTTCTGTACTCTGCCTGTCAGAGTACGTCGACGCCCCTGGATACGGTTGGCCACTGGTGGAAGGAACCGCATCCATGTCACTCGGGGAGGGAACAGCATTCATCTTTTTAACAACACACACACACATCACAGCCCACGCACCGCTACTATGGAAACCCAGAGCGAAGAACAACCGGCGACGGCAGAGCGGCAACTGAGCACGCCCCCATTCCACCGCGCCGCGGCGCGTCCTCCTCTCTAGCTCCGCGCCGGCTGTGAGCGTGAAGCGCGAGACACATGCGCGTCAGAACTGTCCGATCCGACGTGCGAACCGCCAGAACGACGATCGAGGGCGAGGGTTTTCGTCGCACCGGAGCGTCGGACGGGACCTCCGTCCGGCGCCGACGTGCGTTCAACTTGCTAGATATCGCCGCACGGCTGTCCGATTTTCGGAGGGCCGTAGCCAATGGCAGCACGGATGGCGCGAAGGTCATGTTGTCACGTGACTTTCGACCCGATCGGGCGAGGAGGCGCTTCGTGGTTCGGGCAGTTCGGGGAAGCGGATCTCCCCCTCTTTTACAACGCCTACACACACTGTGACACACACATGTGGCGGTGCGCGGTGAAGGAGATGGACGCCATCGAGTTTTCTCGCGCGCACAAAACAGGCTGCTGATCTCGCGCGCCATAGCAAGCCGTCCTTCTGGGACCGATCGAGGCCGTCGAAACCCGAATGTACTCCGTTTCACCTTACGATGGAGAGCAGCGGACACTACGAGCCATTCCAATGCCGTGTGAGTGTCACGTGAACTTCGGGAGAGACGCAGCAATGCGCGGTGTGCGTAGTCACGTGATTTGTACGCAGTGCTCGCTTCGCTGGGATGGCTCCTAAGGTCCGCTGCGGTCCATCGCGATTAAGTGATGTTGAGCAGAAAAGTAACCTCACGGAAAATCTCTACACACGCACACTTTAATAGAATGTAATAAAAATATTATGTTTGTTTTAAAGTCAGAAAAACCAAGGGCGAGGGAAGTATTTTAGTTTTCTAGGCTAGGTGGCGCGAGCTGCCGACCGTTCTATATATAGCCATTAGCATTCATCCATCCATTCGGTAGAGGGATACCCGAAACTGGGCGGAGCTGAACGGAGCGACGCAACGACGCGTCGGAAACCATGTGTCGCGAACCGTCCTTGGCGGCGATTCGGAGCAGCCATCTTCCCGACAGTCCGCACGCCGGACCGGACAGTTTTGACGCGCATGTGTTTCGCGCTTGACTGACGAAAACGAATGGGCTCGTTTTGACGAAAACCCGACGTTGTCTGTCAGTTTGTCAGCGCCGGGGATAGAGGGAGAGGTTGACGCGTGCTGACGTCAGCGCTTCAGAACAATGAGAGCATCGCACGCGCGTCACCCTCTCCTCCTCCTTCTCCTTCTCTCACCGGCGCTGACAAACGAAAGACACCACCGGGTTTTCGTCAAAACGAGTGTTCTAATGCTAACGCATTAAAAAGTTTTTGGGACATGTAATTTGGGTTACTAATTCGGAATTAGTGACTATAAAAATTGCGCAAATGCTCCTATCCTGAAACAAAACACCAACAAAAACACTGCGGGTTGTTTTGTTTTAAGGTGCCGACGTCAAAGCCAGGTCCCGAAGCGGAGACTCGCCCCTGTACCTGGCAACGTACCGGAAACTGACGACGGACGACTGCGACGACACCGGTTTACTGAAGCACTTGATAGGACTGGGTGAGAATTCGCCTGCTCAGCCAATATCCCCTCGAATACCACGGCTGCGCCTTCCCCCCCCCCCCCCCCCCCCCCAAAAAAAAAAAAATGCATTGTTATCTCGCGTTCAACCCATTAACCGTAGTAAAAAAAAAGTTCGGCTTCTCGCGGGGTATTACTTATTTACTCCCTGTATATGTGGAGAATTAAGGTATATATGTGGGTGAATTTTAGATAGCTTACCGTTATTTAACCAAGACGTACAAGTTTTCAAACGCCATCATCGTCGTCATCCTTCCCACGCCATCATCATCATCCACACAATAGAGGGCCCTCAGGCCTTCACGGTAAGGGGCAACGTTACTAAAGCACTCAGTTGGGAAACTCACCTTTGAAACCTGGCCCGCTGGCGTCCACCGAAATCAAGCTAAATACGATTACAGCGCCACCCTTTAGCGACGAGTTGAAACATGAAAGTTGCTTTATATGGCTATTGCTAGAGTTGCTGAATGTTCCCATGCAGACTACCGGAACTGCCAGGCTAGAAGTGTCAAGATGGCGGCTCAATCTTTCTTTACTGTGGTCACCATAAGCTTTTAAAAATCATGTTTTGTGCGTAAGAACAAACGGGAAAATTGTAGGAACGTTTATGGAAGATTAGTACAAAATAACAGGCGCGGGATGTTTATCTTTAGTTTACAAGGTTTTACGGCACAGTTAATAATGTTTTTATAGAACCATGTCCCACCGATGGTTTCAGGTAGCGCGTCCCGACCTGGGCGCGTCCTAACTTCGGTAGTAATTCGCGGCGCGTCCGCCATCCCTGAAACCACTTCCACCTTATATGTATCGGCGCCAAAATGGCCGCTTAAAGCCAAAATAGAAAACAGTCACAGCGGACGCTATCGAATGCGATACTCCCGAAACAATACAAGTAGACGTGCGGTTTCCCGTGTGGCCGCTGCGGGAGAAATGGCGATGTTGCGGTCGCCATTAGCCCGGTACTCGAGTACGGATCGGTGCCACTTTTTCAGAGCAGGCTCTATGGCAGTTTCCCAACTGAGTTGTTCTAGTAACGTTGGTAAAAGGCAACGTGGCTTTCTGCGGTGCCGCGGCTCTCCTTAATCAAATAAACATCAACCAATCAATCAACGCCAAAAGAATATCGAGTCTTCTTTCGAGAACAAAATCTTGTAATAACTACTTCGTGCAACGCACGAATAATGCGCCAAACCAGCATCGCCGCGAGTGCATCTTGGCGCGTCCCGTGCACAAAAAAACGAGCTCGGTGCTAACACGCGATGACACCGAGACGCAGCAGGGTAGAAAGTTGGGCTATACTGGGTTTCAGCTTAGGTCCGAGCGTGGCCGTTGTCGTGAGCTGAAGGTCCAATCAAACAGCGCAAAAAGCTCAACGTCAAGGCATTCTTCGCTCTTGATAGGACGAGCCGGCGGAGGAGCACGCACAGAAAGACGGCAAACACCGCTGGGCCTATCAACTGCGGAGAGAACGCCATGGCGGTGCGACTTTTTCGCCATTAGATTGGACCTTCGGCTCATAGCGTCGGCCACACTCGGACCTAAGGTGAAACAAAGTATAGTTGATAGCAGTTCATAATAAAATATAAAGCGCGCAAAAAACAAGGACGAAAAAGAGAAGACGTAAGACAGACAAGCGCATATTCGCTGCTTGAGGCGGGTCGGGGATTCACTGACGGTGACGTCGCGTGCAGGCCTTTCCTTCTACACTCGTTTTCACCTCAAGAACCGCGTGATAAAAGAAAAGTCCGGCTCCTCGCGGAGCATAACTAATTCCCACCTTAATTTATGCGGAGAATTAAGGCATATTCAGTTGCATTTGAGATCAGATATATATCCTAATATTCCGAGAGATATAGGACACCTAAACGCGAGAGCAAATCGGGTAAAAATGAGGGGGAGCTATGCTTTTGGTGTGCGATGGAGAAGAATAAAATTTAAAAAAATGTCATTTCTGTATTCTGTCCACCTGCAAAAGTTGTTTTCGCATGGAGGGGGCAATCGAGCAAGTCAGCAACGTTTTCTTATCTTTTGCCGTAGCAAACTAACTTTCGGCCGAGGTCACCAATGGCAGGGCACTGCAATTACTAAAAGCGGACTATTTTTCGGTGTTCTTTGTTGTGTTTTTAATACGAACGCCTATGTCAGACAGTACGGAAAAGCCTGCTGCTCCATCTCGTGCTCCGTTCGTCTCCTCCTTCTTTGTCCTCGTCTACTAGCAGCCAGGATCAGCTTGTAGACACAACACAATCCCCCCTCGAAGCAGAGGTCAACAGGGGGAGAACCTGTCTGGAGGTTTCTTATTCCTTGTGGACTTTCGCGGAGCTGGAAGCGGCGGCTGTGCATCTGCTCCAGCTTCTGGATTTGCGTACTCCACCTGTGCTTCGTGTCTTGCTGGAAGGCGCGTTCGAGACAACCTCGACAAATTCCAGCATCCCCCTCCTGACGTGACGGAGGTGCATGGCCCCAAGGCTTCATGAATTCTTTCAGGGGGGCGAAACGATGGTGTTCCCTTCGGCCGGTATGTAAGGATCTTTACCCGCACATGATCTCCTACACCCGCTGTAAATGGTTTGGCTCTCCGCCTATCATCTGTGTATTGCTTGCTGTGCTTCTGGTAATCAGCAATGCGTTGGCGGAGTTGCGGCATCTCGATGTGAACGGGCTTGTCAAAACTTGGGAAGCCCACGATGTCCACGCGGGTCCGCATTTTACGTCCGTGGATGAGCTCAGCGGGGGAGAGCTTCGTCGCTGCATGTGGTGTGCTTCTGTAGACACCCAGAAACTACTCAAGGCCTGTACGAATGTTGCCTTGTTCCTGTAGGATAGCTGGGACGTACTGCTTAAGCACTCAGTTGAAGCGCTCAACCTGACCATTGGCTTGTGGATGGCATATCGCAGACCGATGGTGAGAAATCCCTCTGCACTTCAGGAACTCATGGAATATGCGTGATTGAAACTGTGCGCCATGATCAGAAACAATTACCTCCGGATGCCCTTCCCGGCTGAAGATTCTAATGAGGAATTCGCATACAGCTTCAGCCGTAACTTGGTTACAAAAAGCTACCTCTGGCCACTTACTGAAGTAGTCGACTAGCGTGACTGCAAATCTGTATTGCGATGGAAGTTTGTAAAAAGGTCCAACAATGTCTTTTCCTAGTTGTTTCCATGTACCTGACGGGAATGGAACTGGTTGTAGAAGTGCCGCTGCCGTCACAGCTGTCTTGTCGTTCGTCTGACAGTTGTGGCAGTCTCGAATGTAGGTGTCTACTTCGACGTCCATTCTGCGCCACCAGAAGCGCTGGCGTAGACGCTGCCTCGTCCGCACAATTCCAGGATGTGACTCGTAAGTTAGATCGATGAGTTGACGCCGTAGCGAAATAGGTGGAATCAACACTTCACCACGTAGTAGTAAGCCATCCACGGAGGAAAGCTCTTCTCGCAACTTGTAGTATGTAGATAGTACTTTATCATTTTGTTCCTCGTGACCCTATCCGGTGCAGATACACAGAATTACTCGAGGGAAAACAGGGTCTTGCCTGGTTTCTTGATTTCTTCTTGATCGATTGTGCATAAATTGCGTACCAGGCAAGTTAATTATTTCTCGTTGCCACTTAACTCGCTGCGATCTGAAGGATTCGGAGTAGGCAGGCGTGACAGTGCGTCTGCTACGGCATTCTCGTTTTCTTTCTGGTAATGTACCTCGTAGTCATACATGAGGAGTCGCATAGCCCATCTGGCTCTCCTAATTGGTTGTCGACCGGTTCCTTGTGTAGAAAGCAAACTAACGAGTACCTGATGATCCGTCTTGAGCGTGAAATGGCGCCCGAAGAGAAAAACGTGCCATTTCTTGCAGGCCCAAAGGCACGCCAATGCCTCTTTCTCCCCTGCAGAGTAGTTGCGTTCGGCGCTTGAAAGTGTTCGCGATGCGAACGACACCGTTCGAATTCCTTCCGGATGTACTTGCTGTAGAACCGCGCCTAATCCGTAATTAGATGCATCCGTTGTGACGACGGTTGGCAGCGCCACGTCGAAAACAGTAAGTGGAACGCTGTTCCGTATCAGATTCTTTACAGCAGTGAATGCCTCTTTTTGTGCCTTTTTCCATTGGAAGGAAACATCCTTCTGCAGAATCGCGTGCAGAGGCTCCACGATGGTCACAAAGTTCGGTACAAACTTGAGTTAATATGTGAGCAGGCCGAGTAACGATCGTAGTTATGTTACGTCTGTGGGGGTGAAGCCAGCATGATAGCCTCAATATTATTTAGGCATGGCTTGATTCCCTGTGGTGTCAGCACATATCCTAGGAATTGAAGCTGCTGGACTTTTAAACAAAACATTCCTGCTGGTTTAGTTTCAAGCCTGCATCTTGAAGGTGTGAAAGAACTTGCCTCGGGTGGGCAACATGCTCTTCTCTTGTGCGTCCGAAAATAAGTACATCATCTAGCTAGACGATGGTACCTGGAGTAGCTTGGAGTATGCAGTCCATCATCTTTTGAAAAGCAGGGGGGCGGATGCCAGTCCGAAACATACTCTGGTGAACCTGAAGAGACCTTCATGCGTCACAAATGCCGTTAGGTCTCTGCTTTCCTCTGCCAAGTCCAACTGGTGATACGCCGACGAGAGGTCTAGCTTGCGGAAGACGCGGGCACCGGAAAGCTGATGAAAAAGTTCGTCGGGGCACGGTAGAGGGTGGGAATCCAAAACTATTGCAATGTTCGACTTCCGTAAGTCTACACAGAGCCGGATCTCCCCATTCTTCTTGCGGGCCAGCACAATTGGAGACACCCACTCCGAAGCATCGATGCGCTCGATAACCCTGGAGCGTTCCAGCTTCGCCAGTTTCTCAGAAACGTTCTTGCGCACTGCGAAAGGTAGTCTTCGTAGCTTTCGTTGGAAAGGAGCGACGGAATCTTTCCTCTTTACCTGATGTACAAATCCTTTCGTATGACCTAATCCCTCGGACAACAGATGGGGGAAGTCTTGTGCGATCTTTGGAAGGTTTCTCGCCGAGACCGTTGCCACCAGCCTACAAGTGCGAGGAGGAAAATTTAGTTTGCTGTGCAACGCACGTAAGGCGTTTAGGCCCATGACAGCCGCGCCTGTTCGCACGACGTAGAATCTGCAGGTGCCACGTCTTTGCGCGAACTGCACGGGTGCGTCGAATTTCCCCAGAACGGGAATGTCTTTTCCGGAGTAGTCCAGAAGTGTTGTACTTGAACATTCCAACTTGTAGGAGTGGAAGTGTCTTCGGTAGACGTCTTCCGGCAGGATTGAAACGGATGAACCCGAGTCGACTAAAAGTTTCGTGGGAACATGTGCCATATGTATCTCGCACGTAACCGATTGTTTGGTAAAGCTGGTGGTTAGCACCTGGACTTGGTCGTGCGCTTGTTCTAGTCCTCGTACATGGGATTTTGCTTGTGAAACTCCCTGCTTGCAAACGGAGGCGAAGTGTCCTTTCTTGTTGCATTGTACGCAGGCTTCGTCTTTTGCCGGGTACTTAGGATGGTCCGCCTTCTGGTGCAGTGACCCGCATCTGTAACAAGTGCCGGGCGACTTGCTGGGACTTGCCCTCGAATTCTTGACTTTTATTTTTGCCACTTGGGAACTGGCTCCCTCTTCCGTCAAGAGCTTGGCCTCCTTCCTCGCATGCTCAACTTGAGAGGCGATGGCAAGAGCAGATTCCAGGGAAAGTTCGGACTCTAGGAGGAAATGGTTCCTAACTTCGGAATGGACCGTTTTTTGGACAAGTTGATCACAGAACATTTCATCTGCCACTACTCCGAATTGGCAATTGGTGGCAAGGCCCCGAAGGGCTGTAACGTACTCTTCCGCTGTCTCACCGGGCATCTGAGCACGGGACCGAAAAACAAATCTCTTCCTGACCGTTGCTTCGTAGGCTGTGGTAACGGGAGTTGCAGGAGTGCCCGATTCCGAAAGAGCAGTTTAGGTACTTGGTGATGTACCGCGCTTCGTTGCGGACATGTCTGTAAGGTCAGGTAGCTTGCGATAGGTTCGTTGACCCTCAACTCCAAGCGAGTTGAGTAGGATGGCCGTTTTTCTGGCGTCTGCCATCGTCGACCCGCCGGAAGCGATCATGTACATCTCGAAAATGTCGTACCATTCGTTCCATGGAATCGCAGGCTTGCCTGGGGCCGGTAGGAAAGGCGGTGGTGGATCGACCTTCATGCTGGAGTTGAGGCTTTGTCGACTGCGCAAATTGTTGTGTTTTTAATACGAACGCCTATGTCAGACAGTACGGAAAAACCAGCTGCTCCATCTCGTGCTCCGTTCGTATCCCCCTTCTTTTTCTTCGTCTACCAGCAGCCAGGATCAGCTTGTAGACAAAATAATGTACTCTAAAAAACAAATGCAGGAGATTAGCGCCATTAAGGACAGACCCGCCGTGGTTGAGAATACCATCAGTGGCGTTTAAAGAGACGTCCGTTACTCGCATGATAAAATCTGCACCCTTGACTCTAGTGTCGATGATTTAAATAAAAGAATGAGACGCAATAACTTATTAGTCAGGGGTATCCCAGAAAAACCAATTGGAACGTGGGAAGATACGGCTAACTGTTTGAGAGGCTTCATTCAGGACCATCTGGGTATTGAACAGGGAGAAATTGGACGTACCCACCGCGTTGGCCGGAAGCAGGGGGTGATAGCCCGACCGATTGTGGTGCGTGTTCTTGACTTCAGAGGCAAACAAAACTTATTGAATAATGCAAACAAACTCAAACACTCGCCTTCACTTAAGGTCTCTATCTCAGAAGGATTTTCTCTCAGGGTTTGCCACCACCGGAGAAAACTGTGGCAGTTCAGTGCGCAGTTCGGAAATCAAAACATAAAAATGAAACTTGTGTACGACAAACATTATCTCGGTGGAAAACAGTACGTTTATTGTCCCGAGTCTGATTAAACGATTTTAGTTCAAAAACTGCAAGCTGTGAATCGAGCGATGACGTGAAAGTCTAGAAAATTAGCTAGGGAGGATTGTGTTGATATATGTGTGCTTGTCGGGAACTTTCGCAGTCTTCGGCCTAAACAAGATATATTTTGTTAACTGTGCAGAATTCAGGTGCTCAGATTATGCTAGGAACTGAAACGTGGTTAAAGCCGGAGATTAGCGATGGCGAGCTTCTTCTTAGTCAATCATTTCATTTGTTTCGTAACGACCGCGCACGTTCCCGCGGTGGCGGCGTACTTATTGCTATCAGTAAAGCCATGAATGCATCACTTATTTCTGTAGATTGTGACCTCGAAGTTCTGTTGGTGCGCTAAGATCATCCTTCTTTTTTAGTTATCGTTGGCGCCTGTTATCGCCCTCCTGGTCGTGACAATACTTTCGTTGATAAACTGTACGTTTGTATGGATCACGTTTTTTCTTTATTTCCCGGTGGTACCATTATTGTTTGTGGGGATTTTAATTACCCAGGTGTAAATTGGAAGGAGGGCATTGGTCTTACCTCTTGTGCGGTTGGTGGAGAAGTTTTCAAATTTTATTAACCTGATGCATAGCTTTGGTCTCGTTCAAATTGTAACCGAACCCACACGATTAATTTCTGGTTTGGGCCTTGTTTTCACCTCGAGTGCGGATGATGTGCGGTCAGTTCGTATTCTTGACAGGATCCGCGATCATAACGCGGTTTTAGTTGAAATGTCTTTGCCATTAGTAACTCGAAAGATGAGTCCTAAACTCATCAATGTATACAGCAAGGTTAACGAATGTGCCCTAAACGAGGCTTTTGATCAGTTTTCTTCAGAATACGAACCCAATGTTTATGAAAGATCTGTGGAGTCAAATTGGATATTACTAAAAGACAAGTTTAAGCTGTTGAAGTCTCGATTTGTGCCTCAAATGGTGTTAAAAACGATTGCTGATCAACCCTGGCTTATGAATACACCCAGAAAGTAAAATAATAAAAAAGTGTCTCTTTGCCAACGCTAAAAAAATCCAACCTTGTATCTGATATGTCAAAGTACTTGAACTGTTTTAAGGAATTCAAAAATAGCATAAAAATGCGAAGAACAAATACTTCAAGCAAGACCTGCTAAATTTATTGTTAAACAACCCTCGGAAATTTCGGAAAACAATATGTCCAAAGAAAGATGACTCTCTCCCTAAGCTGAGCAACGATCTCAACGAAGTATTAACACACCTTGAATCAGCTACCGTCTTTAACAACTATTTTTCGTCCGTGTTCACCGTAGAAGACTTACTAGTACTCTGCGATCCGATCTGTTGACTAATTAACATTTCTTGCGAACCTATTGTCTTTGACCGAAATGGTATCCTGAATGCAATCGAAAAACTCTCCCGCAGCTCAGCCCCTGGCGACAACAATATTTGCCCTAAACTTCTAAAAATAACAAAGCACATATTATCTTACCTCTTCTGTAGACTATTTCAACAATCACTTGACTCGGCTACCCTCCCGAAGGACTGGAGATTCTGGAGAGTTCTACCTATTTTTTAAATTCGGAAACAAGCAGGACTACTCGAATTATAGACCTATATCGCTGACAAGTGTACCATGAAAAAAGTTTGAACATGTCGTCTATTCCCACATCATGAACTATTTGTCGGAAAATAAATTAATATGTAACAACCAACATGGTTTCAGTTCGAGATATTCAGGCGAAACCCAGCTTTTTAAGTTAGTAACCGATTTGCATAACAGCTTTCATTCCTCTGAACCCACTGATGCCATCTTCATCGATTTCTCTAAAGCATTTGACACGGTTCCTCACCAGCGACGTCTATACAAACTTTCTTAACTTAACATCCATCTATCTATTATACTCTGGACAGCTGAATTCTTAACTAACCGTAAGCAAGCTGTTCACCTTGGGCATGCCAGATCACCAAGCCTGCCTGTACTGTCAGGCGTCCCCCAGGGCAGCGTTCTCGGTCCGCTCTTATTTCTTAAATATATAAACGATCTTCTTCACCAGACAACATCATCTATTAGACTTTTCGCGGATGATTGCGTAATTTACCGTCGCATCACAAACCCTGAAGATTCAATACTACTACAGCAGGATCTAAATGTTCTGTCTCATTGGTGTAACACGTGGCAGATGAAGGTCAATATAACCAAGAGCAAACTTTTAACATTCACTAGTCAGCGATCTCCTACTGTATGCAACTACACCTTACTAACACTGGCTCTCGAAAGGTACCAACTTACAAATATTTAGGCGTAACATTTTCTGAAGGCCTAACTTGGAATACTCATATTGACAATATAGTGGCTAGTGCATGCAGATCTCTAGGACACATAAAAGGTAACCTATTCCCCACTCCCCATTGTGTTAAACTAACTGCCTATAAGGCTTTCGTCCGATCAAAATTGGACTACGCCAACTTTATTTGGTGGCCTCGTCAATGATATCTCATTACTAAACTCGAATCGGTGCAAAACGAGGCATTACGTTTTATAACACATGACTACCCACGAACGTCAAGCGTAACTGCACAAAAATTCAACCTCGACCTCTGCCCTCTATCTCAAAGAACTAAACTTGCTCGCCTTTTCCTTTTTCACAAAACTTACTATTCCTCTTCTGATATTCGGAACACCAACTGTCACCCACCACCTCACATCTCCTTGCGTCACCACCACAGCCTAAAAATTAAACCTCTATTCGCCAGAACTACTAAATTCCAAAGTTCCCCACAATCTCTCGCTATTACTAGCTGGAATTCCCTTCCTGAAACGATAGTACGTGAATGTAACCCTAAGACATTCCGTGAACTCTGCAAGGCACACCTGAAAAGTGTTGATCTTTAACATGTGTATCTGTTAATTAATTTTTCTGCATGTTATGTTTTGATATCTGTTCTATTAGTTTGTAGATTTTTTGCGTTTTCCTATTATTTACCTTGTCGTCACTCTTCTGCTATTTGTATATGTCACTTGATCCCCCCTCCAGTGCGGAGGAGGCGCCGTGTAACCGAGCTTTCGGTTGCACGTCAAAAGATCCCCAGGTGGTTCAAATTAATCCTCAGTCCTCCGCTGAGGCGTGCCAGATACCCGTCGTTGGTTTGGCACGTAAAACCCCAAAATTTAAAATTTGATTTCCCCCCTCAAGTAATGTATTTCATCTGAAATGCATTTGAGGTATAATAAACTGAACTGAACTGAACTGAAAGTGTGACGTCAATATGAAAAACGCCCCATAATGCAACGCGCGGGTACGCCCACGGCGACGGCGACAGCGACGCCGCTCAAGCCGGAAACGGGCGCCTAAGAGCTGCGCTCTAAAAATCAAGCGAGCGTGAGAATTAAAGATTGTGAGAAGAGCTGAAAAAACACCTAGAAAAACTAAAGAAAGAAGAGAGAAGGCGGATAGCACTATAAAGAGGACGAGCACAAGTTCTGAGATGCGAAAGTTGTCCTGAGTAAAGGCACTGGATCCTGGAAAAGTTGCTCCATTGACTTCCCGGCTGCCAGCCGAACACAAACAAAATTTAACATACAGACGATCGAAACCTTGAAGGCGATTGGCTAATCAGTCTTCGTTGATTTGACAATCGCCATCTTGGCCTCTTTATATCTTCGGAGCTTCAGGAGGGTCGTTCTAAACCAGTCGCACCAAGATCATCATGGAGCATCATCGTACCAAAGGTGCCCCTCGCCGATATACGCATCTTTGGCACTGTGTATGCTATCAACTTATCACGCAGGCCAATCTTCACGGATCTCTTACAACCAAATTGTTCTTCTTGCGTATTGAACGACAAAAAAATTATTTTTCAATGCCTCCAAGCACCGACAGTGTATGTTGCAGTGGTACAAATATGCACGCTTGTTTCGCAGTTGTGTGGATAGCAAAATTTCGGTATTCAAGAAACGTATCTATAAAGCTACCCGACACCAGCGAATTTATATGGGCTCAAAAAAGAATGGCGACGTCAAAGAGAAATTGCTCATTTCATAAGCCAAAATGGCGACCATACGCTCTACTTTTTCACGATCTTGTTACTTTAGTCATGCTCACCGAAAGATCCTCCTCCTCGTCAAGTTCCCTTTGTTGAAAAGGGTATTTGCGGAACTCGGGTTTGTTTGTTTAACTTGAACACCGGCTTATCCCCGCAGTGTCGTATTTAGTTTGGGAGTTTCTTCAAGTTTCGAAACGGTCGAAGACTGGAAGGTTTCCGGAAGTTGAACGAAAGATTAGGGGCAGGCGCGCTCCAACTGGATGTCTTTGTACGACTCGACGTTCGTGTGTCGTGACGTGTCGTGCTTACCGTCGTGGGCTAAAGCAGTATACCGGGTTCCCAAACAAGCAGTGGGAGCAAGTTTTTCTAAAGAACTCATCGAATCAAGGGGGCATACATTCACTCTAAAAACTTCCGGGTGAGGTTATCAGAGAGAGTTGGTACTTTAAGCGATGAATTTATTTTAATTATGTTAAGAGTCTCTGCCCTATTATCACTTATGTGAACAATTTGTAAATAATGTGTTTTTTATTTGCGTGGTCAGACCTTCTTTGGTGACAGACGCCCCGCAATATATCGTGAAGAGTTCAGCATTAGTTGTTCTGCTAAAAGCGTTAAAATACGGTACATTTTGTATAGAGCAGCTGACCGTTTTGAAGCTGTGAGAATTGGCTATCTTTCATTATTGCTCTTCTCCTAAACACTGCCGACCATCGACCACTCCAGGTGAGCGTGAGTAAAAATAAGCATTATTGCATTATAATTCAATACCTCCTACCTATTATGTTCAGGCCATGCGAATTTATGCCAGCTCACCCTGTGGCGAAGAACTAGAGCAGTATTTTGTTTTCCTGCGCGGTCAGTGTGTTGCAGATCGAGTACCATGTTTGTATGTCTTTTGTAATACTGCATTTTAGTTCAGGTCGACCTTATTCTAATCATACGTCTTTGACTTCTAAGGGTCCTATATTTTTTTCTGATTAAAGATGGTCATGGCAAAGCACAAAATATTTAATGATTTGAAACAGGAAAGGGGCGGATGAAGCCACAAGATGGATAATATGGGCTACGCTACGCAAAAGACTAGCCGCTTTACATGGCCTGATATTCAGTGAGGCATTGAACGTGAGTACTAGCACCAACTAACTCGAAATATCACGATGGTCACCTTTATGTATTAAATTGTTTTAAATCCTGCGTCTCTCTTTTTTTTTTTGAGCTTGTGAACTAGCGTCTTTAGTTAGAATTTATATAAGCTAACGATGTTGCCATACCCGGTTCACAAAGATTCACATCGAATGCAGGGTTATCGTTGTTGGCCTCTCCAGTAAAATTAGCACTTAAACCTGCAATTTTGACAGTGCACAAGCAAGGTATGATGGAACACAACAGGACATGTTATTATTTATTCTGCTTTTACTAAATCTTTAAACTCAATCCGCTTTTTCCCTTGAACACAAAAGGGAAAAGAGTCACAAATTTGAAACTAAATGTATAAAAAAGCTTACAGGCACGTTTATTTGACTAAACGCGAAAAAATGCGGTTGCTTTACAGCAACGTAGTTCGTGAAAACAATTATACTCCGTTTCACCTTATGTTGTACCGCAGCGAAGGCTAGAAGCGCAAGCTCATAGCGTTGGCGGCTGCCCTTGATTCGCGAGAGCTTGTGCCGCCGAGATCTGCCCCAGAGCAAGGAGCTCGCGCTTGTAGCCTTTCCTACGGTACATCATAAGGTGAAATAGAGTATAGGAAAGGAAATGGCATGGTGATGAAGTGGTTGTAATATGCCGTGCACACATCGAAAATGACATCAAGGAACGCATCTAGGATGACCTCTAGGACGACGTCAAGGACGGCGTTGAGGACGATTCCTAGGACGACTTGAAGAAGGAGGGCAAGGGGCGACCTACAGGCCCACCTATAGGACGACCTAAAAGACGCCATCTAAGACGACATCAAGGACGGCATCTCGGACGACGTCGAGGATGACTTTCTAGAGGAACGTCAAATACAACCTCTAGGACGACCTTTCCGACGACCTCCAGGACGACCTCAAAGGCGACCTTTAGGACGACCTCTAAACGACCTCAAGGGTGACCTCTAGGACGACTTCAAGGAAAAAGCAGAGTATGACGTCAAGGACGTCAGGTAACGTCCACCTCAGCTACCGGTGCTTACGTGCTTACGGGAACGGAGCTTACGCAACCGGATCTTTCGTCACTTCGCACTTCAGTGACGCGCATTACGTGACCTTAACTACACGACCTTCAGGACATGACCATGAGGAGATGATCTTGAGGACATTATCTTGAGGAGGGCTCATAACCGCAGCGCTACGGTATCGTCTACGCGCAAAATCTTCACTTGGCGGCCGCCGCTCTTGCCACTACAACTCTCTAGAACACTGAATCTATACTCGCAAAGCGTGGCAGATCGACGACGGAGCCATAGGGTGCCCGGTCGCAGATTTCGAGCGCGAGGATCCGGTAGCACAGAGACGTTTTCAGGGAACCCATAGTCAGCGCACAGCTTTCGCAGCGGCCAGGACCCGAGACATGGTTTTCAAACCCGAGGAGAAAAGCAGCAGTAGCCCGGGGAACGCGAGAAGCACGAGCGAACATTCCATCGCTACGGAGAAGTGTGTTTCGGCGTCTCGCCGCAGCGGGGCGCCCGTTACATGACTCTTGTCTGCCGCTCTACCTTTTCACTTTTGGTGGCCGCGTCATGTGACGATCTGCCAGGCTTTGTCGGTATAGAGGAGGCTATGGCAGTGGGCGTTAGGAAGTACAAAAACCCTAAGTGCAGAGCGCTGGCGCAGATCATAACGCCTCCGCCTCGCACACAGCTGACCCAGTTTCGGATCCCGATGTCGTCGGGATATCTCTTTCAAGGTTTTGGCAACATCGACGACGGACGCCTTACATCGCCAACTACAACGTGAACATCGCTATCAACTACAACAACTACATCAACAAATTACAACATAACTACGGACGTCATTTCCAGTGGAGGGAAGAGCCCATATCAGCTATCGCTGTAAAAATGATCAGTCCTGCGTTAATCCTCGGTATAATCACAGCGATAGCTACGACACATCACGGAGAAGTCGTTGTGCATCCGCGTCCCGCTCACACGAGTGAACAAAAACATTCGGAACCAAATAGGCATCTTTTTTTTCCCCGAACGCTTTTGCTTTGTTCCATTTTTGTTTCAAACGCTTTTGATTCCTTTTTGTTCTGGAGCGCCTGAGGGCGGGTCTCCCGGCACAAGATTTGGCAAGCATTTGACAGTGCTACGACGGCATTTTTGCTATAGGCTATTTTTTTTTCCAGAAAGCTCATGCAGTTGGCTTTTATGTTACTACAAAAACCCTAAGAATAGCAGGGGCTGTTAGCGCTGTTGCCTAGCTTACCAATAAAATGAAGCTGTGGCATAGGTCAGTGGTAGCGCCTCCGCTTCGCACGCAACGGACCAAGACACGGTTCCCGCAGGCGGTGGGCGATTTTTTCCTGGGATCAGGCAACATCAAAGACGGACGAACTATCGCCAAGTACAACTATTATAAAATAAAAAACTGCACCAATGGTCGTCCTTTCCAGTGCCTGGAAGAGACCATAGCAGCTGTCGCGTTAAAAGAACTGTTGCTAGTCACATTATAATAACTCGTATGGACTTGTAGCCGCCCGAGCAGACACGCTCCAGACACGAATGGTCCTGCGACGTGACCCGTTCAAGAGGGCAACGGCGTCAAGGGTGAGACCCGAAACCTCGCTTTCCGGAGTTGGAGAACTCTGTGTCCGGGCTTCGGGGGACTGTCGGCTTAACAGCCAGATGTCGGAATGGTTTCTCTGTCGCCCCGCGTAATGACAACTCGTTGAGGGGCAGTCTTCGTCTGGTGCTCGAAAACGTACCGCGTCTTTTGGTCCGCCATATTGGTTCTGCAATAATATTTGGGTAGTCCTAGCTAGATGACTGTCTCGTTTATCTCTATTGAAGTTTCTTCACGACCACACACTTCTCGTGAGAGACTTCCCAGTTGGTTCGAACTTGTTTTATTTGTTTCACCGTGCACAGTGTAAACCAGCGAATATCTGCAGGGCAGCATTGTACTTGCCGCTTAAAGGTGTCATGAAACGATATTGAGTTGGAATGTTCATGACTTTGCAGAGGAGTGCTGGTACTAGCCTGGCCCAAGTATACTCGCGTGGACTTCCACTGATTCAGAAGCTTCTTTGTCGCTGTGGAATTCCGATAATAAATGGGGACTATTGACTTCAGTCTTACATTCGCCAAGCTTGATGACGTGATTGACGAATCCAAACCACCGCCTGACGAATGTCGAGCGCGGCGGATAGATTGGACACAAGAACTGCGTGAGTACTCGACTGCGGCTTCTAACAGTCGATGCCTCGGCGGACACTCGAGTAGCGGCTCGTGTCCAACCACTGCGGTGATGAGAAGAGCTGAACTCTAACAACACCTGGAGCTCAGCCCGCATTTTCTACTTTGCCGACCCCAGCTCATTGCTATGACTAACGTTGGCGGCATAGGATAGGCACTTAGTTACCTGGCCGCTTCTTCTGGCTCCGTGTTGAAGGGATGGACGATGCACACATTTCTTAAACTTTTTTTGGCCTAGACGAAGTAAAACTTAAGTTTAGTTTCTTCAGTTATTGACGTTAGGTTCTAGGTAGTATTTAACGAAATTTAAAAAAAATCGTTTCATGGCTCCATTAAGAAACGCAGGGCGCCACTTTTGGGTGTCTCATTATCCCTCCGCGGCCAATCAAAGTGCGGCATTGGCATGAACATAATTGAACATAATGAGCTAAGTGTAACTTTTTTTAACCTGCCGGTGATTATAAGCGTGAAAGAAAAGGACTCGCGTCCTCACTCGAGGTATTCCATGCGCGCCTTGTCACGCAGCATGACGCTTCGCACACGCACAAATACTGAGACGCTTACACAAACAAGTGCCTGTGGACCAACAGGCGGTGCCCAAGGCTACGACGTATCGAGGACCGCTTTTTCTGCGTCCCGTGCGATCGCATATTAGGGAGAGGCGGGAGACATTGTGCCGAAAGAAAAAGGGCATTCATCAGTCGCCTCATTCACGCAATCACGCAGAGATACACGGGAACGCGATGCGGGGAGGGCGGATAGCACGCCCTCCCGCCAATAAATCGTGACAAGGCCGAAGAATACTCGATGTGAGACGCGTGCCGGAGAGGAAGACCCTGATTGTTTTCAAGGTCGTGAAACGACATAGATTCCATAATGTTGAGATACGCCAAATAAAACGAGGACAAGAAGACAAGGAGCAAGCAGGACAGAACGTAACTTTCAACTGGCATTTATTAGAATACACAAAAGAGTGGTAAAGCTGGACATACGCAAAGAGTAAACACTTAGATTAAAACCCGATGAAGCCGGACGACACTGATGAATGACATTGCTGCTAAAGTAATGCTCCTTATCCGAAAGGGCTAAAGAAGGAGCGCTACCCCGTACAGTCGGCCCGTGTAACTTTATCAGGAGGGTTTCACGTATTTTGCGCTCTAGTTTTGTTTTAAAGATTCCCACAGCCTTAGTTCTATGAAATGCTGCGTGGCATTTGCATCTGTCGCAGTGTGCAGCCAAGTGTCATTTGTCAGCGTTGTAGGGCTTCTTCGGGTTTTTAATCTATGCGCGTGTGCAGTTTTACCATTTTTGTGTGTATTCTAACAAAATTGCAGTTGATGGGTACGATACTCGGTCTTACTGTCTTGGTTGTTGGTTGTTTTTTTTTGGCGTATATTCCCTTTTTTAATCAGAACCAACTAGCCCAACTTGCAGTTTTAAGACATATTATCGAGACCTGAAGGTGGACAAGGCCGCAGGTATTGTCTTCGGTCGCAACTGTGTATCAAAGTTGGGTGGCGGGGAAGTGTCGCAAGTTTATTGAGATGCTGTGGTATGGGGTGAAATTTTGACACCTGTCGTTTCGAATAAGGAATGGAATGTGGCAGCGCTTTGCAATTATGTGATCTTTGCATCACAGATGTTCGATGGCCGCCCACCCCACTGAAATGATAAAGAGCGAGATTAGGCTTCGGACCAAGAACTCTGGGATTTTTTGAAGATGTGGCGAACGTTTCGTGGTACTGGATGTTTCAAGGCGTGTCCATTATCTGGCCACTTCATGTCGATCAAGTGCAAGCGTGGAAGGGGTTTCAAGGAACAATATTAGACGTGTGTGCACAGAGTGTTTAAATTTTATTCGACAAGCCGGACACGCTTCTCCTTCAGGAGTTTAAACCTCAGCGGCACGAGGTTAGAGAGTTAAAATAAGAAAGCGTGCCCAATTCCATCGCACATCTTCACATTTTGAGCTTAATTTGTAATTTGTGTATTTCGGAAAGGCCAAAAGTCGAGCGCACTGTTTTGACGAGAATAAGGTATTAAATTAAGGCCACGGTCCCACTGAATGTGGCAATTTAGGTACTTTTGGCAGGTCATTACTCATCTCCTTCTAAATATTGTTTTGTGGGATTGATGTCGTTCGAAAGGCAATGCAATCCTCTTTCATTTGTTAATATGTATGTATTGATTTATATTGTTCATGCGCATTTGTAGCGTTGCGAATATGATGGCGCGGACCCTCACTTGCTCCGCTGGTTCATATTTCATGAATGATCTACTAAAGATAGCATGGTTCCAATAGAGCAGTTTTCTTAAGATGATGTCGGAGCAGAATATAACAATATACGTTTTTGATATTTGCACTATTTTGTTTTGATCATCACTCCAAATATTGCCCTAAAATTGTACTTTTTTAGCACAAATATGTTTTTAACGACATGCACTAGGGCAATGAAATTAGCTACAGATGTAGTGCTTATAATTGGTAATATGCAAAAAAAAATGTAATGCTGTGTCGAAATTTTTGTTTACATATTCTATATCAAACGTAGCACTTTTTTGTTCTTCGAGTCACGGTACTCCAAATGCCGCCGAGGAAATAATTAAACCATGAAAGAATCTTTTATAACATTTAGAACTAGAATGGTTGCGCAAGAAATGGACGATGGCTTGTTTTCGTTTTCAAAGTCATAACGCTCCAGGAGCCCTTCAAACTTACCGGTTTTTGACGCATATCTTTTATGGACATCAAACAGATTCATTGGCATCTAATAATATTTACTGTATGGAGTAGATATGTATTAGATTATGACAATGATCTTGCTTTGGTTTCTTGATAAATTTAGAGCTTAGCTAATTTTAAAAACAATTAAAAACTGTTTGGGCGTTTTGTAGCGCTACCTGCCGAATGGTAGACAACACTGATGATTTCTAATGTTCAAGAAATTTTCGGGGGCGGCGTTGGCGTCTGTATCATCATCAATGTCCGTGTCTTTTTACCTTCACATTTAGAAAATATATTGGAAGGTTTACTCTCGACAAATGAATGGTTTAAGTACTGGGTCAGGTTAATAAATCTAAGATAAATAATTACACAAGCCTAGTATGATATAATGTGTTCATATTCGATAAGATTGAAATCAATAAACAATAAAGACGAAAAGAAAAAGAATACACCCAAACAACAATACTGGAGCTTGCTCCAGTAACGTTGCACCCGGAGTCCACTTCATGCCTAGAGCCACTAAATAAGCTGCGCTTAGAGTATCGGCACTCCGTTTTCCGACATTGTTGTGGGCGCCGCCATTGTGGGTCTTGTGCAGAGCAAATGCAACTGACGATCGTCATGATTCAATAGTGCAACCTCCTCAGCATTAGATCCGGTCTTAGGAAGCTGATGCAATATTGCTTTGCTCTGTCGCGGACTGTTTAAACATCTGAAGAGGACGGAAAAGCGTTTCCTGTGATTTTAGATAAAGCTTCAGATAACTGGTAGCCATTGGTTTAACTTACAATATGGCCAAGTGTCGTTACTTTGAAGCGTAGCTTATTTAATGACACTATTCATGCCCTTGTTCAAGGAGTTTGTAATACCTGGAGGGGCCATGACGTAAGCCCCGTGGGTTCCCCAAGCCACTACCTTTTGACGCCTGCCTCTTCCTCATTGTACCCGCTTGTGCCACTAAATTAGCTACGCTTCAGAGTAACAACACTTAGCCATATTTTGGCTTAACATCATTGTTGCCAATTATCTGAAATCACAAGAAACGGTTTTTCATCCTCCATAAATGTTTAAACAGTTCGCGAAAAAGCAAAGCAATATTACATGAGCTTCCTAACACCGAATAGTATTCTGAGGAAGTCGCACTTTTGAGTCATGACGATCGGCAGTCGCGTCTGCACTGCACAAGCACATAAAAGGCGCCCAAAACAATGTCGGGGAATGGAGTGCCAATACTCTAAGTGCAGCTCATTTAGTGACTCTAGTTCCCGCGAACCTCCTTTCCTCTGACTGTCACTGAAACTAAATATGAATAATACACCAATATTATAGCTTATTTAGTCATAACCAACTACACATAATGAGAGGAGGAAGCGGCCGGGTAGGAGAAACGCGGGTTTTATGTGCAACCGTTCTAATTATGTGCACTAACGTAATGCCTGATGCCGTTTTTTTTTTTGGTTGTTTTTTTTCAAAACTTTGTTTATTTCATTTGAAACAAGATTCGGCGCGTTATCAGAGAAAAGTATTTTCGGTAGGGCAAAAGTAGCGAAAAGAGAGCGTAGAACGTCAATGACGCGTTCGGACGTCGTGGCATGCATCGTGTAAACTTCCAACCACTTAGAGTACGCGTCGACCATGACTCCGCAGATTTGGATATGTTTCGCCACCCACCGACTGTATAGTGGATCCTTTTCAGTTACTGTTCATGATGGCGCTGGACTCGAGGAAGACTTTGAGTCTTCCCGCAAAGTTAGCCCAGGTGCCAACACTTTTGTCGAAAGCGGTAAGTGTTCGAAACGTCGACAACGTCGGTAGCCACGTGCTGTGCTCGACACTGGACGCTTACCATTCGGTGAGAAGAAACTTGCTTGTTCGTCTGCCACGAGTCGTCCGATATCAGGTCTTCACCGCAACTCCATCTCCCGACAAAAAAAGGTCTTCATTGTCCGCATGTCCATAAGTAGCAATCATGTGAACTTACGAATTCCCGAAAACTCATCGCTTGCCGTCGCTAAACGCCGCCCATTCATAGCGTCTTCATTGCAAATAAACGTCTTCCTATTTGTTCTGATGCTTTTCATCATATTCCTCCTAAGCTGTACTTATAACATTATGTCTGTCGGTACTTCCGAACATATCGCAACGGCGTTTGTTTTCTGAAAACTATAATGTCAAAACCTTTACAACATCTCCCGGATCCCGTGAAACACAATATTTCGTGACCTCACTTTTCAGTCGTCATTATAATGATGAGATCAGTACCGTAAATCGCGAAGCAGTTTACTAGTCGTCCGCTTCCACTGGTGTCTTGGAAGATTAAGTCTACTGAGCGTGCATTCCTGCGGAAGAATTTTTCATTGACAGATAATTGACACGTCAATCAACAATTGATTCCTTCTTGGCAAGATTTATTCCAAAAGTCAGTGGCAACAGCAGAACCGCATGTCACTTTAAAAGAGAACAAGTACTACCCAGCCTGACATTCTCGCATACATGAGTTTGCTGGGCCACGCTATTGGCGTCCAGATGTTTTGGTGGCGTTCTCTTATGGTTACCTTTCGTGACGTCATTTCCTTGTGAACAACAAGTTTGATGGTGTTTGTAAAGAGCATGCTGGAAGCTCGAAGTCATAGCACTCTCAAACTAACACTGCCAACACCGTCAAAATAGAAGTCCTTACATTACTCTTATTTCCGTCGACTGGAGATCCTTTGCTACACGTCATAGTCAGCATTCATCCTATCCTGGAAGACCGACCACAGCGACGCTTTCGATCGCTCACTTCGCCAATAGGTGAGCGGCGTTTGGCAACTTCCGGTTCTTTGGGAAATTTTGTTGAGGTCTTGACGAATGAGGATGATGACCTGCAAACCTGTCTAAGCATGGTTCTGAAAACTACTGTCTGGAGGTTTCAAAATTATGCATGCACAGGCTTGCAACTCAAACTCGTCGTTTGTCAACAGTAAAACAAAATTTCCTAAGGAACCGGAAGTTGCCAAACGCCGCTCACCTATTGAGCCAGCTGAGCACAGCTGGCAGCGGCGCGAGCAAGGCCACGATGGATACGTGATGGTGCTCGAGCCATCCCACCGTGAACCAAAATTTCGGCCACCCCACGGGTGCGTGTCGCCATCTATTGGTTGAACTAACGCCTTGTTCAAGATGGCTGCCGTGGGACCGCAGCCTTAAATACGTGCCGCCAAGGTGCACCATACACATCAAGAATCGTCAAAATAAAAACAAATCAGCAAACACCAAGCGATGTAATTAGTACCGGTCTGCTGCAAATTGATTTGGCGAAACAGTGAATACGGTTAAAACAATGAATTGCTCTCCTTCACAAAAACTTCACAATAACTATTATTCTGGAAGATTCTACCTGCCGGCTGAAATATATTGTCCACTTTCTTTCAATCTCTCCCTCTTTTCTCCCCACTGCAGCCCAAAACCACGAATGTTTCAAAAATAAAACAAAAAAGACCATTTACGTATGCATGCCTGTTTTTGTCGAGGAGGAAGTTGCCTTTTCTTCATCTGATGTAACCTTTGGATTGGCTAAAGCTAAAGCCGCCAAGAAGGCAAAACTAGAGACAAACGCGTACTCCGCGTTTGGCTTACAACCATACGCAATGGCATGCGTATGGTTGTAACGCAAGCACAGAAATTCAAAACAAAAACACAGATAAGAAAGTAAACACATTCGCCAGGAATTTACCTGGTTCAGTGGAAGTTAGTGTTCACGCTGGTAAGGTTCATGCCAAGACTCAAAAGATCGTCTACCGAAAGGAAAGCACAGGTTGTGGTTGACACGATTTCATGCGCAAGGTACCCCACAACCTACATCGGCTAAACGAAACTCTTTTCCGAGTGAATCCGCCAACACAAAAGCGACGTCCAGAAGTTTGACACGGAGCGCAGGGCCATTGTCGAGCATTGGGATACCTTAAACCAGGGGTCTCCAAGCCCCGGCCCGCGGGCCTGACCCGGGCCTCGGAAGTCTTCCGAACTGCCCGCGGCCCGCTTCGAGCCGACCCGCTGCTACCGGCGCTAAAAGTAAGCCTAAAGAAAGTGCCCAGCGACGGGCTTTAAAAGGGCGAACAAAGATGCGAGAAATGTTGAGAGAAGCTGCATCGTAACGCGGATCTGCTCGCCAAGTCTTTCATTGAACATTCTCATCACCAGCTATCATCATTAGTAACTTGATTTATGTCTGTGCAACTATGTTAAAATTTTCTTGTACACTATGCTCAATATCCTCTGTCACAACTATCGAATGTTGCCAGCGTTAGTTCTGTCGTTTTCATTAGTCCTTTGCACTGCGCGAATGTGCCAAGGTTCCCATTCGCTTTGATTTAGGTCTGATGAGTTTTCTTGGTCACAATTGTACTTTAATGTCATATTTAGCTAAATATTACTTTTAAAATAAAAGTGGATTCAGTTTTTCACATTAGGGTTTATAACACTTACTTTATCGTTTATATTTGTGTTATTTAGGTTTATTTATTTAATTTATTTCGGTTTTCATTACTCTGTTTTTCCGACCCTTGAATCCGCAACCCCTTCCTAATCCGGCGCATTAGCCAAAACGTTTGGAGACCCTTGCCCTTGACTATCGCATGGACTTCGCGAACGAGCGCGTGATTGAAAAAGAGCCAAATATCCGAAGTATGCTTCCTTGGAGTCATGGCAAATCCAGCAAACGCCGGAAAACTGGGCGCGTTGCCCTCTACGTACTCATATGGCCTCTGTGACCTGACGAGAAAACTGAAGAGATAAATGACCCTATAGAAACAAAATAATGATTTTATATATTATATATATATATATATATTGTTTGACCACAATAATGTTTTTTTGTTTTTTTTTTTTGCGTGTGCTGCTCTGCGCGCTTTCAGTCACGTCTAACAATGAAACCTATATGATTTCGAAACATCGGTTTCCTTTCAGGATTTGGTTGGACCTATATTTTTTAACAAATATGGAATATTTGCGATGCTAGAAAGGGGGGAATCGAGGAGCCACCCGTTCATACTAGCCAACATTTTAGCGATCCTCCTGAGGCAGTGAATTTGCTTGACGACAGTTTCAAAGCCGTGGTCTAAATCGCCCATTTTTTTAGTTCAGCAGAAAATTATTTTTGTTTACCCCCCCCCCTCCTATCCCCTCCCCCACCGTATATGACAAAATTGCGTCTTTGTTCAAATCGCGTTAAAGTTGGAAGACTGGCTCCAGTTATGTCGTGTTTCATGGTTAAGGGGGTAGAAAGGGCCGGGGAAGGGGGGAGATGCTTCGTACCAGGTAAAATAGAGTAGTCCCTGGAGAACAGTGCAACCACCGGCAAGCTTTGTGCCGATCAAGATTTGAGATCGAGGTTTCCGCGTCAAAAAATTAGACTTTTTGTTTACACGACAACACGCGGTTCTCTGTAAACTCGCTGCTCCGGCCTCTGCGGAGGTTTTGGCCTTGGTGTCGTCGAGCTCGTCGTTGACACCACAACAACAGAATAAGAGTTTATAGCAAATGCATAAACGCAATCAAACACTCCTCAAGGTCTTCAGAAAAAATTTGAATATTGACCTAGAGTGAAGCCATTAAAAGTGTGCGCACGTGTTTTGATGATTCATTGATGCACACGTGTTTTGAGTATCCATCGGTCACCCTATCCGTCATGGGGTGACGATCGCGCGCTTTTGCGGTAGGTGAAGACCAGATTTCAACACCGTAATGCAATACAACACAAAAAAAGCTCTGCTCTCAAAAATATATATATATATATATATCCGCAGGCCTGTGTGAGTACAGAGCACACGGAAGATCAATCAATACAATTTACGCAAGGAATGAAATTGATGACGAAAAAAATGAAAGACGTTTACAACACCCTGTAACGCCGAACTAGAGCGCAGCTCTTGAGGAGGAAGAGGGAAGGGTATTGAGGGGAGGGTATGGCCCTTGTCCCCCCTCCTCACCTCATCATCCTCCCTGCTACTCTCCTCCCTTCCTCCCTCATATTCCTCCTCCTTCTCATCCTCATCCTCCCCATCTCCTCCCCCTCCTCAATATCCTCCCTCCTCACTATCCTCCTCCCCCTTCCCTCCTCCTCCCCTCCTCCTCGTCCTTCTCCCCCTCCACCATCCTCCTCCTCCCCGCGCGGTGCATTACGGGAAATGTCCCATAATGCACCACGCGGGACGCTTTTGACGCCACTCGTGACGTCACGTATGACGTCACGAAGGTCCCGCGTGGTGCATTATGGGACATTTATGGTATCCCCCTCCGTCCTCCCCGCGCGTTGCATTATGGGAAGTGTTCCATAATGCACCGCGTGGTTACGCCGACGGCGAAGGCGACGTCGACGCCGCTCAAGTTGGAAACGGGCACCTAAGAGCTGCGCTCAAAAACAAAGTTTGGTGTGAACACTACAATTGGGCAGGACTGATGACCTTGACCTTTTGCGTGCTCATTGTCAGCGGTCAGATGGCGTTTTCGCGTCAAATAGTTCTTTTCGCCCTTTTTTGCTGGCCGTGCTTCGTGTTTCGCCTGCCGTGAGAAATACAAAACAGTAGACGCAAAGATAGTTTCAGCCTGATTTTGTTTCTTTATTCTTCCACAAAAGAGCGTTAATACTTCAGCAGTGGAACGATCAACACGCCGATGGAGCTAGAATCTCGCAAGCGCTTGCAAATAAATATAATAAAGATGTTTCAAAGAACAAACAACAATATTGATGCGGCTTCTCCCACGCGGGGTTGCTACCAGAACCTGCCCACCTGCACCCCCCCCCCCCCCAAACACAAACACAAAGAGAAACAGAAGCTCTGAGCTTTAGTTGCCGTAGTGTGGTTCTATTCGTCCGTCTACAGTAGTTTGAGCTGCCGTCGAAGGACCACGAGGATGAAAGAGACCCTGCCAACCGATGCTTCCGCCGGGGATCCTGATTCCTGCACTTCCAGTCTGAACATAGCAGCGGTTAAACTAGTTTAGCCTTGCCTTCGGTTTTCTGAGGACACCTCAGCGCTACGGGATGAAGCATGCGAACGTGACTTTGGGCAATGCTGCGCGATGTCTAAGATGTGATGTCTTTACCGGTTCTTTATTGTCGCTTGTTTTTATGTGTGGGGTTAAACCGTCCTTGTTTTTGTGATGGTAACACCGAAGTTTGACGACGAAACGCATGGACTCGACGTCTCCAAAATCGTTGTTTTGGCTAGAGAATCTGTGGTCGATGTTTCCCTCTGTTTCCAGAGTTGAGATGGCACCTTGTTGTTGTTTATACAGCGTGGAGTCTCTTCCCGACGGTTTCATGGTTAAAGGTGATGCTTCACTGGGAATTCGGAAGTGTTTTAATATGTATATTTTTTATTGGTCAAGAAAACCTTAGCCTCGTGAAGCGCTTACGTTTTTGAAACAGAAAAGTCTAGCTAAAATGAAATATTGTTTTTTTTAAATTTAAGTTGGCTGGTCCGCCCTTTTGATCTGACTTCCAGAAGTAGTATAAGTATTGGCACTGGACTAGCCTCGTCCTTTCACGTCCGGCGTCAGGATTTTCCTAGTCCTGATCACCCAAATGTGCGTGTGAAAATGAAGCACGACAACGATTATTCACCAAGCTCGTGCGAATCAAGCGATGATTGAGAACGGTTCGACGTTTTCGAGAGGGAACTTTGGAGGACTCGCAGTTTGCACTTTATTCACAGGTATCGCTTCCGAGGCAACAACTTGGGGTCGCAGTCTGGATTTTGTCATTATTCACTAGTCGAACGTTTAACTTGTTCTTAGCTTTTTTTTCTTCTTTCTTTCTATCGACGGGAATACGATACTAGAAGCATTTCGTACATCTGAACAATTAAATATTACACTGATTAGCGTTCATTCAAATATATTAGAGCAGTCATTTCTGGAAACCGAATATTACGGAAAGGTTGACCATTATACTATTGGCCGACGTTTACATTTCCCGTCAGTTCCAGACTCTAAAAAAGCAAACGTACAGGACTGCACAAAAAAGAAGCTAGATTTGCAAGAAACATGCATTTTATATTGAATTACATAAAAACACACTCTTTCCGCGTTATGTGTGATGTGTGCTTTATTTTATTTGACCATGTAAGTGCGATGGAAGACGAAATATTTTATTATTGTCGCTTTGATGATATCTTACTCCACCTTAATGTTACGTGTTTTCCCGGATCACAATTAATGAAGTTCCCGACCTAAAGTTTTCGGGTTTCTTTTAATGAGTTACAAGTATAAACCCCAAGGACCATTATTGAACATCGCGGTGGTCTACGAGGTATAGGAAACGAATTCGCAAATACAAGGTCCCTGCATTATTTAACAAACTTACCCTCAGTGTTTTGAATGCCAATTTGAAATAAAAGCTGAAGCGGGCTTTGAGAGGCATTACTTCATGATTGAAAAGCATTTTTTTTTAATTAGGTTTCGTACAACGGATTTTTATTCCCGAATTATGTTTTTATGTGTTTCGTTCTATTGACTGCCAGGCTCTGCCACGAAAGTCCAATGACGCTTTGGCAAGTCTCATTTTGTATATGGTTGCCCTGACATGTAATAATGCATTATTATTTTTGTGTTAACATTTTTAAATAACTGAACAATCAAAATACATTTTTTGACCTCGTGCTGCCTTTTTGATGAGGTGACACTCCGCTGGCAACACCCAAGAGAAATGTGACCCCCTGCAGTCAGAACATCCTGTTAAGTTTTCGAAGGGACAAATTCTGTGAACTGCTGGTACGAGGTAGCGGCCCTGGAAGAGAAAGCAATACCTCCGTAGTAAACTCTGTACCCCTATCGATGATAGCTGTCAAAAAAAAAAGAAAGCCTTGCCAATACAAATACCGACGAGCTTTTAAAGCAAAACTTGCCCATTATTTCCGGGCCTTCGTCAAGAGACTGTCTGCAACGTGTCTCTATGTGGTTGGTTCGACTCGGGGCCCATAGCCTTCTCTAGAGTTGCCCCAAAGGAGAAAGTAACTTCACAGGTAGCGGGGCCACAATGTAGACACCGCCGAAGAAGTCTCATTACACTGGCAAAAAACAAGGTATTTCCCCCTGCGCTTGATTTCCGTCGCCTCGTTCACTTGCCGACGAGAGTGTTGAAAGAAAAAAGTACAAAACGCTTTGCAAGAACAAACGATGCCTCGTGAAGCAAGATGACCCGTTTGTATGCACCTAGGTGGCGCACTACTCCCGTTATCTGCGGCCCGGCCACGTGGGTCACGGAGCCGGCGCAGGGCGGACGGATCGACGTCATAGGAGGGAGCCGCTCGGCGTCTCAGTTTCGGTTTGGGGCCGTATAAAATGATTACATGACTCGTCCGGTAGCACCCACCACGAATTTTTAATCATAATTTTCACCTCAAGGCCAGAATATTATTATACTAAAAATAACTTGGACAGTAGGAAGTTACTCAAATAGTTTAGTTAACTAGCTGGTTATAGTGCCCCCATGAACCCGAACTTTTAACCCCAGGGTTAAAAAGCCCCAACGCAAGTTCCTTTCTTTTTCAAAACCTGGTCCCTCTCATAAAATGTTTATATTAAACAAGTTATTGGAATGGAAGCAACTTGCCCCTCTTCTTAAAAGATACCTGTGCAACTGAGCACACCAAGTATTTCCACGGTACGAACATGACGTCACGTGGCGCTCCCTTCGCCATGGCAACCAAATGCCAGTGGTGTGGTACCCCTCCAGCTTACTGTTTCGGTTTCGCCGTAGTCTCCCTAAGAAATCACATTAGAATAATACATTTAAAAATATGTATACATATTACCAAACTATATACGACAGAATTCAGATATTTTGACATTGTTTAAAATACCATCACTCAAAAATCGAAGAAAAAATTAATTAAACCGCAGGGCCTTGTGATCTCCGTGCTTTTTTTTTTCCTCACCGCTCCTGAACATAATACCTTCAACTCGGAGCGTCTTAAGATGCTAGAAAGTATAGTTTTTATTACTTAGTTTGGTAGGTGAAAGCTCCTCTTTTATTTCCTTTACTTCGCTTTCGCTAAATAGTCCCCACCCTGGCCAATTCAATTCTTGAATTTGCGATTTATACCTGGTCCTCACACTTAAACAACAAGAAATTTACAAGACCATTCTTTGTCTTTACTTTGGAGTAGTCTTTCCAGGCGAAAGTAAAACTTCTGTGGTCATTGGCTGGATATGCATGGTTTTGGTTTTTCCTTGTCATACCCTGACACAGAGCGATGAGAGACTTTTAACTGCGATTGTCGCAAATGAGCGTCATTAAAAAGATGTAATTTGCATTCTTCTAGCTTTATATTTGGAGCTGTCACTGCCACGAGTTCTTCAGCTTCATCAAAGAATTTTCATATTAAAAAAAAACGTCGGTTGTTTGTTTTTGACAGCAGAGGCTATTTTTTTATAATTTTCTTCATTGTATACCGAGCTGGGTTTGTTACTTTTTAAGGGAATTTTACAAGCTCGTTTTTTTAAATACTGAGTCGAATAACGTTTGGATACAAAACTTTGTAATGTTATCGCAACCTCTAAGTTAAGGTGTTTTCCTCATGCGTTCCTAAAAAGAAAATAAAACATGCATTTCTGTATTTTCCACGCACTGCCGATTTCAATGCGCAGAAGCCCCCAAAATGACATTAAGAAAGGCAGATATCCTCAATTAGAAATGCGCTTTATGCTGCTGCGTGGCAGTATCCATTTTTAGCCATGTTCCTACTACAAGAAAGCATAAATAGAAAACAGAGTAGAAGTAGGATGAGAGCTTTTCTTGCACAAACTTGATCAATCAATCTAGCCTGTTTGTGTTATCAAATTGTACAAATACTACACCGAAGTTACATTCTTCTTCAAAATAACATTGAAATTCAGGATATATCGAATGGCACAAATTGGGTACTCAAAATTAGCGAGGTCGACGTAACAATTCCGGAATCAGATATTTTATGATCAAACTTCCGCAAATATTAGAGAGTTTTAGTTAGTTGTTTCAAAGCAAATGGGTCGTCATCGAAGTATTCGCCGACGCAACTGCGCATGCGCGCGTGAATTATCCGGATGCTCGGGAACGGTTCGACTTAATCATAACAATATCCGCACATAAACAAGAATGAACGATGATCAAAACCTTTTCATGATGGGAGATTTAACAGGACGAACTTGAACGAGAGGTGCAACTCGCACCCGACGGGGGTCTAATAAGGAAGTGGAGGTATCGAATCGAAGCAAAAGATTCGTCTGCGAATATTTAGTCGACGCATCCACTTATGTCGTCCTGAAAAATGTTCGTTCTCATTCCATGCATTTGGACTCCTCGGACCGGCGGTGCATTGCGGCCGCCCTCCAATGGCCAAGATTACCGGCGGCAAATTTACTAAACATAGCAAAATACCGAAATGTCGCTTTGGCGGTCATCACCTAGTTTGTTGTAGTTGCTGTTGTTTAGCTTTGCCATATAAGAAGCTATTGGCGCCAGACATCCTATACAAACCAAATAGAAAATGAGGTGCTTCCCCTTGAGAGCTCTGTAAAATAAACGTCCGACAGCGCCAAAGATGCACTTTGAGAAGCACATGTCAATATGGAGTCTCAGAATCACGTACGCAATTTTAGCGCACGCTAGCGCTAAATTTAGCGCTTGCGTTAGCGCACGCTACGCGAGAGAGTTTTAGAATAGCGTTTCTCCGCCGCGACGCGAAAGCTCAATCATCTCGCGCTTGCAACGCCACCAGGATAGTCAAAATTTGTATTTCACACACAAAATTATTTAACTTGAGATAACATGTTATTTCAGGTCCAGAGTAACATTTTATATTTGTTTAATTATGAGAATGCGACTCAAGCGGTCGACACGTCCTGTCCGCCTGCGTTGCCTCGGCAAGAGAGGTCTAGTGTACTGAGGTTCGCACACCGTATCTTTGCCGAGAAATGTTCGCGCCTCGCAAGCGTCAAGTTGCCTGCGATCGTTGCTCACCTTACTGAGTTTTCCAAAGCGAGTGCGATGCCGTCCTGTATTGAAAATCGCAGTCGCGAGGATGACGCCGACGTCGCACTCACGACGCCGCCAATGCGGCCGCATCCGTTGTCCTGGAGCCGCCATTTTTTAACTCTGCTCGTCTTGGCTATAGCCAACTTCTCGTTACGAATCCACCTGGGAGGAGAGCTACAACGCTTTGCGTACGCACACCATTTAATAGCGTACGCTAAAATACCGCACGCAAAGCGTAAATCGTGGTTAGCGTTCGGCGCATGCGCAGTGACAACGACGCTATTCTTTCCGTAGGCCAAGCTTTAGCGTGCGTTATTCTAAAACACCTCAATGCTTGAAAGTGAGTTCTATTAAAGTCGGTAGATCATAGAAAAGTAGTAGCTCACCTTATGATCGCCATTTTTATCAATGGAATGTGAAATTTCTTCTTGATCTTTGTATTCCTGGTGAGCTGATTCCGATTCGCGGTGACAGCTTGCTTTATAAAAAAAACCAAAAAAAACAGTAATTTTATTCGCGACATCAGTAAAACGGACGTCATCTAGAGGAAAAAGAATGAACTGAACGGAACAGGTCCTTTCTTGATGTCTGCTTCTCTCTTCTGGCTTCTGTGATTACATGTTGGCGGTTGGCGCGATTGAACAGTCATCCCGGTGTCTTTGACGTTACTGTCGTATTAGCGTGTTGCCCAGGTCGTTCTGAATGTACCTATATACCAGCACGTGAACAAGACATTGTACGTTTATCGACGCTTATCAGCACCGCAGAAGGACAGTAGAGAGTCCTTCTATCGAATCTCCGATGAAGGTCAAGCTTCTGTAAGTTTATTTACGCCAACACATCGCCGCACGTTTGAAACGTAATCATTCAGAATCGGGGCAAGCAATTTTGAGTCCAATCCTTGCATGCCGAACCCCGAGCGTTCTGCGTTGAGCTGGCAGATGGCACCGTAAGACCTGCTTTAGACCGCCATATTTGCCCGATAGTGGTGGCCCCTATAGGCAGCTATAGTCGCGAATACCCAGATATTTGTAATCTACACGTCGAAAAATTAAGAGCATATCTTGGCAGCACGACAACATGTGCGTCGGTGTTTGGTAGTATTTAAAATAATTTTTCTGTTTTGACAGAAAAATGACATTTGAAAAATGTCATTTGACAGAGACATTAGAAAAATGCATAAGTTGATTGCGTATATACACAGTGACAAGGACGCTTACATAGGCGAGGACTGCTTTAGTACGATGACGTACGATGACGATGGTAATGACAACTTAGAACGACCCTTTCAAAGCTGCGAAGATTTGAAAGAACCGAAATTGCGATAGCCATGGTAACATAAACCGATCAGCCGATCGACCAGCGAATATTTGTTTATCTCTATCTTAGTATCTGTTTCTGTCCTACTAGCAAAGTGAAAAGGCAATGCTGCTACTTGTCCAGGATGCGGTGACTTTAGTATAATAATTAAGATAAAGACTTCCGAGGCAGATGGTATATTTTCGTTCGTTATCGCGTTGCGATTTAAGTGGACGTAATTTTAAAATTGCCAATATCAACGGAGGGCGGGGTGACTGAACCACTGTTGTGTAAACAGCGACATCCAGACTCAGTTCTTTTTAAGTTTGTATACTGGCGGGGACATCGGCGAATTACTTGTAGACGAACCTTCAGTTTTGAAATTTACCACAGCCTCTTTGGACCTCTATGAGATCTGTCTTCTATTACTCGTCCAAGCTACTCCTGCCTTATCCTCCCTGTTGAAAGGCTTTGAGTCTACCTCATTTACACAAGTCAAGTGCCTCACATCCTAACAGTTTTAAGGAACCATTCCCCAGCTTAATCGGCGACGAATCGGTCACCTCAAAACGACTAAATAAGCCTCTTTTGTTTTTTTTAAAGATCCGAACGATTTGCGCGCGTATGCACAGTGGTGTCGGCGAATCGTTCGGGGACGAACCGTTAACGTCAAAACAACTCAGTAAAACTCTATATTACGCAGGACATCACATGTTTGATCTTTAATGTGTATTTTTGTTTTTTATTGCTTTTGCCCGGACTTGCCGAGTGTCTGCTGTGAACTTCGGCTATTAGCTGTAAATACAACTTGTTATAGTTGGCCAGTTTGTGCGACTTCGCAACTCGTTCTTACCATATAAGTCGGTACAGGGGCCACGCTGGGAGCAAGTCGCCTGAAATGCCGCTTTTATTTGTCATCAATCAGGTGCTGCTGACGCACGTATTCGGTCTGAGCTCCTGCCGAGCCAACACCGTGACCCCAATGAATCTCACCATGGATCATTACAGGCAAGACATCACGTCATGGCCAACCCGCCCCACACTTCAACTCAACCAATCCCAGGCAGCACACAGTATTGGGCCAACATTGGGTTTGAAGTGGCAAAGAATGGCCCAACAATGGCCCAACAGAGCCATATGTTTTCCAATATTGGAATCACATCGGACAATATTGGACTACCAAAGCCAATGGTTTTCCAATATTGGTGATACGTTGGCATAGGCTGGTCAACATTGGACTGTCAAAGCCAATAGCTTTCCAATATTGGATATACTTCGGAATAAGCTGTCCAATATTGGACTGTCAAAGCCAATAGCTTTCCAATATTGGATATACGCCGGCATAACCTGTACAATATTGGACTGTCAAAGCCAATAGCTTTCCAATATTGGATATACGCCGGCATAAGCTGTCCAATATTGGACTGTCAAAGCCAATAGCTTTCCAATATTGGATATACGTCGGCATAAGCTGTCCAATATTGGACTGTCAAAGCCAATAGCTTTCCAATATTGGATATACGCCGGCATAACCTGTACAATATTGGACTGTCAGAGCCAATGGCTTTCCGCTATTGAATATACGCTGGCTTAAGCTGGTTAATATTAAACTGTCAAAGCCTAGAGTTTTCCAACATTGGTGATGTCTTGGTATAAGCTGGTCAATATTGTACTGCCATAGCCAATCGCTTATCGATATTTGTGTCGCCTAGGCTATAGACCCGCGACCCTCTTTTTTGCATTGCAGAGGTAGGAAAGTGGAATGAAGTCATTCATGCGCTCGCTCGGGGCGAGAATTTTATTTAGCCAACTTCATGTGGCGTACGTCGCCGGTGCTTTGTAACCGCGATCACAAATAAATCCTTAGCTGCCTATAGGACTATTGCAGTTTTTTTTTTTGCCGGCTGCTCTCCCTTCGCATTGCCTTACCTCGGCGTTGACAACTTGATTGCGTTTTTTAGATTTAATTATTTTTGTCTTTTTCAGTGTATTTTGTATGTATATGTATTACTGTAACGTGCGCGGATTTCGACGGTGTGTATGTGCGCGTGCCGGGTCATCTTCCTGCCGCGTTGTGCACGCGACGAACTGTGTGTGTGTGCGCGCGCGTCATCCTCGTGGCGCGTGCCACGCGCCCTGCATCGAGAAAGAAAAAAAGAGAAGGAAGGCGGAGAACAGAAAATGGAGTGTGTTCGAGCGGGCAGACCATCGTGTGGAAGGGAACCGCCGGGCGTCCAGACCTAGGGTGCCTTCATGTGCGCTTTGCTTGGGGTGATGCCATCTGGCCATTTTGTTTCGAACGCTTATTTTTATTTTTTGTTTTGAAGCGCGTGAAAGAGCGTGTCCCTGCACGCGCTCGTGGCGCTGACTGTGCTACGGCGACATTTTGTTTCCTGCGATTTCTTTGTATTTTCCCTGTGAGCGCGTGCTGTCGGCATCGGGTACTACAAACGATGGCATCACCCTAAACAGAAGGACATTGAGGCACCCTATCCAGACCCGGGTTCTTCAAGGCTTCCACCTGGCCTGACCTCCAGCTCCCACGACGCCTTCACCCCAGTTGAAAGCAGGTGCACGTGTTGCGGAGCACGCGTCAAGACCACAGCGGCCCAGTCCATTCCAACACGCCACCCCAGACGCCGATGCCGTGCCAACGCCGTGCCAACGCCGCCGCCGACCCACCGGCTTCAAGCTGAACCCTGGGCTTGCCGGTACGTTCTTTGTCGCCGCTCCAGCGCACAAAACCTCCCAAGACCCAGCGCCACGAAACAAGAAAGCGTTAAGGTGTTACAGCGAACTTTCCGGTTGCCCTTAGTGAGCAGCATTGAATCAGTGTGCCGACATTGCGAGAACAATCTGTCGGACGTGCGTTCCTGTAACGATTTCCCCAAAGTCATACCATTCGTAGCTTTTTGTTTGTAAATTTAATTAGGGTGTTTTCATCTTGGCATATTGTTTTCTAATATAACGCTGTTTTCTACTTCAAACGGTCTCGTCTTTCTTAATTCACGTGCCTGATACACACGATTCTTCACAATTACGTAGCGTTAACGTCTTCTACTTCGCCCGCGCCCCTGCCATGTTTGTATTTCTTTCTGCGTGCTCTATTTTTTTTATATTTGATGTTTCTGTGCCTATTTTGTCATTGTCGACGCACGCGTCTACAAACATAAAGCCGTCGCTTACGCCGCAACCGAGGTGACTTCTACTCTCAGTTTTACGAGAGTCTATAGCGCTAGAAAGTCGTCTATTGGACTCGAGTGAAGTCTCGAGAGGGCTGCTTCGACTGTCAGTGCTGATCTCATCAGTGTAGGCAGAGCAACGACGTAGCAATCGTGACGTGAGAACAGATACTGCGCCTCGATGTGGCCGGCCGCGCTCGCGCTGCGGAAATGGGAGCGTGCAACTCTCGAGCCCCGTTAGCTCACTGAAGTTGCAAGACGCCACTTTGTCGCCGCGAATCCTCTGCCCTTCGAACGGTCGTGAAGCCGTTGCGCCCGGCGTATACCCTACGCAGCATCTTTCAAAAACCGTCCGCGATGCATTGCAACCTTCTGTCTGCGAGCGTCAGCGATTCATCGTGTGTTGAAAGTCGGACCATCTGCTGTCCGTGGTGTCTTTTATGTGTTACTCGTTCGTGAAAAACTTTCAAGTTTAAAAACGCGAACCTAACAGTGTACAAATATTTTTAAATTTATTGATAAAAGTAGATATATATTTATTTATTTATTTGTGGACATCGTGCGCAAAAAAAAGTAGCGCTAAGTTCTTTATTCTAAATATTAATGGGGGCTGTACCACGCAAAAACATAGTGTCTTCAAACTTACCCCGTTTAGAATCACTTTTGGGCTCGACAGCTTCTTTAGAAGTTCAAAAGCTGGCCTTCAAAGAGCTGTCTCGTTCAATCGGTATTGACAGCAGGGTAGACGCTATGCGTGTGTTAGGCCAATCGTGTCTCCGGTTAGGGTCACGTGACTACAGTCTCGAAGCTGGTGATAAGGCAGAGCACGGAACCTGCCAGCCCAAGGCCACGCATAACATCCACTGCACTATCAACTTTGGGTACAAGTGACAAATCGTCTCGCTGTGTTCATTGTTGCGATTCCCCAGAAGATTAGCCTTTGTAAGCGCACCCCCGTTCTGGCCTGCTTCCTTTCTACTCCTTCTCTCGTTTTCTCTCTCTTATCGCTTGAATCCGCTCTCTGTGCGCGGGAAACGGCAGAAGCGTGATCACGTGGTTTGACGGAGGACGCATTAGCGGTTGACAAACCCGGAATGCCTGCGAAGACCGGACCTAGTTACGCGTGCGATGCGGCCTGCGGGCCTGCTGTGCATTTCGCTTCTGCGGTAAATGGTATCTCGCTCGAAAAGTCTTACCCGTATCGATTTCTTCAAAGAAGCGCAAGACATTTTTGTGAACCGTTTAGTGTTCGCTTCGGCAAACGGCAGCGTGTGCTACATCGTTTTGAATCTTCACGGATCACTTCCTTCAAGTTCTTGTGTTTGTGTGGTTGGTCTGCAGTGCACGTGTCGACATCTACCTTGGATTACATTTTTCAAGTCCGGTATTTTCAACGTAAGTGCGCTGCAACCTATTTGGTGATCATTGTCTGTTCTTCTACGGGTATACTCTTCCGGATAACCTCTAGAACTATAGGGAGTGCCTATCTCCTGGCAGCCGGGAGAATAATTTTCCTGCAATCTTACCGACAATCGCCTGCCATTATCTGTCTGAAATTATGTCACAACTGCAGGTAGAATAGGCAACCTGCAATGCTGTTTGGTTTGGCGCCATCTAGCGACTGAAGCAAGAAATATTGGGTACCCCTGGGAATGGCGGCTGAATTGTTCAGACGTGGGCTTTCACTCTGGCGGCGCCCTTAGCCTAGTGTCTGAAGCAAGAAATACTGGGTATCCCCGGAAGCCGTGATCGCGTAACATGCCAGTAAAGCGGAAGCTACGGCCCTGGCGGGCCAATGGGAACGTGACTGCGTATCACCGGAGCGAGCCTCTACTCCGAAAACGTATCAGGCTTTTCGCTGCGTCATGCTCCAATATGTGTGCGTTGCGCTCGTGTACGTCGCGCATTTCGAAGCCTTCGGCACGCAATGTGGGGCTTATCGTTCACCCTTTGCCAAGTTACAACGAGGCAGGATATAACCGTGGGCTCTCACTCTACAGGCGCCGCCTGGCTGTTGCCGGCTGGCTATACTGACGTCCTTATTCACCCTGTGTTTCGCGAAAACACGTTTCGGGGCCACCTTTTCGTCATTACACGTTGCGTCGACATTCGCGTTTCATCGACATTCGTTGCGCGAATTTCACGCTGTAGGGGCATTTCGTCGAGCGTGTATTCCTGAGGCGCAACGTTTCCTCGACATTCGTTACACGAATTTCACGATGTAGGGGCATTTCAAAGCGCGTGTATTCCTGAGGCGCGTGCTCACTGAACCAGCCCACCCTTTCACGCCTCCTCATGGTAAGTCTGCAACAAATCTTTGCAACAGGAAAACAAAATGCTATTCTCAGTTTTTTTTTTTTTTTTATGAAACATCGCGTGTTGATGAAGCGATCTGTCGATGAAATGTCGTTCGATGAACTGATTGCACCGCCAATGAGGGGCGACTAACGGTAGAATTGCGGGGAAAAAAGTCTGCCAGCTGTCGGGAGACTGGACACTACCCAACAATTACCCCGGTTGTTGTTTGCTTTGCAATCTTCTCACTTGTATAACAGCTGAGTAGTGCCTCTTCACATATTACAAATTGCTTAGTTTGTACTTGTCTGCAGAATACGCTGTGTGCAATAAACTTTTAAGAGATTTCAAAAATATCCCTTGTGTCTGCGTACCTTTCTTTTTGCAAACAACTTGGTGAGTGCACTTGCAAACAGCTGGGCGAGTGCAACGATGGCCAAAAGTCAGCACAAATGACGGCCAACATTGGATCGGGTCGCACTTCCAGTATTGTCCAATATTACGCCGGTCTTTGCCAATGTGGGACCACCATTGGCTGGAACCATGGTTTAGCAATGGCCCAACATTGGCACCAACGATGGGGCCGACATTGGCTGGAACCATGGCTGAACAGTGGCCCAACATTGGCACCAACGATGGGGCCGACATTGGCTGGAACCATGGCTGTACAGTGGCCCAACATTGGCACCAATGACTGGGCCAACGTTGGATGGGGTAGTGCTTCCAATATTGTCCAATATTGAGGCCAGTGTTAGCCAATGTTAGGCCAATGTTGGACCAACATTGGTGTGCTGCCTGGGATGGCAACAACGGGAACCATGCACCATGAGAAATCAACGTGCCGATATAAGCCAGATCCCGGCAGCCCCCTTCTTTAGTGCGCACAGCGGCCACGCTGGTAGTAAGTCGTCTAAAAGTTCACTCTTATTTTTTATCAATCGGATTAGTGACACAAACCATGGTGGTTGCTATAGAAGTGAAAACGTATTTCTGTTTTATGTGCTGTGCCCATAAGTGTTATGTAGTGTTGTGTACTATTATCATTACAATCTGATGTTTTGAACGCTTTGTGGAGATGTGGAATCGAACCCCGGCCTCATGATTATTCTAGACATGATAAAAGAAGTACTCAATACTAAAAAAAAAGTACAGATGTAAAAGGCACTAGGGTTAAAAAAACATAACTCTTGACAAGCTTTGAGGGAATCAACAAACTGATCAAACAGATAGAAAACAAACTTGGAAAGGTAGAAACACAAAAGCAATTTTTAAATTGATTACTTCTGTGAAGAAACTGCAATATACTGGGAAACTTCGGCAAGATACCCTAGTGAATATAAAGGATAGATCCAGAAAACACAACTTGACTGTCTTTAGCATCCCCGAGCTCGAAAACGTAACTAGCGACGACGTTTGATCGAAGGTACTTTACAAACTTTTTCATGACCATCCTGGTGTAAGAATCGAGATGGCAGAGCGAGTGTACAGGCTAAGGAGAAACGGATAAAAACAAACCCGAAGAATAATGATGAGCTTGCGTGTATACAATAAAAATATACTGACTTTTAAGAAATGCAAGAAACTGATGGGTTTATAACTTGTTTAATGCTGCTAAAATAACGAAGTGGTTCCGAATAATATCTGCAGCGGAAAAGACAACACGAGATTTTCGTCCGTCTCGTGCTCTGTTGCTCATTCTGGTTTTGTCGTCGTCTCCTACTATAGTTCACTACAGGTGCCGCTTTCCTAGGAAAGCCCGCTGCAGAGAGGCGTAGCCCACGTGACGTGACGATGGAGGGGCTTGTGTGTAGGGGTGGCAGAAGAAAATTCAGACGGTTGGCTAGCAGAAATATGACGAGGTGGGCGAGTGTTGGTGGCCGTTACCAAGTGGGCCGGTTTAAGTCGGTCAACAGATACGGTGTCTGTTCGACCACATGAATTCAAGAGAAAATGCTTGTCTCGCCGTTCCATGACTTTAAATGGTCCGTCATATGGCTGCTGTAACGGCTTTCGAACCCCATCTCGTCGGACGAAAACGTGCGTGGATGTTTGAAGATGTTGTGGCAGATAAATCGACGGCCTTTGTTAGTACCTTGGTTTCACTGCCCGAACTTGTGTCATGAAAACTTTTAGTTCGGTAGCGAAGATTCCGGGATCAATCTCAACTTTATGATCGGTCGAGGTAAAAAAATCTTCGGGAAGGCTTAGAGTGGTGCAGTAAACGAGCTCCGCTGGGCTGCAGTTGAGATCAGCTTTGACTGCCGATCGAAGTCCAAAGAGAACTAGAGGCAGGTGTCTGGCCCAGTGTGTTGGATCCCCTTGTGCCTTGAGTGATGACTTGAGTGACCGATGGAATCTTTCAACCCTGTGCTGTGCGAGGGATCTAAATAAAGATGATTCAAACTGTCGTCCCCGATCTCTTTTTATGCTGGATGGTACACCAAACTTTGCCACCCATCCGCTCACAAATTCTTGTGCGATGGTAGCAGCTGTACTGTTGATAATCGGGAAGGCCTCTGGCCAACGAGTGAATCTGTCAATACAGGTAAGTATGTAGGTGTTGCCCTCTGACGGAGTTAATGGGCCCACGATGTTAAGATGAACATGATCTAACCGGTTGGTCGGTTCCGGAAAGGATTCAAAAGGTGCTGAGGTATGGCGATACATTTTTGATTTTTGACAGCCTATACATATTCGTGTTCATTCCCAGACGTCCTTATTTATGCCATGCCAAAGGAAACGTTCAGTGACCAAGCATTGTGTCGCGCGTATGCCGGGGTGTGACAATCCATGGACTGCATCAAAGACCTGGCGGCGGAATGCCACAGGGGCAACTGGACGAGGCATTCCAGTAGATGTATCGCAAACAAGAGGATAATCACCAAGCGGGATTGGGGTATTCTCAAGCTTTAACTTGTTAGAAAACTAACTGACCAAAGGAATGGCATCGTCTTTCTGCTGTGTAGAAGCCATTGCATTGGAGTCAATGGAAGATGGGAAGGTCTTGCGATTGAAAGTAGCTGAAATGCGCGAGAGAGCGCCTGCTGCTGGATTTTGGGGTTCCTTAACGTGTCGATTGCCCGTTGTGAACTCAGCGATGTATGTGAGGTGACGTGTTTCTCGTGGAGAAAACTTATCGCTGGAAGATTTTAACGCAAAGGTCATTGGTTTGGGATCCGTGACCATGAAAAAATCTTGGCCTTCCAAACAATGTCTGAAGTGCTTGATGGCCAGGTAGATAGCGAGGAGCTCAAGGCCGAAAGTGCTGTAGCTGCACTCTGCAGGTTCCAGCTTCTTTGAGAAGAATGAAATGAGGTGCCAATCTGTTCTGACCTACTGCTGCAAGATGGCTCCAACAGCAGTAATAGAAGCGTCAACCATAAGATTGAGCTCGGCATTGGGCCTCGGACGGAATAGAAGAGTGGCCTTGGCTAGTGTTTGCCTTGCTTGGTCAAATGCTTGCGCCGTTTCGGCAGACCACTGAAGCGTTGCCGAAGGTGTGTGGGTGCCTTGGAGGAGGTCGGTTAATGATTTGAGTAGCAAATCGTAATTAGGAATAAAACGTCGGTAAAAATTGTGGGATTTCCCTTGCTGCTACCCGTCTCGAGGAATGACAGAGCACACCGGTTCAACAACACGTAAACATTTAATGACCGCTATCGCCTGTGGCGCGATCCCAACAGCCCCCGCGCATACGCTGCGACGGCCCTTTATCAGCGGCGGAGCGCCGCTCGCGTGGCCAGATGCCCTTGGCCCCCTCGTGGTCAAGATGACCACTCATGATCGTCGTAGGGGCAACCTGGGCCAACCGCTTGGAATCTCCAGCTTGCCCACACATCTCCCCCCTTCCAATAACGAAAACAGCGGACGTCTTAAATGGTCTTGGGGGGCCTTCCTTCTGGGTCAGCCAGGGTCTTCTCAGATGGGCGAGCACGGGTCCGACGTCAGTACTTCCGGACAGTACCGATGCGGCTGTGGGGGGGGTCTGATGATGGGAGCTGCGTCGCCGCTCTGGCACGAGGAACTAGAAATTAAAAACAACATGAGGCCATGGCGCGGTAAGAATAAGTGGCCGCGCACACGAAAGATGCCTGCCCCACTGTGCATACGGGAGCGCGGCTACTTTCTCTTCTCCCCCCCCCCCCCAAAACACCGAAGAGGGAATGAACATAATGCACTTGGAGCTCGCGCTACTCCTGGTCATCTTCACCGCCGTCTCAAGTTGTACCGCGGCAGAGACGGTGTGGAATCTTCCGAGAGGTGGTCCGGATAGTCGCCATCTGGAACCTGCGACACATCGACCTCCTCGGGTTCATAGAAAGCTTTAGGTCGGCGACATGAATAGACTCGCACACTTCACCAGATTCGCAATGCCCCAGCTCATAAGACAGGTTGGAGAGCTTCCTACTAACACGGTAGGGGCCATCCCACCTCTTTGCTAAAGAGGCCGTGAAGCCTCTAGCAGCATCACTCAGCGGATGAGTTCGCTTCAGTACCAGATCTCCCACCTTGAACTGCAGATTTCGCCTCCCCTTGTTGTACTGGTTTGCCTGCTGCAGTCTCGAGACAGTCGAGGCTCTCTCGAGCTTCACGCAGATTCTCCGTGAAACGCTTCCGGAGATCTTCTGCGAACTACGTGGTAGTGCGCTGCATGCTTGCAGCGCACTACCACGCAGTGAGTTTGCCCACATTTGAGGGGGCGTTTCTTCGCAAGCCTAAGATCATTGACCTGCGGAAGCCTCCACTACAACACGATGCCGTCTACAGAGGACGCCGACAAAAACGTGAGTGAGGACGATCTTTTGACGCTCGGTGCACTCGCGGATAACGCCGCCAGCGACATAAAACCAGACGCTAAGCCTACAGTCTCAGTCCCGGCAGGCGCAGCATCAGAGGGTGGTCTAGCAGAACTAAGAGTGGCCATGACCATGCTTCTTCGGATACAAAGAGTAGATGATGCGCTCAAGCCCCACGTTGGGCGCCAGTGTGGGATTTCCCTTGCTGCTACCCGTCTCGAGGAATGACAGAGCACGCCGGTTCAACAACACGTAAACATTTAATGACCGCTATCGCCTGCGGCGCGATCCCAAAAGCCCCCGCGCATACGCTGCGACGGCCCTTTATCAGCGGCGGAGCGACGCTCGCATGGCCAGTTGCCCTTGGCCCCCTCATGGTCAAGATGACCACTCATGATCGTCGTAGGGGCAACCTGGGCGAACCGCTTGGAATCTCCAGGTTGCCCACAAAATTAACCCAACCCAGAAATTCTCGAATTTTCCGGATGGAGGTAGGACGGGGGCAATCTCGAACAGCCTTGACTTTCTCGTCGAGAGGTCGAAGTCCACGCTGGTTGAGGTGGTGCCCGAGAAAGTTGATTTCGGTGACACAAAATTTCCACTTGTCCTTGTTAATTACGAGGCCATATTCATCAAGCGTATGAAAAAGAAGTTCAAAATGTTCCAAGCGTTCTTTAGGATCGAGGCTGTAGATGGCGACGTCATCAAGATATGCAAAACAAAAAGGAAGGTCTCGAGTTACATGGTCGACAAAACGCTGAAACGTCTGCGCGGCATTTCTTAGGCCAAATGGCATTCTGACGTATTCAAAAATACCGATTAGGGTAGTGATAGCGGTATTGGCGATATCATCAGGGTGTACAGGTATCTGATGGTACGCTTTGACCAGGTCAATTTCGGAAAAGATTTTAGCGCCATGAAGAGATGCCGTTCAATCTTCGACGTGTGGGATCCGGTATTGTTGAGTTGTTCAGGGCGCGGTAATCACCACAAGGTCGACAATCCCCGGTTGTTTTTTTCGGCACCATGTGTAGAGGCGATGCGCATGGACTTGATGAGGAACTATGATTCCCAATTCAATCATGTGGACGAATTCCTGTTGTGCTACCTTCAAGTCGACGTGGTCGAGCATGAACAGGTGGGCCCGTTGTTACAATGTGGTGGGTCACGTCATGTTATATTGGATGTTGAAAGTTATGAGGGCGGGTTAACGATGAAAAATGCTGAAGTAGCGTCTCGTACCTCGACTTTGCCTCTTGATGCTCTCTAGGACGTGGATCAGAGGTAGTGAGTGCTATTCCTTGAACCTTGATATCAGTGGTGGGGCCTACAAGACGCTTGTTCAACATGTCAAGAATGAGGTTCAAATGCGTGCGAAAGTCAGCACCCAATATTGGGTAGGCAACGTCCGCGACTAAAGATACCCATCGGAAAACTTTCCGCAGTCCGATGTTGATTGTCAAAACTCGCTCACCATAGGTTGCGATGGATGTTTTATTGACAACCAGAAGGGAGGAGTGGGGTTGCTGAGGCTGACAAGGAAGTGCGGATGAAGGCAGTACGCTTACTTCAGCGCCAGTGTCGATAAGGAAACGCTGGCCGGTATCGCGATCTGTGACAAAGAATAAGCGGCCAGCATCCATCCTAGCACCACTCGCCGCTTTTAGTGGTGGGGGTTGGCATTTTCCGTCTCTGCGCACGGTGTTGTGCGGTTTCTGGCCGTCTCCGAATGTCCGGTGGTACCAGCAGACTGTGGATTGCGGTGAAATTGAGCGGTTCCGAGGATAGCGTTTATTGTTGCGTTGCCACGATGTTGATCGGGAGCGCAACGAAACTGCAGCTATTTCATTTCTGAGTTCACTCAACTCTCGTAGGAAAACATCCCATGGTGGTGCAGCGCTGTAGAGAAACTGGCAGATGGTGAATTAACAGATGGCTGTTGTCGATACTTGCGGTTGATGCAATTCGGCTACCAGCGGCGTGGCCACCTCCATAAATGAGTCTGCCAGCTGTGCCAGGGCGGCCAACTGGAGGTCTGACGTCGTGGCAAGCGCCTTGCGAACATGGATCGGTAATCGTTGAAGAAATAGTTCTTTCAGAAGGGATGTATCGAACGATGCTGCTCTCTCGCCGAGGAGTTGTTGTAGGCGTCTGAGCAGCTGCTACGGTTTGCGGTGGCCGAGTTCTTCGCTTGTCAACAGTTGGTGTAGTTGCCGCTGTTCAGATTCCGACGTGCGCTTCACCAGTTCTTCCTTCAAGGTGGTGTAAGGTTCGTTCGGTGGTGGAACGAAGAATAAATCCCGTACTTCGGTCGCTATTTCGAATGGAAAAGTGGCGACGACGTATTGGAACATGCGGATTTCCGAAGTGATGCGATACGTGGAAAACGGGCTTTTAACTTGAGCAAACCATACCTCCGGATCGGCGGTCCAATACTTTGGATGAAGCAAGTGTACAGATGAGACTTCCCCTGCCATGGAGTCTTCGCAGTTGCTCATGACGGTGCACCGAAGGCGAAGGTGCTTTGTCCGGGTCACCAGTTATAACTTGTTTAACGCTCTATAATAACACAGTGGTTCCGAATGATATCTGCAGCCGAAACGTCCCCACGAGTTCTCGTCCTTCTCGTTCTCTGTTGCTCATTCTGGCTTCGTCGTCGTCTCCTACTATAGTTCACTACAGGTTCTAACTTTTCGATTTAGAACGATTCCTCACGGACGACCATGAATAGACATAAAATACTCTGGGAAAGCACGTGCACTGGAAGAGCAAACAGTTGTAAGCATCTAGATGATAAAATTGAAGTTAATAACGACCTACTCACCTTGAACATCGATACCGCCAGCCGAGCAAACTTGAAACACAAGTCGCCAAACTCAAACCAATGACGAGCCCGGGATGTAACAACGAGGCAACAAAAGGTTATTAACGTGAATTCACGTAGTCTCGTTAATAAGACTGGTGAGTTTGAACACATATTTATGCACTATAACCCGCACGTCGTTGTAACGAAGACGTGTCTTAACACAGAAATGAAACGACCAAATAATATCCCCTGCAAACACGATGGTGCGGCCGAAAGACCGCCCAACGCGAGGGAGTGGAGTTGCTATAATTTTGAAAGAAGTCAATCACCAGTCTTGTGATGGCTATGTCTCCAGATACATATAGTGTTCGGAGTAAAATTACGTTCTGTGGCAAGAAATGTGTAATAGGCGCAGCATATAGAACTCCTGACTGCCCACTGTTCATCTTTGAAATAATTTACAATTTTGCTTTCAATAACTTCATTAACGAAGATAACATTATTCTTGCTGGCGATTTTACCTGAACCAAAATAAATTATAGTAACCTTGAATTCCGAATGTAGATTTGAAACAGTCAGAATTACTTTAATTGATTTGATGTTTAGCTTGCATATAACACAGGTTTGAGATGATGTAAACATAATAGGTTCATATAAATAACGTGAAGAGCATAAAACAGAAGGACGAACAAGGCGATCTCCAAACTAGCCGCAGACGACGGAGTTGTAATTAAAGGTCTGCTGCCAGTTGGGAGATCGTCTTGTCCGTCCTTGCGTTTGATTTTCTTTCTATTAAATATATTATCCTTACAAGCACGCTCTCCATCCGCAGTACAGCAGGTTCGGTGCTAGTTTTTTTATTTTTTCTTTAGAAATTCGGGTGCCATTTTCGGCCCCGAAAGGACCGGTTGTTTATCTGCTTGACGTCAACAATGCTGTCAGTGTATATATCTTGGACCACTTACAATGTTTGTTATCTAAATTTAAAGGCGCAAGTGATATAAGTTACTTGTGGTGCTAATTTAAAAGTATTTTCAACCACTGGTTAAAACGATGTGTTCCCTAAAAGGAAAAAAACATAATTATGAGCAAGGCCCGTGTATTACGAGGGAGATAATTCAAATACAACGCATAATAAAACGACGGCGACTGCAGAGGTATACAAACGGAAGTGAAGTTTCCCGGCTTTCAGACAAATTTGAAAATAAGTTAAAGGACTCCAAAAAACATTCTTCGTCATTCACTTTACCGTTTTTTTTTTTCTTGTTTTTTTTTAAAGCGGTTTACAAATTTGGGAGGTGTCTTGTACCAGCAAAAAAAAAAATAAAACATATAACTGAAGGTAGTAATAATATTTTAGACCCAAAAGCTATAACCAGTCAGTTCAACGAATATTTCGGCTGAGTTTTTGTTTATGCAAACTTCGCGGCACGTAGGGGAAGGACACTGATCTATGCCGCACATTACCATTAACTAAGAGGGAGTACTTGCAGAATTACATGACATTGATGTCAAAAAGTCACCTGGTCGGGTAATACACTTATTGAATATTTTAGGTGATATGCAGAACAGGTTGCAAAATAGATGACCATTATATAACGTGCTTATCTGGAACAAAACAGCCTTCCTGCGGACTGATTGTGTCCCAGGGTTGTTAATGATCATATGTCAGGAGAAAAACAAGACGTAACAAGTTATAGGCCGATTTCACTAACATGCAAATCCTGGAAGCTTTTTGAACATATCATTACTAAACGTCTGTACGACCACTTTGAGAGCTAAATTGTGTTTTATAAAAATCAACATGAATTTCGACGAGGCATGTCCACAATAACGCAGTTACTCGAAACGTTTGAGGATTTTTCTAGTTCATCAAAAGAAACTGAACAAATGGACGTTATATTTTAAACCTCTAGAAAGCGTTCGATTGAGGGTCCCCTGAAGGCCTTATCGGAAAGTCAAATAGTTACAATGTTAATGCTGACATCACTGAATGGATTAAATACATTAGAAACAAGACAGAGTTTATGGTTACTGATAATGCTCCCTCGACTGTTTGTAGTGTGCCGTCGGGTGCCCCCCTAGATTCAGCTTTGGGACATCTGTTATTTTCGTGTTTCAGTCAAACCAGCTCATAAAGAACAGCAGGAAACGCTACGATCAGTTCGATATAGCAAGTAATTCGATATAGCAAAAACCATCTACCACGAACTTCCACGATGCGTTCGTTGAAAGCCGAGAGCTTCTCTTTCTTTCTCACCTCTTCGCTTCCGCCTAGTAACAACGCGCTAAAAAGTTTTTTTTTCTTTCCATGCGTGCAGAGTTTGTTTTTTTAGCTTGTCTCTCCATTTGAATCGCTTCTCTTTGTGGACAACCGTTTCGGGATGAAATGTTTTTTTGTTGTTGTTTTTGTGCGTGCGTGCAGAGTGTATTTTTTAGCTTTCTCCCTTTCTGAATCACTTCGCTTCGCCCAATTTTGTTCGCAAGTTGAGCTTTTGGAATTTTCTATCTTCCCTACTTTTTTGTTTTTTTTTGGGGGGAGGGGGGAGGGGCTGGATAGAAGAGGATTGTTTGAGCGTTTTTGGAAGCCTTCCCGGGGGGAAAAGTTCGTTATAGCCATTATGTTGTTCGTAATAAAAAGTTATTTTTACATGCATTTTTATTTAAATTTTCCGTGATTTCTATATTAACAATAATTCGCTGTATACGTGGGTTCGTTTTAAACGAGTTTAACTGTACATCAATGATATTTTCAAGAACGTTAGGCCCGATTTAATGGCTGCGTTATACGCGGACATCTGCCTACCGTACACCAAGGTACACAGCCAAAAAGACCAGGAGAAGCTGACAGAAATGAGAAATGCAATTAAACCCAGCAAAAGCTGTGTTCATCAGAATAACAAGCAAACGAAATAGCACTCTTAATTATGCTTATGAACATTGAAATTTTTCGCTAATAACATCAGATCCGTTAACATATTAAGGAGTTACTGTGGCGTCAGATTTAAAGCGGAAGTTTCACAGTGATCATTTGTATTGTTAGGTTATAAAACGTTGTGTTTTTAGAGCTCGACTTAACACATGCTTTGTACAATGTAAAGCTTTGTGCATGTACAACTGTAATACGGTATACTCTGGATTACGCCTTCGCTGTGTGGAACCCGCATAGAAAAAAACCCAATTGATAAGTTAAAAAAAATACAAATAAAAGTTGCACGTTTTATTACTTCATTGTATGGTCGAACGGAGTCCGTTGCTTCCATGCTGCAGAAACTAAAACCCCCATCGTTTCATTGTGAAAAGATGTCCCGACTTCAACTTCTTTTAAGCTTTCGCGAAACCAGCTTGACAATGACGCTACTTTGTACCTCCTACCACGCTTACTAACTCGCCCTATAAAGGTGATGCACAATAGAACCTTTGAAATGCAACTTGTAAACACTAACACTTATAAATTGCATATTTGTTTTCAGAGCTGCAAAAGAACGGATTGAGCTGCCGGGTGCTATGGTGTACATAGAACATATTGCCGCCTTTGAGTGAAGGCTGGAGAGTCGAACGTGCATAAAACCTTTGCTTTAAGTGTCTGCCGATCATTTTCTCGTGAACATTCCCAAGAAAATGTACAAAGTCCATTGCTACAACTTGTACAGGCATACATTGTGCTCATTTTTTTTGCGTGTCAAGCAATGTTAAATATGATTTTTTTCTTCAGTCCACTATCTGCACTAAACAGGGGAAACCGTATTGATAAAAGTAAAAAGTATATATATATATATATAGATATATATACCCACGCCATCGGCCCGCCGCCACCATGCCCGTTGTATATATATATATATATTGTAGGGTTCGGTGCTACTGCTCACCCGAAAGAAGGACCAACGAGGCAGATCTCAAAACACACACCTACAAACACCTACACACCTACAAACATCTCAAACACACCATGCCCGTTGTATATATATATATATATATTGTAGGGTTCGGTGCTACTGCTCATCCGAAAGAAGGACCAACGAGGCAGATCTCAAAACACAGACCTACAAACACCTACACACCTACAAACATCTCAAAACACACACCATGCCCGTTGTATATATATTGTTGTGCAAGATGAAGACTCACACCGTAAAGAGTGTTGTGCAAAACGAAGACTTGCAAATACAGAAAGGAAGAAGAAGATTAGTGTGTGCCTGTGGGGCAATGGACGTCATTAAAGGCTGACGGCGAACCTGACGAAACAAAGCCTTTGAATTGCCTTCTGCCATAACAACTAGTGTCAGAAGTGGGATCATGAAAACCCGAAGCGCCGCCCAGGGGAATCAGCACCAGGTCTTGGAAGCTATCAACGCTTTGAAGGATTCACTAGACCGTCTCTACGAAGAACACACTCGCCATCGGGAAGAATATCGGGAAGCTTCGCTGAATTGCGGCGAGAAGTGGCTGCTCGACTCCAAACTCATAGTGAACCTGAAGCTTCACCGCAGTTTTCGGGATCTCAAGGCGTAATGCCAGCACTGCCATCGTCTGGTGAGGCCGCCGGAACTATGCCTGATGACAGCAGCGGTTCCCAGACCTCACCCATCGACCATGTCGGGGACCACGCAGTCGTAACAGATCACCCTGTCGTCGCAGCAAAGGACTTCATGTGAGGAAGCAAGCCAGCCGCAAGAACTACAGGGCCAAATTGCCCCAAAGATGATCGTTAAACTGGACACATACGATGGACGCCACCCCTGGGGTACCTTCCGGACGCACTTCGACCTAGTGGCAGACATTAATGGATGGAAAAATAATTCACGAGGAGTTTTCTTGGCGTCAGCACTTCGAGGGGCAGCACTGGAAGTACTGCAAAATCTACCCGCAAATATACAGAGAGACTACAACTCTCTCGTGAATGCTCTGGAGGGACGCTTCGGTGACAAGCATCTGGGGCGACTATACCACGCTACGCTCCGTACACGTGTACAACAAAATAATGAGTCCCTGGCAGAACTCGCGACAGACATCGAGAGACTGGCACGCCATGCCTATGAAGGTTGTGCAGCCTCAACACTTGATTTGGTTGCAGCTGGGCACTTCGTGGATGCTATTTCTGACTCGGAGGTACAACAGTTCGTGCGCCTTTCGTCACCTGGTTGCATGCGCGATGCTGTTGCGCGAGCCATGGAGGTGGAAGCGGCCAGGGGAGCTGTCAGAGCTACCTGTCGGGTATCTGCCGCCGTTGAGTTCCCGCCCGCCCCGCCATCTCGTCAGCCTGCTCTGCGGCACGAGTGCAAAACATCGGCGGCACCTGCGCGTCGTAGATCCCCACCCACATGCTGGAGCTGTGGCAGACAAGGTCACCTGCAGCGCTATTGTAACTGGCATGGTACCGAGACACGTCTGCAAGGAAACGAGGACTCTATGACGGAAAACTAGTGTCAGCCGAGCTTACCGGCCAAAACTCGGCTGAACTGAAACACAAGGAGCCGGTAACTGCATTCCAGGTTCATAAGTTGCGTGCCGACAAAGACGGACTTTTCGTAGATGGGCAACTCGAGGGTATTGCATGTAGTATGCTTGTGGACACTGGGGCAAACGTCACCCTAGTGAGACCTGATATATTCAATCAAATAAAGGGATCTCTAGAATCGTACAGACCTCTCGCTGAATGCTCACTCCGTACAGCCACAGGCGATATAGCACCAGTCACGGCGTCATCACAGCTCATGTTTGTTTTGGCAGTAAAGAATTTTCACACGTGACTTATGTCGCTGATATATTTGAAGAATGTATCCTGTGCCTCGACTTTCTGAAGGAACACGGTTGCTCGATGGATCTAAAGAATCAGACACTAAATCTGAGCGAGGAAAGCATCATCCTGTGCAGCAGACGAGCGCTCTTGAAAAATAAGGGTGGATTCCTCATCTGTTCGAAGTCAACTGTTGTTGCCCCGCAGTGTGAAACCATCGTTTGGACAACTGATGGCAATTGCTGTTCTGAAGGTATCGTGGTCGCTGAAGGAGATGAGGCTTGTGACAACATACCAGGTGTCATTGTCCGAAAAACACTTGTGAATTTCAGCAATGAGCGCGTCCCTATCCGTATTGCCAACATAACGGATAAAGCGATAAACATCAAAAAAGATTGTCGAATGGCGACATGGTCCCACGCTGTGAGCCTTAGTAGCCTGAGAAGAGAAACTACCAACGTGAAGCAAGATGGGCTGTCAATGTCTTTGCTGGAACTAGCAGACCGCTCCAAGCAGCACCTCAGCCAACCGCAACAAGAGTCCCTTTTGAATTTATTCAACGTCTACAGAGATGTCTTCGCTTGCTCCCCATCAGAGATTGGGCGCACGAGTGCTGCTCACCACCACATAGATACTGGTGACGCTATTCCGATCAAGCAGGCACCTTGGAGAATTCCAATCGCTAAGAGGAATGAGGTCACTGAGATGGTCCAGGATATGCGAAAATAGGACATCATTGAGCCCTCATCTAGTTCATGGGTCTCACCTGTAGTATTGGTAAAGAAGAAAGATGGGAGCACGAGGTTTTGCGTGGATTATCGTAGACTGAACAACGTCGCGAAAAAGGACTCCTACCCTCTTCCTAGGATCGACGACACATTTGATGCAATGGCCGGTGCCTCCTGGTTTTCTACGCTTGATCTCAGGAGCGGCTATTGGCAAGTTGAGATGAAACCCTCAGACCGTGAGAAGACAGCGTTTACCACAGGTGATGGTTTGTAGCAATTCAAGGTAATGCCATTTGGCCTTTGCAACGCGCCAGCGACTTTCGAGCGCCTTATGGAAACGGTTCTTCAAGGCTTGCCCCTCAATGTGTGTCTGGTATACCTTGATGACATATTGGTGCACGAAAAGACTTTTGAAGCAGCTCTTCATCACCTGTCGGACGTCTTTGAGCGCCTAAGACAAGCGAACCTAAAATTGAATTCCAAAAAATGCTCGCTATTCCAGAAGAGAGTTCGGTACTTAGGCCACATCGTCTCTGAGAATGGCATGGAGACAGACCCCGACAAGGCGGACTGTATTCGAAACTGGCCCCAACCACACAGTCATCGTGAACTCAAGATTTTCTTAGGCCTATGTACCTACTACCGACGTTTTGTCAAACACTTTGCTACCATGGCCAAACCACTCTACACGTTGACAAAACAGAACACGAAATTTCACTGGAACATGCAAGCTGAGGAGGCTTTTTTTCAACTCAAGAATACCCTTACTTCACCTCCTATTTTCGGATTTCCCCATCCGAATCGTCAGTTCGTCCTGGACACGGATGCAAGTAACGTTGGTGTGGGTGCAGTCCTGTCACAGTTAGAGGATGGAACTGAACGGGTAATTGCGTACTACAATCAGGTATTAAAGAAAGCAGAACTAAACTACTGCGTCACGAGAAAAGAACTGTTGGCCGTAGTTAAAGCTGTAGGACATTTTCACCATTATCTCTACGGCAAGCACTTCCTCTTAAGGACCGATCACGCGTCCCTCACCTGGCTTTTGAATTTGAAGAACCCCGAAGGACAAGTTGCAAGGTGGCTGGAGCGTTTGCAACACTACCAATTTAATGTCCAACACAGAGCTGGTAGGAAACACATGAACGCCGATGCACTCTCGCGAAGGCCTTGCTCACGAAAAGATTGCCACCCGTGTCTTGATGCTGAAGCGCACTCCGACCTCAACAGCACGGATCCGCCGTCTCAGTCAACGGTCATGCGACAGGCGGTGATCACGCGTCCATTAACCGATGACGATCCCACTGACTGGAGTGACGAAACCTTGCGTACGCTTCAAAGAGAGGACGACAATATTCGGCTTGTTATACAGTGGAAGCAAGAAGGCGAAAGGCCGGATTGGTACCTGGTTGCACCACACAACCATGTCGTCAAAGCCTACTGGGCTCAATGGGATTCACTCCTCATACAAAACGGCCTCCTGTTTCGCTGCTGGGGAAACAACGATGGAGTGAACGTTTCCCTTCAACTTGTTCTGCCTCAAGTGCGAGTCAAAACTGTGCTGAAGGAACTCCATGACAGTCCTACCGGCGGACATTTTGGGGTACAGAAAACTCTACAGAGAGTGCGTGACAGATTCTACTGGGTTGGCGCAAGCCGTGACGTGCGCGAATGGTGCAGAGGCTGTGACCACTGCACATCGCGCAAAGGACCTCTCTCTCGTTGCCGAGGACAGATGAGGACCTACAACGTTGGTGTGCCGTTTGAGCGAGTAGCCATTGACGTCGTTGGGCCTCTACGAGAAACAAGAGAAGGAAATCGGTATCTAATAGTAATTGCAGACTACTTCACAAAGTGGCCAGAAGCTTTCCCTGTTCGTAAGTACGACGCAGCAACCATAACTCGCATCTTGCTTACCGACATCGTACCGAGGTACGGAGTGCCCCTAGAAATCCATTCTGATCAGGGACGCACGTTTGAGTCGCAAACCTTCAAGAATTTGTGCACAGCACTTGGCATAAAGAAAACTAGAACAACACCATTACATCCACAGTCGAACGGTATGGTGGAGAGGCTCAACCGGACCCTTCAGCAATACCTATCCCTCTTCGTCAACGAGCACCAGGAACACTGGGACGAACTGGTCCCTCTCTTTTTACTTGCCTACCGTTCAGCTGTCCACGCAGCAACAGGGTACACGCCATCTATGTTGCTCATGGGGAGAGAGCTAAGAATACCTGCGGACATTATGTTCCGTACTCCGGCGCCACCTCCACGGGAGGCAACACGCGAAAATGTTCACTTGGACCACGCTCTCGATTTACGCAAGAAATTGGAACGTGTTCGTGACTTCGCAAGAAGGCATTTATAACTCAGCAGCAGCCATGCAGAGACTCGCTACAATCGAAACGCATCGAGCCATCAACTGGATCCTGGAGAATTGGTGTGGCTATACAGACCAACTAGAACCAAAGGTCGTAGTCCAAAACTACAACGAAACTGGGATGGCCCCTACGACATCATCAAGAAACTGAACGATGTTGTCTACCGGATCCGCCATGTCAACAGCCATAAACCTCAGACAGTCCATTTCGATAGTCTCGCACCATACCACACTAAGTGAACACTTATGCGGGCCTCGGGACGAGTGCCTCTACAGGGAGGGGTGCAGTGTTGTGCAAGACGAAGACTCACACCGTAAAGAGTGTTGTGCAAAACGAAGACTTGCAAATACAGCAAGGAAGAAAAACAAATTACACCATCTTCCCGAGGGGAACCATGGGGTCATGCGGAGCATCGTGTTGGTTCTGAGGAAAGAGTCAGTTGCGTGCTGACGTCGAGAGATGGCGCCACCGACTGCCCTAGCGTTACCCCCTACGCGAGCCTTCGTCGCGGCTCGCGGCAGAGAAACTTGGAACGCTCGCCGCTCGCCGTTTATTTTTTTTTCACACTTGAAGGAGAGGAGACTAGAGGAGGAGAGTTGCGCGTGCGCGCGCGGTGTGAGGAGAAGCGAACGCACGCGCAGTGCACGCAGCTGGATAGAGAGAGAGAGCGGAGAGAGTAACGCGCAGCTGTTGAAGAGAGGAAAGGAGGAGAGTTGCGCGTGCGTAGTTCGAGTGCCGACTACAACGTCGACGCCGCGGGACATAGACCCGAGCAAGAGATGCTCCGCATCTGAAAGATTATTGGGTGCCTGTGGGGGAATGGACGCCATTAAAGGCTGACGACGAACCTGACGAAACAAAGCCTTCGAATTGCCTTCTGCCATAACAATATATATATATATATATATATATATATATATATATATATATATATATATATACAGATCAACCACCTCCGCCGGTGCTCGATCGCCGACGGCGATCGAGCACCGGCGGAGGTGGTTGATCTGACATACCGCGTTCGGCTTTGGCTATAGCAGACGGCGTTCGTAAAATGGCGTCAGCTGTTGCTGGCTTCACGCGGCGGTACCGTGCGTTCTTCCATTCATTCGGCGTTCGTTGCCATGGTGACGGCGAGGAAAGCAGACGTGCGGAAGAACGCTGCGGCGCAGCGATACCAGGTGCGTTCGAAGGCCCTTCCCGCATGCTTTTCAATGGGCGGAAGGCGAACAAAAAGAGTTCGAAATAAGGACTTAACGCAGAAGGCTGAATTTCTCCAGCGCCTCATAATTTGACGAGCCTTACACGAAAAGCACCTTTTTCTGGCCATCCCGCGTCCTGTTTTTTTTATCCGCAACATGGGTCTAAAGTATCAAACTGCCGAAGAAGCGCCTCTATACCTCGTCACAATGATGCATAAAAGGGTAACCTACAATCATGCTCAAAAATAATTTTAAGCAACTCTCTGCGACCATGCGATACCTGCGGCGCGTCATAGCGGCGGGTGCGAACTCTTCTTAAAGAAAGGAACAATGTGTTCTGTATTTTGTTTTCCGTTTATCGTGACAGACTTTATGTATACGCGTCCCGACAGAACGCGCTAGGTGTACTTTGTGCCACCAAATTGCTCCCCGTGAGCATAACGACTGTCCTATTATGAACATTCTCAAGTTCTTATCCTTTTGGCACTAATTGAGGGACACGGGTTAAATGACACAAACTGTATTGTATAAAAGGTGACGCCCCTACACAAAACTGAATTGCACACCGGAGACTTGTCATGTAGCCACAGTAATTTCGCTTCTAAAAACAGAATCTACTAAGTCGTTCGACTGCTGCACGACTTTCGCTTATTGGGGGCCGTCACCCCATTAGTCATCTGTCACCTAAGCTTTATCCGTTATGAATGCAACCATTGTGGTTTGATACACACGACACTCATTAATTTGAACACGAACATTCTTCTAGACAATAATGAACCTTTCAGCTAAAATCCTCTTATACCTTGGACTGCAAATCGAAAGGCTGCTTCTTTGGGCTATCATTCCCAGGCGATTACTGCTGGTTTTTCGTTTATTAAAAAAAAGCGATTTTACGGACGTCCAGTCCACTAAACAGACGAGTATGGTGCCTCGTTTTGATATGGGACATAATGCAGAGACATAGTGCAGAGATGACGAGGTAGAGCCCGTCAACGTAACGTGGGGTTTTGGGCAATGGTTAGAGGCGCCTCTTTGCAGTTCAGTTTCAGCATTGGCCAACCAAAGCTTGCAGACTGATTCATGAATATCACAATGTCTATTTCCTATTCTCAAATTGCAAAAACGGAGCTGTCTTTAACTCCGATGGCTTTCAATTTAACATATGATATATATCTGATGTAGTTAGTTGTGAAAAGTTACTTAACCAAGTGTAGCCAATTTTACAACTGATCCCGATAAATACTGATCCACCTTATGCCTGCTAAACCCAGTGAACGCAAAATGAATACCAAATATATGATGCGGTCTCGCCCATTTGTCTTTTTGTTTTATCCAAATTACGACCACTATGTTCAAACTAAGACAACATATAATTTTCTAGGTCAAACGTTTATATTTAACAGCTTAAAAAGAAAAAAAAAACTCGTCATGGTGCTCGAAATGTTTCATTGTTACGTGACTTGGCACTGGTTGCAGCTGAGCTCGAGGATTCATATTCTTGGGTGACCCTGAAGGACACGAAGCAGCTCCGCGTTCGTCAATAGGAATGGAAGTCGAAGAAGAAGTCTTTAATCCAGTTTCTAAATAAGAAAGAAGAGGACTTCAATCCAGGCTGTTAATGCTGATAGTACTAAAGGAAGAAGAAGGCTTCAATATATTGTGACGGGTTGGAGATGAGCTGGTTGGTTTCATTTTCTTGAATACTAGCTGAATGTAGAGGAAAAGCGAAGTAGAAGAGAAAACAAATACACACACAATAGTCCAGCATTGTGTGTCTTTGTTTTATCCTCTACTTCGCTTCGATCTTCGTTCAGCTTGTATTCAAGGAAGGAAATTAAGGCATCAATGTTGTTGATAGTCCAGCGGTTGTATATTTTTGTGTTTATTAGTGTCCAGCTGGCACCACCCAAGAATGTGACTTGGCAGTTTAACGGAACGTTCGGCTGTCACGTCATGTGACTTGTTCACGTTGTCAGCTTTCAGTGAAGGGGCATTCATTCATTCATTCATTCATTCATTCATTTATTTTTCGTGCTCATGAACGGCGAGTAGCCTATGTAATGATGCACAGAGTCAAAAGAAACACACATAAGAAATTAACAGCACATGCAACAGCTAATATCTATTATGGGGGAACAGGAAATAGGTAACAGTTAAATATTAGCCAGAGAACGACTAAACGCTTGAACACTTGAGTTGAAAATGTCGATGTCGATGCTGGTTGTACTGAACCTGTTATAAAAATGTTGGATGCGGTTCATGGGACTGGAGAGGTTGATTTTTTGAACTGAGAAAGTGGGATTAACCCTCAGCGGGATGCACTTTTACCCTTAATTTAGCTAGAAAACACTTCGGCAATATTTATTAATGAAACACACAAAGCATTTCTTCTTCTATATCTAGTGAAAGCGTTTTGGCAATGAAATCAGTACTTAAATTTATCCACCAAAGTTAGCCGTACATTTATTTTGGTAAATTATTGGGAAATACATCACATTCACTTCAGTTATTCTGTTGTTACAATGATCAGGCACCACCGAACGGCTGAGGTAACGGGCAGCATACGACTTGCGCTGTATATTTTGTGACCTGCCTTGGTCATACATTACGAATTCCTAGTAGGATGAATACACACCAGTGTCGCTAAAGTGGGTACAACGTTTCTGTACCGAGACGTAGACTCATGTTGCATCATGTTGACTCGTTACGCGACATGCAACCCAAACGCGTACATCACTTGACGATGATGACGTAACGACGAGGGCAACACTTCCGTGTCGCTTTTCGCGGAGTTTTTTGTTGTTATTTTTTGTTTCTGCGTTGCCTCTCCTATAATACATTCTACGTTAAAATCAGTTGGAGATCTAACGCTGTCGATGTAGGTATAGTAGCCGTCCGGTTCCCATTGCACATTTGAATTAATCGAGTTCAAAACGTTTTACACGATTAATTGTTTACAGTTTTTTTTGTATTGGTAGAACCACCTTGTAAGCAATTTACTGCTAGCGAAGAACATCGTAATAAAATTATACTTGGTATTATTCTACTATAATATTAAGCAGGTAGAGTAACGGAATTATATTAGAAACACAAAGCGAATATGTGGCCCTTCAAAGCACCTCGATCATCGAATTATACTGGCTTGGTATACTTGTAGTGTGCAACGTATAAGGAAGGAAAGTTTAGTCACATGCCACGCTGTAAGAGTTATTTTAAGTGGTCATTAGTGTCCTTAACGATTATATAGACTCTGCACTCCAGGTGTATTAGGTCGCAGTGTCCCTAAGTATCAAGAAAGCGCAAGTCATATATACTGAGCATGAAGGATTTAACAAAAGAGAGACTGACTGGAGTAAGTACTCTGCTCAGCAGAAAGCTTTATTGTGACTGCGAGCATGTCCTTCATGCAAGTGCACATCTTACGAGTTACGTGTTTCACCTCCTTCTTAAAGGGAATGATTTTCGGAATGTCCGAACTAAACCCTGGGGTTACGGTGTCGCAATTTAAGCCGTTCGAGACAAAGTTTGTAACACAATTGTGTTGATATATTTAATGAAGGCATTATTCGGCGTTGGATAATACACGCGACTCTTTGCGTTGTGCATATCTGATGGGCACCCAAACTCCATGTATACGACGTGTCAGTAAAAGCAGAACACCGCACCAGCTTGACTTCATTCTCTTCACCATTACCAGTTTGAACGAGTTCGAATCGATCTGTTGCGACACCCTCTACCTCTTACCCGTAACGGTAACCTGTGGATCATCGCGGATATAGACAAATATTCCCGTTATGTGGAAACGTCTGCCTCGCCATTTGCAAATGCTGACGATGCAGCCTTTTCTCCTCTCCACAACACAATGTTGAGACATGGTCTATCGCGTCAACTCATCAGCGATGGTGGCTCCACTTTTCCGTCTAACGAGATGCAGCAGCTCTTGCACATATACGAAACTGTACATATTTCAACAACAAATATCATCCCCAAACAAACGGCTTGGTGGAACGTTTTAACAGCACCTTTATGGATATAATTTTTATTTATGTATATTCTGATCATTGCAAAAGGGATACCGTACTTCTATTTGTTTCATATAATTATTATACAGATCTTCAAGATACTCACGAGTACACTTTGATCTTCTGTAGAGTCGAAATCCGACAACATTTCTAGAAACTTTTTAACCTTACCGACAAAATCAAGAACTTCCCGTATCGGTGGCGCATTTCGTGCGTCGAGGCGAAGAAGCGCGTAACTTTTCCCGTCTAAGCACACAGATGTATCAGCAAAGACAATCACAGCGTTATAACATGACACCTCGTTCTGCCGAATACAAACTTTATGCTTTTTTCAAAGATCTGGGCCCTTAACCTCCACCAAGGTGAGGCTATTAATCTCTTGTACCGCTACATTGGTCCCCATCTAAGTGGAACACAAATTGTCCGATCTCCCCAATCGCGTACAGTTAGAGCAGCAGACCACTGACCAACCCCGATTCACATCCTAATCCTACATCGTCCACGTAACCCGAATTAAACCGTACATACATCCGCAAACTTCCAAAATTATTTAAACATTCATTACGATCCGGACCACCGCAAAAAGAAAGGGGAGAGGGAGGGAGGAGGTGATGTTACTCCGAAGGAGACGAAGAGCGCGCCTAGCGAATGACTGTGGCGGGCAACGGCGAGGATCTCAGTCGGCGTCCTGTTTTCGAATTAATCCGACCTCCATAGATGACAGATTTATTTTTCCTTCATTGTGTAGCATCATAACAGTATTTAAACATCTAAAAATAGCAACCGATATGAGTTCACTTGTGCAGCGGAAAATAAAGTAAAATATGCACAAAGTCCGAGGACACCTGAGCACGTATGAATTGTGACTGCGAAAGCATGAATGCAAAAAATAATCCCTGGAGAAGGGAAACAAGGGGGACAAAGGACAAACACAAATCTCCAAGCACAGCTAGTTGACTGATGCGCGACCGAAAAAATTCGTCTGGTCCGGGTAATGAACTAGGGACCTCTCCATTTCCAATGGAGTTCTCTACCAACTGACCTAACCAGTAGTTAGACAGCGGTAGAGCAAAAGGGTTTTATCAGTTAATAACCAGTCTAACACCGACAAGGGTGAACGCTTGCATTTTAAGGTTATTATTAAAATGCAATTAAATGCAAAGGTGCAAGTGAGATGGGCAAGATTGACGAAAATAATCCCTGGACAAGCGGAACAAGGGGGACAAAGGACAAACACAAATCTCCAATCACAGCAAGGTGACTTGTGCGCGACCGAAAAAATCTGCCTGGTCCTGATTAATGAAACTGATATCGAACCAGGGACCTCTACTGTTGTCTGACTCCTGGTTAGCTCAGTTGGTAAAGCGCTCCACTGGAAATAGAGAGGTCCCTGTTTCGATACCAGGACCAGGCGGATTTTTTCGGTCGTGCACCGGCCACATAGCTGTGTTTGGAGATTTGTGTTTGTCTTTTGTCTCTCTGGTTTCCCTTCTCCAGGGATAATTTTCGTCATTCTCGTCGAGCTCGCTTGTACCTTTGAATTTAATTGCATTGTAATCATGAATAAAGTTCTTCCGCCCCCTTAGTTCGTCCGTGGCATAGTGGCGTGGACGGCCACGTTTCGCCTGCGGACGTCCGAGCGCGCGGTTTTGTGAAGTGGCCGCTCCGCGCTGAGCTCGGCCGTGCGACCACTCTGGAGTTTGGCCGGGTGGGCTCTGTTGTCTCTGCCGCCACCGCTGCCTTCTCTTACCGGCGGCCGCGCCTCTGCGTGCCTTGCGCCGACACGGAGAGGGCTCTCTGGTAGCTTTTTTTTTTTAATTACGCCTAACGTGAGCCAATGGGAGCCTCTTTCCTTAATGACTCGCGCCAGCAAATGGGAGCATAATCCATAAGAAATCGGCTTCACTCAGGAAATTGGATTTTCGATACCGTTTGGCCAACAGTTGGCCTGGTTTCAAAACTGATGACGTCAGCTCCCTGCATGGGACAGTTGATGCGTTCGCATTAAAAAGGAAGATTCGAAAGAATCAAAAGCGCGAGAACTTCGCTGTAGCATTGTACAAGTCACCTACGCAGGCGGCATGGAAAAAGCAGGTGTTTTTATCATTTTTCGCAAACTTCTTCACTGTTCGAGGCGAGAACGTAACTACTAGGGTCACAGACATATATGGCTATACTTCAAGCGATGGACACATTTGTGCTGTATACTGCTTTGGTCGCGGGTCGCTAGAACATGTGATTTTGAAACGCACGGGAATTATTCATTTCCCCTGAAGGGGTAACGAATTTGTCACAAGCGCTAGGGTTTGTTGGTGATGCAGGAAAGACGGGGAACTACATTAACAAAAAAAGGTTAGGAGATTGGCGGAAAATGCCCGGAAAGCGTCATAATACAGAAAAAGTGTAAGGTAGTTGATTTACGAAGACACAGAATTCATAGTAAAATTTAAATGGGAGGCGGTAAAATGTTTCTTGGCCAAGCGGAGCTAGCTACCTGCCGATAAAAAAAAGATAAAGCATATACTATTTATGTATTCATCCGTCCTCTAATAGAAGATACGCTTGCTGGAAATGGTCTGGTCGTCCGCAAAATGCCTTGCAAGTAAAATAAGGCAACTATCACGGATCTCGTTGAACAAAGGCGACGATCCACCCACGCTAGGCGTGTTCGTCGTGGCAATCAGACGCCGGAAAAATAGATAGCAGCTTTTGGACACTTACAAAGACGCGACGTGGAATAGTTCTTCTACGACTAAGGACTCAGTGAAGAAACGAAGATAGCCTCAATTTGGTCAGCGGAATAGAGCCTTCGTGAAAAAAAAAAAGTCGTTCGACACAGTCTGTAGCAAACTCCCGCAGAAAAAGAGTCTTTTTTGGTTTCTCGAGATCACGGTTGGTGGACCGATGCCGGGGAATTCGGTAATTTCATGCTCAAATTGACGTGTCTCCGGTTTTGATTGAATGATAATAGTTAGTTTGAAATAGAGTCCCTTGTTTTCAAGCTATTCAATTGGTGTGATTTCGGTCTGAAGAGGTCTCACCCGGCGGGCCATCGGCCAGGTAGTCTTTTTTGCCTTGCTGCGAACAGTCCGCTTGAGCAGCGCTCAAGGCGCGAGATCGTCGAAGTCTAAATCGTGGAGTAGACGCTCCGTACTGAAGTTGTTTTCGAAGTGATAGCAGACGGTGTCCATACCTACACCACCTACACCACCTTCACCAGACGGTCTTTGTTTTCCTCGATTACAAGGACGCCTCAGTGTGTGGATACCCTGTGAAAACCGCCGGCTCTCTGCGAGGCACTCCATGGTTCGGGCGAGCGTTCGCGTGCCTTCGAGCTTTGGAGGTAGTAAAGGACTGTTCAGGAGTCTGAGACTCGATTGGATGACTGTAGACAGAGGTGGGATAACCGCCAGCTCACGAACCACGATCTGGGTCGCCATAAGCTCCCTCTTGAGTGGGCTCAATGAAGTTATACATGGTCAGATTCGTTAACCACGGCCCCCTGCCTCGTTTCATTCCGCACGGCCGACGGTTTCCAGACCACCTCGACTTGCAAGGAAGGGCAACCGTGCCCTCCCTTGCATGATACGCGTGAGATACGGGCAAACGTCCACTTTGAGATCAGAACCAACTGAAGTGGCATTTGTAACACTTAATGATGATTGCCTCAAGCGTTGTCGATTATGGATGAGTGGTTCCAAAATATCTCACATGGGATTGAGCGGTGTCCCGCCCAGATTTGGAGTTAGATTTTTTTTTTTATTGTGAATGCGCCTCCCAGTTTCTTTTTGTTCTTTTTTTTTTTAATGCGAAAGCATTAACTATTTTATGGAGCAGAGCCGGCGGCGTCTGTAACCGCGAAAAAAAAAACGCGAAATAAATTCCCATTCTCCGATTGGCCGAGAAAAACGTCTCCTAGATAGCCATAGGCTGAGGCCGCTTCACGAGAGCTAGCGCCCGGCCGCCGCTCTTGTGTCAGGCGTTGGCGGGTGAGGGGGGGGGGGAGGGGAAGGGCAACAGCCATTTTACGAGCGCGCTCGGCCGCCGCTCTCTTGTCTGGCGTTGCCGGAGTGAGAGGGGGGATTGATACCGTCAGCGGCCGCAACTTCGGCAGAAGCGAAGCGTAGCTGTCCACGCACCGCAGATAAACTAAGGGAGCGGGAAAACCACATTCATGCTTTCGCATTCACACCTCATGAGAAGTGCTTATGTGTCCTCGAATTTTTGTTTTGCGTGTCATTTTAGTTTGCGTTAGCCGCGATTAAAATTAAATCGATGTGTTGCATACAAAGGCAACTTCTGGAAAATAATTTTTTGTATTTTCTACTGGTGTGAATGGTTACAAGAAAAGTTTTTCTGCAGTTACTTTTAAATTTATTTTTCTACCTTACGTGCATCCGCGGATGTTTGTTACCGTGTGTCAATGTATATAGTTTGACCTTCCCAATATTCTCAAGAGCACAAACTTCTGAAGGGTAGATTAGACCAATAGTCAATGAATCCCCATGACGGTAGTTTCTCTAAAACAAATGACCAGTAGAGCGATAACGTGTCTCATCGCTATCAATTTTTATGCAGACGTTCCTGGTTTTACATTTTGGTATTTCCGGTTTTCAGCCGGCACTTCTGCGTTTCCAGCTGGCCTAAAACTATGCACGCATAAAAATTACGTGTATTTTTTTGGAACATCCATTTCTTGTTCATTATAATTATTCAGCTAGCGCCTTTCATTGCATAGCTTATAAATATTTCTGAATTGCGCTGCAAGCACACACCGGATATACTTGAAATGGACCGATTTGTTTCTGAATTAAGAGTGGATAAGCATATATAAAAATATTAAACAAATATTTTTTAAAACAACTATGTATGTATAATAGGTTGAATGAGCAGCAGGAGCATACTTGGTTTGTGTAAAATACGCTTTTAAATAATATATTATATGCATGATACATGACTTCCCTTCACTATCCACATTGCTTCACTCGCAGCTTCATTACAACAATTAAGAAACTAAAACTAAAGTTAATAGGATGCGACAGTTTTCACCACATCCATTGTGCGTTTCACTAAAGACGGAGTGTAGTCGATGATAGAGAAGACACAAAACTATCAATCACTGCCGTAAACACAACATAATGGCGGTCACAGAGTTTGCTATCACCGGTCTATCCCACCAAACACACAGGGTGCGCAGGACCTTGCATTCTAAATAACGTTTGTGTGTTTTTTTGTTTTTTTAGCATCCTCCAGTTTTCAACATTAGCTTTGCCTGTAATGAAGCAAAATAAAAAAAAGTGAGACCAGATATTGGCCACCTAGAGCCACGAAGCAGAATATATCCAAGAGAAACATAAATAACGCTTCAGTTGCAGCACTTTTTTTTTAAAAGGGTGCATCACGTGAATATTCATATGTATTTACCATGCTTTACGCTTGTGTAATGTTAATATTTAGTTTTAATTCACCTATATTATTAAATGGTTATCAGGTGTTCAAAACAGTTTCTTGTGCCACTTATTCCTGTTTCCGTTCGAGACCACTTACACCGGGCCACTTCATACCAAACCATTTGTAGGAATTATGTTGTCGTACATTCGACAGACGCACACTGGGGAGGCACACATGCAAACAGGCTGTCAGTGCAACTTTCTGCGAGTGTTTTTCATGTTCCTGCCTTGGGTTTCAATTATATTGAATGGTAACTATTACGTACTTTTGTTGGACAATTTTAAAATAGTGTGATGTCCCGAATGAGCGCTTGACAACGCTTTTATTAAGGCAACATCATATTCTTGAAACCAACACCGTCAAATACCGTCCCTAATAACAATATAAACTTACCAAATTAACTCGTTTCTTTCTAGGGTGATCTCAGATGAGATCAACCAAAGGGTGGCTGTTCGAGATTTTTAAATCAACTGATGTTTTTATGTGCTATTGCCTAGTGCCTGGCATAAACAAATCCAAACTTAGTTTTGACCAGAAAAAAAATTGGGGACAGGAGAAATCGGAAGGCATGAAGAGGTGGACAGTTGCATTAACGCGCACTGATGGAGGGGGCATGTTTGAAAGTGAATAACTAAAACAATAAAATTCGTAGAATTCTAATACTTTTTACAAACAAACTATGGGTACAGTTGTATTGTAATATATAGTAATCATATTTATTTTTGTTACATTTCGTTTCCTAAACATTCCCAAACATGCCTGCTCGAACTACAAATGGCAAAATTCGGAGGCCTGTATCTCATGAAATAAATTAATCATTATCATATACTTATCAGATAGTATTCTACTTATATATGGCTATTATTTTATAAAAACTATTTGAGGTATCTGTGTAATACGATAATCCGGATATGTTTAGGCAAACATGAGAAAAAACTCAAACAACTCAAAACTCCGTTGTAAATAAAAAAAAAACACCTTCGATTTTTTTTTTAAATTTGGGTACCCTGTCATTCATTCATTCGTTCATTCATTCGACATTCATTTCTATTAAAAATATGTTTCATTTTTTGATTGAGAAAAAAGACACAACTCCCCAAAATAGGGTCCTTTTTTAGCAGTGCCCTTTACGAGAAGTGACTCTGAGTTCAAGTTTCATAAAACTAACACACATCTTTTATATCTCTTTATTCAGATGAGCCCTTTGACAACTATCGCAATCGTTCATACACTAAAAGTTACGAGAAACTATTGTGTACAAAGAGCTATCATATCACGAACTAGTGATACGAGAAAAGATCCTGCCGCCATCGACCTCTGGTAACTTTGTTTACTTTATCTTCCAACTACACTATATGCTCCTCTCCCTTCCCCTCTATTTTCATATATCTCTTTCTATCGTTTATATATATCCCTGACTTATATCTACAATAAAAAATATTTAGGCGTTCTCTTTCTGCGTGATGGTGCTCTGTGACTAGCAACAATCATTTCCTCGCGAAGATCACGATTATGGCGCAATAGTTGACGGAAGTAGCAGACGACACTCGTCGCTAGTTCTGGCAAAATGGCAGATACAATCTTTTTTTCGTATTTCCCCGCTGGCTGTCAAGGATGAGGGGGTTCTCTTCAACCAGCAAGATATGGCTGCCGATGCCTGTTTACTAAGCAGTTGTGCCAGTCGCCATCCCACTGGCCGGCGTCACGGACGATAATATGAGGCACAGAGGCACACCGACAGACAGCAGCACCCCCAAATACTCGAGCCCCGCCTAAATACAATAGAGCGTAAACACTGTCGCCATGTTAACCTAGGAAAGGTTAACATGGCCACAGTGATAACGCTCTAGGTAAGGAAAAGCATGACGTGTGGTATGAGCCGGATCCTTAGACGAGATGCAAGGTGAGCCCTGAGAACGTGTCTGCTGCCCTTGAGTACTTCATGAAAGACGAGCTACAATGTTCGCTCCAAGGTCCCAACCAGAAGGATATGATCTCTGGCATGCTCGACGGGGAAACACGTTCGTGGCAAAACACTGCCTGACACGCTCAATCCAAGAGGCCTTTCGTGTATACCAAGACCAGCATCCTGATTCCGGTGTTTGGCTAACGACATTTTATTCCTTGCACCCTAGATGGGTCAAATATATTCCAGACCAGGAAGTGTGCGTTTGTGTGTGCTGCGCCAAATATTACTTTTGTATTGCCGCTGTAGAGAACGTTACAGGCTCAACATTCAACACTGGTGAAATGAACTCAGCATTCCTGTGCGACCCACTAACAAGTCTGTATCTTTAAGGAGATTGGCATCACTGCCCAAAAGGCAAGTCTCTTACACTCGAGGAACTTCAATTACCCAAGGATGAAGAGTTTCTGCTTACAACATGGGAGTCCGGGGACCTTGTGAAAAAATAAAATTGGATCCTGAGGCTTTCCTAAAAGTCGTTGAAGTAATGGTTGGAGTTTGGATATTTCATAACCATGTCAAACAAACGCAATATGAAGCGATCTACGATGGAAAGCAGTGCATGCAACGCGGAAACATTGTCTTTCATTTTGACTTTGCTGAAAACTGGACCATCGTGCTTCCTGACAAAGTTCAAGCATACCACTAGAAAAAAAATTACGATGCGATATTTACATGCGTAGTGACGACAAGAAAACCTACAAACTGCTTTGCTATCATCATGAAGGACCTGTGTGACGACGCCGCTCACACTTGCTTGGTTCTGGAAAAAATGAAAGATTGGGTTGAAGAAAACGCTGCGGTATACTCGAACGCGACGTACTACATACGTAAGTGACGGGGTCGCCGGTCATTTTAAGAATTTCTACCATCTTCACCAGTTTGTGCAGAACACTTCCCCACAAGCCTATGGTTATTTTCTGCACCTGAACGTGGGAAAATGCATGCGACGGAGTTGGCGGACTCGTGAAGCACCAGGCCACGCTGAACAACCTGAGAGAACGTTCAAAAAACGCAGTTCAGACGACCAAGACAATAGTGAGCGTTCTATCCGAGAAACTGGGTGCATCTTGTGTATCTGGACAAGAAGAAGGTTGTTCGGTATCGTAAAAGAAAGAGTGGCTGACGGTGCGCGCCTTTCCTGGCATTCAGTCTTGGCTTGCGTGGCGGCTGTGCAAGTCATCAACAGGAGGAACCTGTGACATATAGTCGCAGGTTCCTCCTGTTGATAGCGCGAATAGTCGGATCTGGTAAAAAAAAAAAACTTTATTAAATGGGTACATTGAGGAAAGCCTAGCGTAAAGTGTCGAATTTGATACCCCAAGGACTGCTCATTTTAATTGCAGGGACATCTTATTTATCCCAGTTTTTTTTCGCGTGGTATTTAACCTACTGTTTTACTTGATGATAGCTTATAATCATTATCGGATCACCATATGAGAATCACGAAACGTTATCCACGCGCAGTATAAAATATCTCGGCTTGCCACGATCCATTCGTACACCGAGAGTGTCGAAGCGCTTACAGTCGGGCGCAGTGGCGCCCCTCACCTGAAACCGCTTGTCCCCGGAAATACATTGCTAACCTAAACAATTTTAGTATTTTTTTTTTATTTTTGTGTGCGGAAATGAAGGCATTTCTTTTATTCTAAACATAAAATATACCGGAAGGTAAACCTTCACACTGCATCATATTTTCTCGAACCACTAGTCTCTACTATGATACCTCTTTGTACGCTGTATGTAAAATACTTTATGTAGTTTATCCTCACTTTCAGTGTGTGACCGATTGCTCTAGTTGTCAGTAACCTCAGTTGAGTAAAAATATATGAAATATGTGTGATAGTTTCCTGAAACTGGAACTCAGAGTCACTTCTCGTATAGGGCACTGCTAAGTGCAGGCTTTGAGAAAGGACTGTACTTTGGGGAGTTGTCTTCTTTCTCAATCAAATAATGAAACATGTTTTAATAGAAATGAATGTCAAAATAGAGTATGATAGGGTACGCAAATATTAAAAAATGGAAGGTGGTGTTTTTGTTTTTTATTCGCATCGAACATTTTCGTTGTTTGATTGTTTTTTTTCACGTCTGCCTAAATATATCACGGCTATCGTATCACTCAGATACCTAATGTATAATTTAAATTATAGCCATATACAAGTAGAATATTATCTGAAAAGTATATAATGGTAATTAAATTATTTCAAAAGATATTGGCCTCCAAATTTGACTGTTTGTCGTTCGAGCAGGCATGTTTAGCAATGTTTAGAAAAATAAATTTAGTTTAAATAAACATTACTACTATATATCACAAGCAAGCTTTACCCATAGTTCGTTTCTAAAAAAGTATTAGAAATCTCCTAGTTTCATCGTTTTAGTTATTCACTTTCAAACGTGCCCCCTCCATCAGTGCGCATTAAAGCAACTGGCCACCTCATCATGCCTTACGATTTTTTTTTCCTGTCCCCAAATGTTTTTCTGGTCATAAATAAATGGGAATTCGTTTATAACAGACACTAGGCAATAGGATATAAAGACATCAGTTGATTCAAAAATGTTGACCAGCCACCCTTTGGTCGATAGTCCTTCACTTTGCTGTCTAATTTTTAAAAGCCAATCGCCGCAATAGACGTGTACTAGTAATGTATGATTTACTCACGGGCCTTCGACATGAGCCATTCGGTCTATCTTTGGAGCCCTCCACAGGGTAGTAGCTGGAAAAAAATTTAAAATCAAAAGAGATACATCATAGTACGTTTTATATGCGCTTCAAATAACAACGCAGTGCAAATCAAAAAAAGCACATTGAAGTAACACGAAAGCGATGTCTATATCCATCTGTTTCATACAACCTAAAAGTAAGAATATTTGAGACTCTAATATATAGACTCAGATTTTTTCACATCGACCATAGTTACGTCGTGGCCCAATTTCTTTAGAAACTTTCTAGAGAAAATAAGCTAAAAGGCGCGCAGAAAAAAAAATCATTATCAATACTGGCACAGGGACAGAGAAATATCTAGAATGAGCCACGTCTAGTCTTGCATTTCTAAAGCTAACTATTTAGCCTTCGGTTTAGAAAACCGCGAAATAAATGTTTTTTCTTCTGGTCCTTGCAACTAGACAATATGGTATCATAGTAAAATGAGCATATCTTATGTTTAACAAGAGCCATGGTAGCATCTGACAAAGTACTTATAAATATCTGTATTTCGAAATGACAGCTAAATTATTCTATACGCGGTAGGGCTATAAAGCAGAATTATGTGTGGAACGAATAATCCCAATTTCTCCTTAAGAAGCCTACTATTAACAGCATATTGACAACCTTCTTTCCGCGAGAAATAATGCCCTGAGTGATAACACAGTCGCATTGGTTTCCCCAGTCTATTTCGATTAGAATTCTATTAGTTATGAACACACTTCACTGGTTTTTTGACCATTTTTGTCAAACTGGTATTTGGATTATGCTTGTCAGTTGGCAGCAGCTCCCAATCTGATAATGAGACCTTGTGGTAACGATCGCAAAAAAAAAAAAATATTCAATTACAAATTTCGTGCCAAGCCACCTAGCGTGGGAAAGTATATGTGTCTGAGAAATCGTTGGGCGCATTGTTATTGCTTACATGAAATTGCAAATAAATGTCTTATTCGAGTCCCTGATAAAGTATTCGAAATCGGCATTTATTTGCGCAATTAACTGTAGTTGTATATGGCTTGTTAGTATGAGGTCAGGGGAGCTTTATACCTTTTGCTTTTTGTTTTCTTTAAAAGACTGCTCGTTGTGTTAGGGTTTAAACAGCTAGAAAATGGCGGAAATATACAAACATTGGGGATATATAAATTGGACTGCATGAAGTTCATATCTTCTACGTTGAAGACACTGCTGATGAAGACTCTGGTAGATTATTCGACATGAGAACCAACCGTGTGAGTGTTTGAGCTAAATCCGTGATGGCAGATTGACGACGAATTTGTAGCTTGATATCGGTATCAAAAATACGATAACGAGGAACAATGTGAGTCCAAATGTTCTTTTATATACCGGGAGCGTGGAACCCACGCTAAGAATGCGTGCACTCGTCGATGGGTCTGGATGATAACCTACACGAAAATGCAGCATTACTCCCGAGTACAAACTTGAGTTTCCACGTAAAGTTTGGTTTTAGTTCAGATTTCTGGATTATTTTTGCGACGCGGTTTGCTGGTTGGTCCCTCCAATTAACTTGTAGCGTCGGCAGTGACTGCATGTAACTGACACGAATTATTGGTGGGTGCGCCAATGACACAAGGGACGATGTGACTGAAACCACAGCGTTACTCTTCTTAGCGTCATTGTAAGCAGAGCTTGCGACGCTCTTTTACCAAAGAACTCTTTAATCGGGATAGAAAAAGTAAATATTTATCAAATATATTATCAAATATATCACAAATTCGCAACATTGCTTAATTGCCCGTACCTTGTAAAGTAATTGCCATCAATACTGCAATTGCAAAATGTCGTCTGATACATATAATTCGAAAGTTCATCAGCAGATATTTGTTGATTAGCCAAAGTAGCATGACGGTCATTCCCTCATTTAATCTCCACCACGGCTTATAAATACTTGATGAAGACGGCACTCGTCTGGGTCTTTCCTCCTTCTTTGTAAAATATGTCGGCGTTTCTACCAAACACCATGTATGTACGTTCATGCCGACGTTTTTATACCACGAACACTGTTTGTACCTTGAATTTTGCCATGAATTTTGTTGCAACATTGTTTGAAATTTTTTGCTAAAGAAAAAGATACTCACACGAAAGGAAAATCAGGTTCTCTTGAGAAAACACTTGAACTTTTCACCATTCAAGCCGATATGAATAAAAAGTGTCATATATGGCTGTCTACCCATAAAAGGGCCGCACTTCGTCAAAGAATAATTCATCGTCACTTTCCTAACTATTCTTACTTGATATATCGGATTTACCTTCAAGCTATATTTGACTATATATATCGTGTAGTTTTTAAAACAACGAAGTGCCTTCTTTAGTTCAATATTTCGTAGTTCTAGAAAAAAATGCTGATTATTTAATTTAGGACAATCAAAAATTTAAATCAAAAATAGAAAATGCTTTTTAAGTAGTCATTTTGATGTGTCTATTCACACGGTCTATTTTATTTCTCTTTGAGCTGCCACAGTTGTCACCTTTAATAATAATAGTTTATTTTCCATGAAGCATGGTGGAGCAAACGGTAAAAGCCTCTAAGGACGCTTGACCAGCCCTCGGCCCCGTACATTGGCATTGCAGAAAAAAAAAATATGCACGAGATTAAAAAACAGTTATTATTCACCTCAACAGATGGCATGCACAGTCGTTGCATACAAAAATCCGAAAAACTCAAAAAGAGTGCATTCTATATAGCATAAACAAATTTAAAAAATCATTTGAGTGGGGGAGGTGAATCAGTGCTACAGATAAAGAGAAGGAAAAGCCTTGAAGGAGATGATGTCAATGCAAATTTCTTTTTCTAGAAGGAAATTGAACAGTTTTGGTACGGTATATCGCAGAATTTGCCTACCATAGTTAGTAGAACAGTAGACAACCTTCCAATACTCCATGTTTCTAGTTAAGTGAACGTGTCGATTTGGTGTCAATGCCGCTAGAGTTGACGACTATTTATGTTTCTTTTTTTTATTTTAAACTCAGAATCATTCTGTATTCGTAAAGGCTATGAAGTTTTAATAAGCTAAACATTTAAACAAACTGCCTGTATGGAAATCATAAGGCAGGATGCATATTATTCTAACCATTTTTTTCTGCAGTAAAAATATTTTTCGCAGGTTTGTGAATGTGGTGTTACCCCAGACGAGGCTGCCGTAGCTCAGGTGAGAATAGAATAAAGAATTGTAAATTAATAGCTTCACATTGACTGGGAGTGTTTTGCCGTTACGGAATGTCAGACCTATGATGGTTGATAATTTTGCAAGTAAGTGGTTAATGTGACTGTCCCACAACTTATGTTTTGAAAATATGACTCCAATAATTTTAAAATTACTGACAATTTCAATTGGCATACAGTCAAGCACAATTCTTCTCGTTAGATTTACGCACTTATTCTTGGGTCGAAAAATGATAGCTTAAGTTTTATCAGTATTAATTTTTAAGCAGTTATCTTTTGCCCATGCCCCAAGTTCGGACAAAGTGTCATTGGCAATTGGGACAAGATCATCGCTATTATCTGAAGAAATGAATAGCCTACTGTCGTCGGCATGTATGACAAATTTTGCAGTACCTATGTTTACAATGTCATTAATGTACATATTCAAAGAAACGGTCCAAGAATGCTCCCCTGTGGGACGCCTTAGTGAAAAGGTTTAACGTCAAAAGTAAATTGGCCAATAGAAACATTATGGCAACGATGTCGCAAGTAGGAGCGTAGTAGTTGTAAAGGTAACCCACGGACACCATATAGCTCAAAATTTTTAAGTAAGATATTATGTTTGGTAAAATCAAAGGCTTTCGTGAAGTCCACGAATACACCTAGAACCTCCTTTTTTTCCTCGAATTGTTTTTTTAAATATATTATTTTTGCTATAGTAATGCTAATTCGGTCTATCGACCTTTCCTAAAACCAAATTGGGCGGGAGTCAGCAGGTTATGCTTATCAGACAACTTAACTAAACGAGTATGTATTATTTTGTGTAGGCCTTTGCAGAATAACGGGAAGATAGAAAGGGGTCTATAGTTGCTGAGAATGTTTTTATCACCCTTCTTATGTAACGCTGCCACTTTAGGCCATCTGCATCTTTTCAGGAAATAACCCCGTTGTTCAGGAGAGATAAAAAATGTGACACAGACAGGGTGCTACTAAGGCAAGTATGTATTTTTAGGTCGAATTTGCAAATTATCACATTCACAACTACTGCTATTCTTCAGTTGCATAAAGACGGAGCAAACCTCAGAACGTGTGACGGGTTCAAGAAAAATAGAAGGGTTAATTCTGTACTCCAAATAACTGCACAACGCATCTGTGGTAGTATTGTCACTAACTAAGCCTGCAAAGTAGTCACTGAAAGTGTTAGCTAAAGAACTACTATCCAAGTACACCCCTTCATGAATAATGCTATCTACAGGCTGCCGATTTGGAACGCGATTTAAAACGGAGTTTAATTTTCTCCTGATAACATCCGAACGTGTAGATTGCGCCTGAAAAGAGTTTGTATGATACACTGTCTTAGCTTTTCGTAGTATTTTTGTTAATTGATTTTGATATACGTTAAAACTTAAACTCTGTTGGTGTCTGTGACTACTTTTCGATTGGAAAAATTTCTATTACCATCAAACGTTATCACCAGCTTTTTCAAGAACTTTGATTTGTTGAGCATGGTAAAATATCAGTCATCGGTTGGTATCTTTAATAATTCACTTTCCCCGACTATCCCTGTTCAAGTGCATGTTTTTGAACGCTCTAGCACCTCTGTTAGTAGTGCTGCTCCGCTTTGTTTTGCTCTTTTCATACCAGCAGATCAATCTGCTCCGTAAGATCAACGCACCTACAGACGTTGTCTTAAATATTGTTGATCATGTTTCTGGTAGAAAGCCTCATATGCCGTAGGTTAGCAGACTAAAAATGTCAGCAATTCAAACAACGTTAACAGCTACGCTTTTAAGACATGTGCAACAACACGTGTTTGTAGTTTGTAGTGATATGAGGGCGCACATATTTTACCTTTCTAAAAGAAGCAGAGATATGATAGCTAGTGCACGCATTGTTGCTCTGCTATTTGAAGCTCTCTTCGCGAAAGTCGCCTAAAGAGCAATTTCCTCTCTTCTCCTGCACCAAATCACTTATAGAATGCATCGTAAACTTATGCACGCTGCAAGAAAATTAAAATATCACCTTTCGCATTATTGTAGAAATACTTTGCTCTCTACTGTTTTTGGTTTTTTTCAGTGCTTTGAATAAAAAAAAAACATTTAAACTTCCTGACGGCGGAATTATTGGCACTTCCGTCTCTAATTAACCAACGTGTGTCATAGCGCTACTTCTGAAGAAAAAAAAGAGCAATAAACCTTTCTAATTGTTATGTCTTGCCAGTATAGCGATCTTCCGCGCAAGCTTGAAAAAAACTGTGCAATCTTGCGAAATAGATAGATGAAACTTTCAAAACAAGTGGGCAAATACAATAAAAAAAACGGCATGAGGAGATATGAAAATAAAACAATAGATGCTTTGTCTCTCTTCCACAATCTTCCGTGATTTTACTTGTTTGTTGAGTTAATGAATATCTTGTTATAACAGATCCCGTTGACGTCTGTTGGTATCTAACATTTGTTGGCAATTTTTGACTTTCGCCAATTAAATTTGTGTTAAAATTACTTCGAACCTGGGACCCATACCAGGCACCTTACAGTATTGCAGCGCTAATGTAATGCTAGGACTTTCAAAGTAAGATGGTACCTTAGTTAGAAAATAATTAAAATCACTACTTTCTAAACACCTCTATTGTAGTAACCTGGATTATTCCAATTAAATCCGGATCCCATGTCAGATAACTCGTGACAGACAATGAGGACATACAAATAGTGACGAGCATTTCACGATGTAAATTATCATCCCAGAAGTGGTGTCTATAACTAGTAAAGTAATATATTTCTTCCATTTTATTTCGAATAAGATATGTCACTGATTGATTGTATTTTTATTTTAACATATATTTTAACATGACGGCAAATGCAAATCCACTCTTCATATGTCCATGCTGCGGTCATAAGTTTCTAAGCGGATTACATGGGAGTTGTCTTATGCAACGTTTATTTACTGGATAGGCCTTCTGGCTGTGAGGTGACAACCATGGTGCCTCATATTTTTATGATAATTTATACAGAATCGTTTCGCGTACGCGCTTGACGCCGTCATAAATCGTGAACGTGGACAGGAGTCCTGCACGGTTTATGGCTGACACTTGTACGTCTTTTCTTGAAGCGTTGCATTCATGAAAAAAATAATATTTTACAGAACACTTTCTTTATGATGTGTGTGGAGTCAGCTATAGTGTCGGTGGTGGCCAGATCGAGCAAGTTTGGAAAGACGAAGAAGTGCTCATGCTTGTACGGTGACGAGGAATCTATCGAATTCTAGTAGGACTGGATCGATGCCAGGACCGGCTATGCTTGTGTAAATAGGAGCGATGAGATAAAAGAAGGTTTTATAAATATTGGAACCCAAGCACGCCTTCCGCACAGAAATGTGAGGAATGACTGAAGCCAGCAAACAACCTTTCACGTCAATGGCATCGTTAACGATTCAGCCGCCGGAATCCTTCTGCTTTTCGTCTCCAAAGGAAGTAGCCCAATGGGAATAAACACTTGAGCGTTTCCGAACAGCATTGGGACTCTGCGCGAATACTGAGGAACATCAAATTGAAGCCCTCTTATACATTATGGTGTATCACGCAGAGCATATTATCAGCACTTTCCGACTGTCCGCAGCAGATCCCAAGAAGTTTGACTTCGTACTGCAAATGTTTGATATCTACTTCATCCCAAAGAGGAACACCATTTTTGAGCTTGGGCATTTCAACATGAGATGCCAAGAAGACAAGAGTCAATCGAAGAGTTCGCAACGACACTTCATACTCTGTCAAAGTATTGCGTCTATGGCAACCTGCAAAAGCAACTAGTGAGAGACCTGTTCGTCGTTTCGTCGTTGGCATTGAAGACACAAAACTCTCAGCCAAGCTGCAGCGTAACGCCAATCTAGAGCTTCAAACAGCACTGTAAATGCCAGACAAATATAAGGCATATTTAAACAAAAGGAATAATTAAGCCAGCATCGAAATTCTAACGTCCACCAGATTTCGTCATCGGATAAATAAAGGTATTCGACAACAACCCTCAGTACAAGCAGACGCGAGGGTCCGGATAATAGAAAATTATCGTCGTGGGACCTCTGTTACGACTGCCACGCCTGACCCTGCCATGTATATTTTTAAAGCTCCCACTGGCTTGCTTTTTCTTCGGCTGCCTTCCTTCTTCAAGTAGCGTTAACTATAGCGCGGATTGCTACTCAACCATCTCGTCTCCGCCAAGCCATCAACGGGTGTCATTTCTACCACCATCAGTCCTGTCGAGTCATCTGCCATCTCGCACCGTCACAACGCTGCGCTATGACCAGGCTATATAACTACAGCTTCTGCCGCAGTGATGCCAGTGGGCGCGCCAGCTTTTTTACAACTGCCCCCCTCACCCTGCCATATTTACCTTTTTACAGGTTTGTAAACGCTGTTCCTTGCATTATAAGAAATATAACAACCTGTATTCTATAGCGCTTTATTGCATAATGCGTGTTTCAACTATTGAGAATTTGTGCTTTGTTACTATCTGGTGACGTTGAGCCAAATCGAGACCCCGATGAAGAACCTCAACTAAAGGAATTACCGTATTTACTCGAGTAAGAGCCGCACTATTTATGAACAGGGCACTTGCATCTACTTTCCCACTGAGCACATATATAGCCAATCATTTGGTTGCGCATAAATACCATAGCGAATAACCAGATTGACAACACGATTTTCAAGACAAATGCAATCGTCACAGACGGTATCTTTGCACGAAGACGTTATCTTTGTCCTGTAAACAGCTGGAATCATGCTGGCGATCCGCGTGCTCCGCGGAAAAGCGAACACTCATGTTTTCTTCATAAACAGTGCGGCTATTACTCGAGTAAATACAGAACCAATCCTCATAAAGAAAGAAAACAAAAACTTGATGCTAATTCTTCCAAACTTTAGCAAAGTCAGAAACCAAGATCAGATAAAATTAGCGCAAACGACAAGAAAAGAGAAAGGTAGGACAGGACAGAGCGCTACTCACAACTGACGTTTTAATAGAAAAAGACAAGGAAGTGAAGCATTATTAACAATAAAAGGAAGAGGAAAACCCATCAAAAATACGACCGCGCCCTAGGTTGTCTTGATAAAAGAAGAAGAAAAACACGAAAATCGTGACTACATTTGGTTGCTGTACTAAAGGAAGAAGAAATAAGAATAAATCTCAGAAAATAAGCCAGAACATTCAGATGTTGAACACTTCGTCGGACCTAATGTGAGACACAAGATAAAATTCTATCTTAATGTACACTACACACTTCTTGCGGCGTAAGGATCATTTCTGGTGGAGGTCAAGATAGTGTAGTTCTTTTGGTGAAAGGGTCACCGAAGGGGCGCTGATGCAGGTGTTCCCGCGCGCGATCATGGTTTGCGCCTCGAAAAGTTCTCTAGATCGTTTGTCGCCGTAACGTCTCAGCACTTTGGTGTTGTTCAACAAAGGCGAGCAGTGACAGTCTCGTACATGCACGGCGAGGTGTCCTGCTGATGACGACTTTAGTGCAAGAGCATGTTCTCTAAGACGTTCATTAACGCATCGCCCTGTCTGCCCCACATAAACTTTCCCGCATGTAAACGGTATCTCATAGATTACACCACAGCTGCAGTCCACGTATTTGTGTCGATGTTTTACTCCACACCGCGCATGTAGTATCTGCGTGTTGTTGATCTTCGGACAGAGCCTCTTCAACTTATCCGGTGCAGATAGCACGACTTCAACATGGAACTTGGAGGCCACCTTCTTTAAGTTATGCGAAATACGGTGAATGTATGGCAGGACAGTTGGTCGGTGTCTTCTGTCCCTTTCTTTGTCTCGTTTACCGCGTGAAGTAAGCAAACACTCAGCGACTTCATAGAACAAGGAACACGATTTTGGTGTTTTTCTTCTTCTTTTATCAAGACAACCTAGGGCGCGGTCGTATTTTTTAAGGGTTTTCCTCTTCCTTTTATTGTTAATAATGCTTCACTTCCTTATTGTCTTTTTCTATTAAAACGTCAGTTGTGAGTAGCGCTCTGTCCTGTCCTACCTTTCTCTTCTCTTGTCGTTTGCGCTAATTTTATCTGTATCATGTGTAACCAACTAGCCCAACCGATGTTATTGTTTCAGAAACCAACCAAGTCCGACGGTAAATATTCCCTAAAAAAGCAAACCCAGCGAGAAAGCTCGTTCCCTGTCATGCACCAGAATTCCAACAATTGAACCTGAGCTTCTATCACTTTCGAAACAAAGACCGAGGTGTCTAGCATTAGAAATGCGCTCGCGGAACACGCCACGGTAAGTGCCGCATTGACGTCTAGAGGTGACGAATTAGAAAACCGTTCCCGTCGTTGTAATTTGCTGTTTCGTGGCATTCCCGACGTATGCGTTGATTTATGGCCATTATCAGAAGAAAAAGTGTTTACATTCACGAAAGAGTGTCTTGGTGTCATCTTAGCAATTCCGGATATTGAACGAGCGCATAGAATTGGTACCATTCAAAAGGGAAGAAATCGGTCTATTGTAACTAGTTTTTCCACTTTCAAAATTGATATCAATTACTCCAGAGTAGTTCTTGCCTGTATGGAAGTTTGTTTTCAGTATTGGAAGACTTTTGTGAAAATACCTGCATTGCGCGCTACAACCTCGTCACTTTTGCCAAGCAGCAATCTTCGTCTTTTAAGCTTCGGCTGGACAACCTTCACTTCGGCTCATACTTGTACGTAGTTCAACTACTCTACTCAAACTACTGTAGTTTAACTACATTTTCGAGTAACTTGGTAACTTTCAATTACAACTTTATTTGGGTAATTAGTAGTTTAATTTAACTACCTTTTTCAGGTAACTTCTACTCAAATTACTAACTACTTTCGAAATCTACTGCTAATTTTGCTCATCACGAAAGTTTGAGCGCAGAAATGAATAAGACGCTGGCAGATGAAGTGGCATTCCCGAACAAGGGAACCCCTTGTTCGGGAAGGCGTCTTTGGGCCAAAATGGCCCAAAACATAACACCTGCACGCACGAACGCAGAAAGAGATGCTTAATAAGCCTTGGTCGGGTATTGACCTAATCCGGTAATGCACGCAGGCGCCGCGTTTCCAGCTGCAACCGTGAAAGACGGGGACACTCCGAGGGCTGTTGCTGTTTTCGTGTTGTCTGTCTTTAGTGAGTTCTGACTCAAGTGGTAGGTTCCATGGGAGGTGTCAATGGAATGACCTCGCAGCTGGGCGCCTGTCCCAATGGTCGCCTCGTCGTCAGCGCATATGCCTTTGCAAAGCCGGACTCACCCGCGGACAAACCATGGCACGGATAATCCGTTCATGGGAGCACGTTCCCGCTTCCAGCTGCAACTGTACGAGCGACGATGCTTGTTCACGTAATCCTTCGCGTCCTTCCGACCTTCCACGCCAGGAAGACCTCCTCTTTGTTGAAAACGATTTACTTGTCAGGTGTGTCAGGCGCGTCAGGATACCGTATTGCCGGCGAGGATTGCGAGTTACCTTTGGAAGATCCTTTTTTTGGGTTCAACTTCGGTTCATCTTCTGTTAAACCGAAACAATACTTTTTTTGAGTAGCGTAGCACTAGCACTACAACATGACGCGTAGTCGTCCGGATGATCTCGTCGTCGTGGCGCGAGACGAAACCTTGAAGGTCTTGTGCACTCGCTCAGCGTACTCTCAGAACGTTGTCGGAACAAAGAGGGGCCAGTGATAACAATCTCAACTTGCCGATGAAAAAAGAAAAAGGAGGAAAGTTTGTTATGAAAGACCCTCTACCCGAGGCAAACCTCACATGTTTCGTCATGGACACCTAAGATGCCGACACTCGCTTACCCGACCCTGCACAGCCTGTTTCGCAAATAAAACGCTGCCTTTCCATAAAGCGCGTCGGTGGAACGCCTGTTTAGCTTGGCTGGTGACGTCTTTAGAAGGTAAAGGGGAAAACTCTCCTATCAAGAACTTTGAAAGTCAGTTGCTTCTGCGTGCGAATAAACTATTTTGGTGAAAACGTAAGCCATAAATAGACTGCATTTATTTTAGGCTTGCAGGGTTTTTTCATTGATCAAAACTGCTGTTCATTTTGCTACCACAAAAATATAAAAAAGTAACTTCGAAAGTAACTTTAAAGTAACTCACTACTTTTCAAAGTAGTTAGTAGTTTACTCAAATACTATTACAAATGCGTAATTTCTACTCTACTCCAATTACTTTTGGCGTCGATACTCAGTAACTTAACTTAACTACCTTTTTTGAGTAACTTGTACATGTCTGCTTCGGCTCTAAGACATTCATGGACGACAGCCGATCAGAGGCCGCAAAAGAGCTCGGGAAATACGTGGACGTGAGGAGTGTTCCAATTGATACAACCAGATTACAGCGCATATTTATTGTATTATATGCAAATACACGTCGCGCCTTGCACAAGCGTGACAATTTGTCTACTTTTATTCCTTCATGTGACGCTTATTTTGTTCTACAGTCGGAAGCGTGGCTTCATTCTTGTATTGATAATAGTAAAATAATGCCCAATCATTGATATTTTCTTATGTATTGGTGCAACAGAATAGACTGCCAAGGCGGCGTTGTACTTATCGCTGTTAACAAAAGTATTTAAAATCAGTGGGTGCTAGTTTCCAATGTAGAGATTGGGTTTTCGTGAATCGCTATTATTTATCGTTTTGTTTGAGGCGTTTTACCATTCTCCTGGCGCCTCATCTGATTTTAATAATCTTCGAGATGACTTGTCGATGCTGGCATTGCTTCACACTGATAAACACACTTTTTGGTGATTTAACCCTACAAGGCATAGATAGGAAAGCACCGCCTCCCAATTGTTTGGGCAGCACGATTAGAAGCAGTGATTTCGGAGGCCTGTCTTTTTCGTTCAGTCTAACCGAGTAAGTTCCTTCTCTACCAGAGGCACCGACAATGGCTCAAATGTTCATTATTTGGCCCCTACTACTGACCCATATTTAATGTATTCTCCGTCTCCCCTAGATAGCGTAAGCGACCATAAAGCACTTCATTACTTTATTCATATTAGGCCACCAAAATTAGTGCCCATTAACAAAAAAGCCGCTTGTTTTATAAGGAACACTATGACAAGATACATTCTCAGCTCTAAAAATATTTTGTTAGACTTATTCAGAACTTTAAGATTCTTATTGTTAATGAAAATAAGCACCTGTTTAAAGAAAAATTATCCGACGTTGTGGAACTTATATTGTCACGAATGACAGATGATGAGGGGACGAGTGAGTAGAAACTAAACGTGCATTAGGGGCGAAATATTTCCTAAAGCAAAATTACGAATAGGTAGCGTCGCTGGCGCCGAAGTTCCGCGGTGGAGCGCGATCGAGCGCAGGAGTGAGGCTGACTACAGACCGCTACCCGGAGCATCTTTTTTATACGCGTGTGTTTCTGGAACATTCGGCGTCGAACGTTCGGCACGTAGAACATTCGTAACTCGATCAGACAACAAGGTTCTCAAACTTACGAAGACGTCAAGCTGAAAAAAATAAAAATAAAACAGGATTCCGCTTCCTGGATTCGAACCTGTAGCCTCCGCGCGACTGGACAGGAGATCGAACTGTAGGCGGCGCTTTATCGAGCTTTTGTCCCCAGAGCCCTGTGTTTACTAACACAGGATAAGAGAGAAATCGAACCTCGCCTAGCACGGCCTGGGCCCATGCGCTTCGCTCTGCCCAGTGCTTCGGTCGCACAAAAAGCAACCTTCGAGAACTTTTAATGGCGAGTGCCACTTGCAGCCTCAGGAAAACGCAAGACCCTTTGTCCAAAGCTCGCTTCGTCGTGTGTTAATATCTCTTTATGTGAAGACAAACTAAAAATTTACCGAATGGAGGGCATCGGCGTCACCTCTCCCGTTAACGACCCAACCGAGTGGTGCGCATTCATGGTGATCGTACTAAAGTCGACTGGAGCAGTGCGTATATGTGTTGACTTCACGAAATTGAATCGTTATGTATTGAGAGAGTGGCATCTCATCCTGTCCGTCGAGCATACACTTGGCCTCATTCAAGGGGCTAAAGCTTTCTTTAAACTCGAGGCTAATTCATTGTTCAGACATATTCCACTTAGCGGAAAAAGCAATAAATTCAGCACATTCATCACGCATTTAGGAGTACTTTTCTTCATCTCGTGTGCTCCTGAATACTTTCAAAAACAACTGTCAAACATCCTCGGAGTCAGCAGCGGCGTCTGCCTTATGGACGATGTTCTGATCTCGGGTTCCAGCAAAGAAGTACACGAGAAAAGACTACGAAACGAACTTCAGAGGTTTTGCCGCGCAGGGCTTACACGCAATGAGGACAAATGTTTGTTTGGGAAACAAAGAACTCACGTTTCTTGGTCGCCGAATAGATGGCCTAAAGATTCAACCCGACCTGTCAAAAATCAAGGCCGTTATTGATATGGCACCTTTTGCATCGAAAACAGAGCAGCAGAGAGCCCTTGCAATGGCGACCTATCTTGCTCGGTTCGTTGCCTGCTTCCCTGAAATCCTGCAACCACCCACCTTAATACTCTTTAAAATAGAAGAGTTTGATTAAGACCAGTTTAGCAAAACGCCTTAGACAATTGGAAAACAGTATTGCCGCCTAAACCGGTCCTTAGTATCTACCATGCCAAGAAGGAACCGTAGTGACCGCAGATCCGTCATCGTTTGGACTCGGTGCCGTCCACCGTCAACATCAAGACGATGGTAGGTTCGAAGTTATCACCTACGCCTCAAGACTCCCGACTGATACAGAATGATGCTATGTACAAGTAGAGGAAGAACCCTCGCATCAGTGTGGGCGTGCGAGAAATTCAGCGACTACCTAGTCGGAAAAAAGTACAAATAAGAGACTGACCACACCCCACTCGTGAGTCTATTTTCCTCTAAGTCATTAAACGGCCTTACTCCACAACTTCAGGAAATGCGCCTGCGCATAATGAGATACACCTACGATATAACCTAAGTTCCAGGAAAGAAGATGTAACTGCCGACACACTCTCAGGAGCACCTCTCCACCTTGAAGGATCATCTGAACCAGAAGAGGTGGATGCATTCGTTTTTTTTAGTTAGGTCAACCATAGCAGCGGCCAGCTCCAGTCTCCAGTGGCTGATATAGAGCCAGAAAATGAACACGGTATATCTGCGGATCAGAGACTATTGCAAGAAAACATGGCCTTGTCGGCGTAACCTTGACAGCGAAGTTAAGCCTTTCTACCCCTTTCCTTGCCAGTTCACTATCAAAGCCGATTTGGTTATGTTCGCACCTAGAATCTTCGTGCCAATATCTTGCAGATTTCACACTCTTCGTCTTCTTTATGAGGCACATTTTGGTACTGATAAGACTCAAGCGGAAGCTAAACACACAATGTGGAAGCCAAGAATGACTAAACAATTTTAGGAATGAGTTAAGAGCTGTCACAGTTGCATCGAGGCATGAATGAACAATAAGAAGCCGCTAAAACCAACAGAATTCCCCGAGAGGCCTTGTCAACGGGGGGGCAATGAATTTATTCTATCAGAGGGGACAGTGGTGACCGATTTTTTTCTAGTTGCCCAGAATTCACCTGCTTGGAAAACACAACCGCACAGGTCGTAGGGGCCCACTGCACGTCTGTCTTCGCTCGACACGAAATTCCAGAAGTTTTCGTATTGGACAATGGCCCACAATTTTCACGAGTTTTAACCTCAAACTTCGCCAAGTTTGCTAAAGAATGTTCGTTGCAACATGTTACCTTGAGCCTCCATTATACATAAGGTAACGTACTTGCGGAGGCTGCAGTAAAAAAATAAAAACCTTCATGGACAAGACAAAGGACTCCCATGAGACCCTGCGCTCGTACGAGCTATATCCTTGTGGAATGGATACAGCTCATCTGAGCTGCTATGGGACGCCGATTGTGGTCAAAACTTCTGTCCCGAACAAACTTCTCAAACCAGCCATCTCAGAAGTACAGCAGCTCAAAATATTTTAAGCAGATTACCGACTCAAGCAATGGTCGGCCTGCGACGGACGCCACGGCGTCCGAAATCTGCCAGACATAGCCGATGCAGTAGACGTATGGGTCGTTGATCTCCATCTTAAGGGTACCGTGCAGGGTCCAACGTGGCAGCCACGCTGATATCTCGTGGACACTGGCCAAAGCGTAGCGCAAAGAACGCGTACACATCTTATACACTACATAAGTGAACCCTCTCGTACCGTCACTGGTTCAGTAGATGCTACGTATGGAGATGCTACAGGCTCCAAGAGGGATATAGGAACACATCACATTGATACACAAGAACAAAATGCTGCATTAGCAGCAATTCTCGATTTCCAGATGAGTGACTACCCCCAAGGGAAGGGGGATGTGTGGTGTCGGCTGCCGTCGGTGGTGGTCAAATCGAGCGAGTAGCAGAAGACGAAGAAGTCTCATGATTGCACGAGCACGAGATATCTATCGAGTTCTAGCGAAAGTGAAATGGTGCCAGGACAGGATATACTTGTGCAAATAGGAACGATGACATAAACAATGTGCACTTTATGTTTGATAAATATCGGCACAACCAACAAAAACAGTGGTTAAAATTTGTGCAATTTACGAGTGGCGCAGCCAGTGTTTCACACTCTCAATCACAAATGAGCTGCCTAAACAAGTTCAAAGCCTCACAGCAGTAACGGGGTGATAGCGACCTAGTACAAAGGAGCATATAGTACAGTGCGACAAACAGTAACATTAACGTAACCTGAATGCTTATAATTTTATATCTATAGTTTTATAGCACTCGTGTGAGTTCACACCATTCGTGCAGGCGACAAGGAAAGGCAGGGAGCCCATGCACTCTGTGTGCCCTCACCGCCCACCTGGAGGCAATTGGTAGATACACTATATATATATACAAATACTTTAGGAAAGAGAGGAAAAGGGGGCGGATCTGGAAGGCGTGTCACAGCAACATCCGCCAAACAAGAAAGCCCCAGCACCGACAGCACCCAGCCTCCGAATATTGGCCAGCACAAGGAGAGACCGGACTCGAGTGCCGCGTCATCTCGCCGGTTGGACACGAGTCCGAGCCTAACACCACCACAACCCTCGCATGCGATTCCCCGCCCACACCGGCCGACACAGAGTGACAAAACGAAACGATCAGCACCAAGGCGCTCCTGGCCAGCAGGAGTTGAGTCATAGGTGCTAGCAACCCTCAACTCCTGGCCGGCAGGAGTTGAGTCGAAGGTGCTAGCAACCCTTCCCTGGATATTAACTGACAGAGTTCTTTTATGGAGTCCCCGTAGTTAGGAATCACTGTGTTCAGCTACTGGGGTAGGGCCAACCAGAGCTTAGCGGCTCGTAGAAGGCATGTTCTGATGTGGCGGAGAGTGCACGTTAGAAAAAGTTTGAGAAGACCGGAAACACCCTGTTGAGACCGCCGGTGTGTAGGAGCGGTCCATGTCGTCCGCAGCTATAAAACGACAAAACAGCCGGATGGAGGCCAGATCTCTACGATGTTGTAGCGTACGCCAATTAGCGTTGCAGAGGAGGGAGTCGCTGCTGACGTCCCGTTAACTGAGGAGGCTACTTCTGGGAGTACTGCGGTGGTAGAGCGTAAAAGCAGTGCTTTTTTAATGCTTTCTAGGTTATTTTTACGCGACTGCTTGTGTGGGCTCCAGATGGCACAGCAAAACTCCAGCTGGCGTCACCCTCGTAGAAAAACTAAGCGCTCTAAATCATGACGTTATTCTGTTGGCATAAGGAAAGATGTGGCGCAAGTAAGCATACATTTGTTTTCACTTTAGGTGCGCCACGTACTCTCCACCCACTCGGGCCTCCCCACGTCCTATGCTCATTTAGAATCTCATCGTTGCCTTCTGTGCGATCTTATATAAACCAGTGTTTATACAATCCACTTCTAATAAACCACATATTACAAAGCTTGATGTTGTGACCTTGCATAAATTGCCTCTACTAGGCTGGCCATATATTTCATGCTTTATTTTGTTCTCGTAATAAACGCCAAGCGGCAGTTGGAGCCAGGGTGTGATTAAAACCGTCTGGGGCGGCACAAGCCCCACCTGACTGTAGTTTCAACAACTGGTGACGAAGACAAGATATGCGGACAACATGCCCAAGTTCCACGAGTTTCACCAGGACGAAAAAATGTTGGACGACTATATTTGGCGCTTTCAAAACTTTGTTAAAGTATACACTGTAAAGCAGGAGGATGAGGCCCCAACGCTTGATAGAAATTGGCTGCAGCAGATAAAACTAAACTAAGATCAGTTTTGGAATTTACAGCAGAAGAAATATCTATTGAGGCGTTGAAAAATAGATTGAGGCATTGAAAAATCAATTGAGGCGTTTCTATCGGTGTTCAAGAAAGAAGCTGGAACAGTAACAGGGTTCACTGCAAGCCTTGTTTTCAGCGATAACGCGCAGCCAATGTTCTGCAAGCGTCCCACTGTCCCTTTCGCGTCCAAGAAAGCGGTAGCATGTGAATTGAGGAGTATGGTTGACCTAACTATTTTGACGACTGTAAAGACGAGTGACTTGGCAACCCCTTCGGTCATTGTTGCGAAGCCCGACGAAAAGATTCGTATATCTGTAGACTACAGTGTATCAGTGAATCCGTACTTGCGCACAGAACTCTGCTCCTGACCATTGGTTGACGAGTTGTTCGCGACATTCAGGGGATGCAGCGTGTTGGCGGTTCTTGATTTGCACGCTGCCTATTTTCAGGTGAAACTAAGTTTCAACAGCAAATAAGCTGCGCACGTGTAAAGTGCTGACTGTAAATATTCACCTTGGCTTGTTTGAATTTTCACCATTGCCGTATGACGTTTTAGTGCCCCTACTATATTTCAAACCACCATAGATAACAAGTTGCATGGTTTGCCTAAATTGGCACGCTACATTGATGATAATTGAACCGGATACGAAACCTTTGACGAATGTTTGAAAAACTAGAGAGTGTTTCTAGAACGCATTCCCAAGCACTGCGTAAGCTTGAAGGTTGAAAAGAAGAAGTTTTTTGTAAAAGAAGTGCAGAATCTTGAAGGAAAGGGACTTCGGCCGTGCCTCGAGAATTTTGAAGTGTTCAAAAGCGCTCCACCTCCAACAAATATTCACGAGCTCCTTAACTTCATGTAGTAATAATAAACTTCTATGCGAGGTTTCTTCTAAATTTGGCCAGATTGGTACGCCCTTTGTATGATCTAGCATGCATGCAAAATAGAGTATGCGCGAAATGAATAAATTAAGACATTCGCGCGCCTTTAATAATGTATAACTACCAGATGCAATTTTTGAACACATGTGCTTAATTTGGCTTTTCCAGTGCATATCACAATCAAACAGAACACCTAAATATTTATAACAAGTAACATGTTCTAATTCCGTATTATTTAATTTAATGCCTATCTCATTGTAATTAATCGCCTTTTTCTTGGAGTGAAACACTGTATGCTTAGATTTCTTTAGGTTGATTGTAAGTTGATTACTTGTAAACCATGTCAGTGCCCTAGTCAATTCCTCATTGATTTTATCCTGCAATTCGCCTATCGTATCCCGAAGAAAAATCAGTGCCGTATCGTCGGCGTACATTAATGCTTCCGAGTATTTTAAAAACGACGGAAAATCGTTTACATAAAGAGAAAAAAGGATGGGCTTAAGAACTGAGTTTTGCGGTACACCAGTTAAAACCGTTTGGGGGGTAGAGATAAATTCATTTATTAGTACGCACTGTTTCCGGTTAGAGAGATAGCAATAAAACAGCTCTGACGTTTTCCCCCGAAAGCCATACTGATGGAGTTTATAAAGCAATATACTATGATTCACTGTGTCAAATGCTTTTTTTATATCTAAATATACAACAACGGCAATCTTACTTTCATGAAGAGCTCTGTTGAGATGTTGAGTTAGGAGAAAAACAGCTGAGGACGTGGATCTATTTGGTCTAAATCCTTGCTGATTGTGGCAAAATATTGAGTATTTAGTTATGAAGTCCTTTATACGTTTGCATAATATTTAAAAAAAAAACTGTGTTAATTGTATTTATAACTGAAATTGGTTTATAGCTGGATGATGCCGAAGAATCTCCACCTTAAAAATAGGTACTACTTTAGCTATCTTCAGCTCATTAGGATATATTCCACTCTCTAACGTGTGATTAAACAAATGTAAAAGATGAATACCTTAAATGTCAGTATTATCTTTTAATCGTTTAATAGGAATTGTATCTAGTCCTGCGGCTTTACCTGTTCTAAAATTCCCAACTACTGATATTTTTTCATTAACCTCAATTTCTCGCATTACAAAGCTATTTGTAATCGGTGCCAATGACTGCTGAGGATCAGGAACGTACGTCAACTGAGCTGCTAAGGGAGACCCTATATTAGTAAACTAATCATTAAAAGTGTCTACCGTGTTCTGTTCGATTAAATCAGGTAATATATGTTTATTTGCACGAAGGCCAATTGCATCATTGACTATGTTCCAAATATTTTAATGTTTCCATCTGTTTGCCTAATTTTAGTTGAGTAATATTCTTTCTTTTTTTTCTCAACATAGAAACTGATCTGTTCCTGAAATGTTTGAATTGGCTTAAATAGTAATTATTATTTTTGTGTTGTGTCCATTTATGATACGATTTATCTTTTTCCTTTAGTACCCCTAACATTTGGCTGGTCATCCAAGGACAGACCGGCACATTGTATTATTAGACGTCTTTTTTACAGCACTCAAGGTTATAGCTCTTTTGAGACTAGTAAGGAAGTTATAGTATTCGATGTAAACGTTTTGATTATAAGTAAAGTATATATCTAGTCGATCTAGTACCCTGCGAAGCTACGCATATTCTGTTTTAGTTCGCTGTTCAGGACGACAAGAGTTTCTTTTATGAATGATCTCTTTTTGTAAAACAATAAAAATGGCCCCGTGGTCAGCTATCAAGCTTGGGTAAACGCCTGCATGGACATCCGTATCAGTATTGCAAAGATCATGGTCAATTAATGTACTGGAGGTGCTAATAGTGCGAGTAGGTTCAGTAATGAAGTTACGAAGGTTGAAAGATTCTAAAAGCAGCGTATAGCTATTATGCGTATCACTAGCCAGATCAATATTAAAGTCTCTAACAACTTCAATGCGATCATTCTGTTCATTAGAGAATTCCGTAAGTACTGCTTTGAATTTTACAAGAAAGGAGTTCACTGACGAGCTTGGAGGTCAATACACTACACCGACTATGGCGCCACAATCAAGCTTTATAAAAAGTACTTCAATGACATCATCACTAATAGTGGCAGGCGATAAAACCTGGAAAACAATATTTTCTTTTACAAAAAAGGCAACGCCTCCACCTCTCGAATGCGCATTACGTGGAAGAGATTATAAATTGTAGCCATGCATAACAATGGTTTCATTGTTTTTTAACCAAGTTTCACTTACTACGATTACATCAAAACCAGACACATTCTGGGAAACATGCCCAACTAAAGAGTTAAAGATTTTTCGTAAACTACGTACATTGCAATGGAAAATCGAAAGCTTATTTTCGTTCTGTCTGAGGTGCTCAATATGCTGAAAAGTGAAAGACATGATAAGCGTAGTGACACAATTCTTTGCGCCAGGTCCAGAACAGTTACACCACCCTGATCAAATCCCCTTCACATGTGATATGCAAGACAGACGAGTTTTCTGTCTTCCGCATAGGGATCTTTCCCTATGACATCCAAACATATTTCCAGTTTTTCTCCCGCTTTGCCTGGCGAGCTTTGTTAAGTAATACCTTGTTTTTGACACAAAGATGTTCATTTATATAAAGTGGATGATTAGCCTGAAATCCAAGGTGGGTGGTGTTTATCCTCGTCTTCTTTGCCGCTGATAGCAGCTTGTCACGCACCCCCCGAGAGGCGACAACTTACCACAACATTCGGTTTCACCTTGTCCCTCGACTGTACCCGATGTACAACGTCGATATCACTCACAGATACCTTGGTTCCAAGACATGTAGCAATTGCCCTCGCAGACGCTGTCAAGTTCTCGTTTGCAACAAATGGAAGCCCTTTGATTTCAACATTCTTGTTCCTACTGTATTGTTTCAGCTCTACTATTTCCCTCTTTGCTTCACTGAGCTCCCTGCCGAGCTGCTGGTTTTCCTGGAGTAGCCGAGAACTTTGTTTTTTTTACTTCCGTTAGCTCTTGGCTAAAGCCCACAACATCCTTCTTGACTTGCTCAACATCCGTGTTCAGGAATGTGATAGATTCTCGTATACCAAAGAGATCGGCATGGTTTTTGTGTTCAAACTTGACACCTTCGCGACATCTTTTTTTATGTCTGTCGCAAATCAATCTAGCGTAACTACTAGGTCACTTAGGACTGTGACGATTTCCTTTATGCTATTGAGTGGCTTCTCTCCCATAACCTTGGCGACATCACTCACGTTTCCAGGATTTAAATCCACCATAACTCTGAGTTCCAAACGCAGTAAAAATAGTTGTTTTGCGCCCCACTACAATAGCTACACAAGGCAAAACACGGCTCAACAAAGGACACTTGTGGCAGACACAGTGACAGCAAAATGCAGCCTTTTAATGAGTTAGAAAGGTAAACCGCCAACCTGTAAAAATGCATAGACGGTTATCGAACTGAATAACAGGCTGAAGTTGAGCTAGTTGGTACATAATTTTAGGTATATGGTCAGCTAGAACGATAGGGACAAAACACAGACAGGAAGAAACAGAGACATACACACCGCTGACTATCAACTAAGACTTTATATTTCTTCTTCATCACTTTGACCGAAAGATTCACACCTAAAGTAATGCCAATGAATCACCCTAAATCCTTACATTACACTGCTAAATTAAAATACTAAATAAAATTAATTAATTACATTAAATTACTAAATTTTGTCACTAACACCTCCCTGATCCAACCCACAGACCACCGCCGACACACATTCTTCTCATTCCCTTTCACGGGGCCGTGCCACACTGCAAAAACTGTCGTTCTTTCTTGCTGACCGTGATGGACGGCATGCTCACGCATTCATCGCCGGTTTGCTCAATGGCCAGGGCCTCGAGAATCTCCCGCGCAAAGGCACTTCTGTGTCTTTTAATAATGGAGACACTGCTAAAACTTGGGCTGCACCCGCACGTGCGGCAATGGGCTGCAAGGTGCCCAGCTCCCGTGCCCTGCACTGACGCCGCGTGCTCCCTGACTCTGTCATTAACACGGGCACGGGAGCTGGGCACCTTGCAGCCCATTGCCGCACGTGCGGGTGCAGCCCAAGTTTTAGCAGTGTCTCCATTATTAAAAGACACAGAAGTGCCTTTGCGCGGGAGATTCTCGAGGCCCTGGCCATTGAGCAAACCGGCGATGAATGCGTGAGCATGCCGTCCATCACGGTCAGCAAGAAAGAACGACAGTTTTTGCAGTGTGGCACGGCCCCGTGAAAGGGAATGAGAAGAATATGTGTCGGCGGTGGTCTGTGGGTTGGATCAGGGAGGTGTTAGTGACAAAATTTAGTAATTTAATGTAATTATTTAATTTTATTTAGTACTTTAATTTAGCAGTGTAATGTAAGGATTTAGGGTGATTCATTGGCATTACTTTAGGTGTGAATCTTTCGGTCAAAGGGATGAAGAAGAAATATAAAGTCTTAGTTGATAGTCAGCGGTGTGTATGTCTCTGTTTCTTCCTGTCTGTGTTTTGTCCCTATCGTTCTAGCTGACCATTTACCTAAAAAAGTTATCGAACGTCCTTCCGCTGTTGCTGCCGCCACCAAAGTGATCGTAACACCTGCAGACACCGCCTACTCGGAGCGAGCGATAACAAGTTCCGTAGTTACGAAGAGCCTGTGTAGATGGCAGTCCTGGCGTTGCAGTGTAGTTGTGTGGTGGAAGGCACACCGTCGTGTCCACGGAGCTTGGCTCTGGAAGCGTAGCAATGCCGCGCGGCGAACCTCGCCCGATGACGCCTTAAGGGTGACCAGCTGTAATAATGTTCCGTAGTTACGAAGAGCCTGTGTAGATGGCAGTCCTGGCGTTGCAGTGTAGATGTGTGGTGAAAGGCACACCGTCGTGTCCATGGAACTTGACTCTGGAAGCGTAGCAATGCCGCGCGGCGAACCTTGCGCGAAGGCGCCTTAACGGTCACCAGCTGTAAAAATGCAGAGACGGTTATCGAACGTCCTTCCGCTGTCGCTGCCGCCACCAAAGTGATCGTAACACCCGCAGACACCGCCCACTCGGAGCGGGTTGAAAGGCTCTCGGGGTCTGAGAGGCTGAAAGTCCCTAGGAGTTTGCAGGGCTGCACTGGTATGAAGTGTTCAAGTGGTTTGATAGGCAGAAGGGGTTTGAAGGGCTGAGGTGTCTGAATGGCTGAGAGGGTCCCATAACACATCCGGGATAAAATGTTATTTTCAATAGGGTCAGAAAAGTGAATTAAATAGTATTGGTTAAATATCTTGCCAGAAAGTGAAAGGGCGTTATTTATGAAATAGTCGGAGAGTATCAGATCAGTGGCATTAGAGGAACATCTATTTTAATAAATATTCATATCAAAAGAAGTACATATAAGTGTGGCAAGAGACGGGATTAGATGGTTTTCCACCTTATGAACCTCAACAAACCCTTCAATCAAGTACTAGATCTGTTATAAAATTTTATAACATGTAAATATATGCGAATTGACTTTTTTATTTTCAAACCGCAGTACCACGGATATACCACCCAACTGATATCTAATGAAAAAATAACAACGTGCAGTCATCTATTGTGTTCCGCTGAAAAAGACGTTGTCAAATGTAACCCCTATTATTTAGTTTATTTTAGGAAATATCACATTAATAGCACATTGCGCAAGTCAAAATAATTAAAATGTGAGACTTCACAAAATTTAGATGTAATAACCACGGAAGTCGTGTGAGGCAGAGTTGGTGTGTCGTAGGCCCCAAAAGGCAGGCATGCCGAAAAACAACACTCAGTATCTTTACATTCTTTGAAGTATTAAATTGAGAGAAATATCTATGCTTGCTTTGTTAATCACACGATAGTCGTTTCTTACCATTCGAAGAAGGAGAACAGAGATGATGACAATGGCTAGTGCGCGCATTGTGGCTATGCTATCAGAGGCCTGTCTCCGCAAAATATCGCTGAGAGAAATCTGATAACTGCGTCTGTAACAAAACCTTTATATACTGCACCGTGAACTTTTGAACACTTCAAGTAAAACATGCGTTACCTTTCGCATCACATGAGGAAATATTTTTCGTTATTCAGTTTGCGAGGCTGTTCAGTACTTAAACTAAAATAAGTTTAAATGTCTTCCGCACGTCAATGTTGGAATTTCCTGCATCACACGCACCAAGGTGAGTTATGAACGTACGTAAAAATATAAAACAAAAAAAAATAATGTTTTTTGCATTCTGAGCAGGTTCAGCGTACCTTGGTGCATTTAAAAAAAAACGCAAGCTTGTCGACGAGTCATGAAAACAATGGAAGGATCGACGAAGGACGGAATGGTCAACCGAACAGTCACGTTTCAGTCAACGACTTTCCTCTACGAACGATCAACGAACCTTCTTTGTAGGTATGCTTGAACAATAAAAAACGACGCAAGAACGGATGAAGAAAACATTAGCTTTTCTTGTCTTTTCTGCATTCTTGGAAATAATTTATTGTTACTTAAGTTAAATCAATCTTGTAAAAACGTAATTACCTTTTGTGTCACGCGTTATTTAAAACTTCCTGCAATTTTTAATTTTTTGCAATTACAGTTGTGATTAAATAACAAAATACACGGATATATTTCGCTGAAGCTAAATTGCTTTGCTATTAAAAATACAATATTACCTTAGCCCCGACGAATTTAATACAACTATTTCGTTATACATCGTTAAAGTCAGCGAAACAACGTGAAGAATCCAGGGTGTCGAACCGGTCATTATTTCGCTTCGGTTCGGGTTCGGGTTCATTAGCATTGTATTTTGTTCCGGTTCGGTTTTGGTTTAAGGTAGAGCACATAATATCACTCCGGTTACCGGTTTTAATCAGCGCGAACCGGTTCGAACCGGTTCCTAACTTGACCTTTGAATATTGACTGAGCACTTCCTGCAGCCTTTTCTGAGCACGATATATTTGCAATAGACCCATCCCAATACTGCTCCCTCTTCAGGGAGATAAAAAAAAAAAAAAACTCTGCAAAGTGACGGGCACAAAAGGCACCATTAATGGGAAAAGCAATTACTTGTATATTACTGTTCTTAAGTGAACGATATATAAGCGATCGGCTTTCCATTTTTATGGTGTCTTTTGCACACGCAGCTGTGCAATATTTCAAAATCTGCCAGAAGAGGGCGTATTTTCTGGATGGGTACATAGATCTTTCCAAAAAAGAGCTTGTGGCTGGTGCCATCTTTAGTGTTCGGGGGTATAGCGCGTGCTTTGCTCGCTTTCCGAAGCGACGAACACGCACGTGCTGGGCTGTGAAGATCACACGCTGGGCTCTGATTTTGTAAACAATAAAAAGGTATCTAAGTAGATTCCTTTCCCTCCATATGTTTTCGTTTGGTTTGCTCTACTCACACGTGTTTTTGTGTTTTTTATACATGCAACCTTTTTTCGGCACCCAGTAAGATGTCACAGCTATGCCCCAGAGTGGCTGACAGGGGAACAAGAGGAAACAAATCTGCCGCAAAACACAGACACAGAGACATCGAGTGCGCAGTTGGGGTAGTTTATAGAATTCCATTAAACTGTGTTCGTCGTTTCTCGAACGACGTTTCTCGAATGCTCAGTTGAAGATGATGAAAGAGGACTTCAAACAAAAATGAGAAAATGGTTGAACAGGTGACATGCTGGCCTTGCTAGTCTGCAAAACCTACAAAAAATAAACAGGCACATTTTCTTTTCTCCCTCCTCCCTCCTCCTCCTCCCTCCTCCTCCTCCCCCTGGCCTCCTCCAGGGCGCGGCGCGTCGGCGAATCATCGCCGAGTAACGTTGACCCCGACAACCCATGTTTTTTTTGTTTTTTTTTAAGGTAACATTTCGAGCACGTCGAAGAAATTATTGTTTTTCATTGAAATGGACCGCAGGCGACCCCACAAACTATACTCCCGAAGCAGCGCGGTACTTGTCCCTCCTTCCTTCATGGTGTCGCTGCACTCAAGCGGAAGGTCACGTGGTGCGCTCTCGGTGCTCGACTGCCACTACAGTTCATCTTGAGGTCAAACATTCGCGGACGCGTAGGCCTCCGTAACTAGAGTGGCGCAATCCGCTCCGACACATGGACATTTCGTAGCCAAGCGCTGCTTTGAAATCGCCGCCGCCGCTACCGCGCCGCCAGGATCAATCCAAAAAACAAGGTAAAGTTGAAGCTCTCCAGATGATGATCCATTTTTTATCACGTATGCAATAAAAACGAAATGTAAAAATATCTCACAGTATGTTAGGATTAGTCTTGGCAACATGAGCAAAATATACGCCCGCAACTTTTCCCATTTAAACCAATTATTGGCACAATTGGCCCTGAACCGTTTTCGTTGAACCGGTAACCGCCACATCAGATTATGGTTTCGTTCCGGTTCAGGTTCAATATGAAGCGTGCGATTTCGGTTTCGGTTTTGTTCCGGTTCGGTCAAAAATAACGGTTTTGATCCGGTTTTCGGTTCGGGTTCTGGTTCGGTTCGACACCCTGGAAGAAAGTGTAGAAGACTCCAGCAAACAGGATAGACGCTGACCAACTAGCCCAACTCACCACCCTTCTAACTATTTCCTTTCTTGTGCTAACCTAGTTTATGCCACCTAAATATTGTACTGAAGTCTCTTCACTGACTTCGGTACATGGAATCTCGGGTTGTTGTATCGCGGACAATATTAACAAAATCAGTCCTTCATTTATATATTGTGAACCTTCCAGTTTTGAAGAGAGCTGTGGCCTAAACTAGGAATAGGATGCTAAGTTAAGTTATAATAATACGAAAGAATTCCCACGCGAGTTGCCGACCAAGCGCGTGCGTGGACGAGTGGTTACCGCGCTGGACTGTCACGCGGAAGGTGTAGGTTCGATTCCAGTTAGCGGGCTGCCCTTTTATTTATTCTTTAAACTTGACCTTCTCGTAAGCTCGAGAACATTCTCGTCTGGTCAAGTTCGGAATGTTCTACACACCGAAAGTTCAACGCCGAACGATCCAGAAACCCACGAGGGTGCATAAGGGATTCCGCAAGGCGAGCGGAGTCAGTTTCGCCCCAGCGTTCGACTCTGCTGTCACGCCGACTTCGACGCCCGCGACGCTCTGCTTTATTCTGTTCCCTTTTTATTTTTGGGCACAAGTTCGCCCCATTAAACGTTTAGTTTCTTCAGTTATTATAGCCTCATCACTTGTCATTCGTGACATTTTTTTGGAGGTGCGGGGTACCGCTTTCTATGCCCGTGAAGCGTGCACTTACAAAGACATCCCAGCCAAGTGAAGTGCTCAGCCCCGGAAGGCTACCCTTCGCAGAAAACGCCGACACCCGATTAAGTCGCTGCAACCAAGGCCTACCGCCGGAACTCGGACCCCTTTCACAGAAACCAAGGAAGAAGACCGCGACGATGACCACACCACCCGTCGTTGTCCTACCCGTCGCTGCCCGTACGCCCAGGTCCTTCCACGGTGAGCCTTATGAAGACATCGAGGACTGGCTACAGCAGTACGAGCGAGTGGCGCAGCACAACCGATGGACGGACGAACAGCGCCTGCAGAGTCTTTACTTTTCGCTCGAAGGGACGGCCAGGCACTGGTTCGAGAATCGCGATACTTCCTTGATCTCGTGGACCGCCTGCAAGGATGCGCTGAGACGGACATTCGCCAACCAATATCAACGGGAGAAGGCCGAGGACCTTCTTCGAATGAGGACCCAGGGACCAAACGTGACTATCACCAGTTTCGTCAAGGATGTTTTGCGCCTGGTCACTCGCGCCGACCCTCAAGCCACCGACGAAAAGAAGCTGCGGATCCTAATGCGAGGTGTCAAGGATGACATCTTCGGCGGTCTTGTTCGCAACCCCCCATCTACCGTCGAAGACTTCGTCACGGAGGCCACGAACATGGAACGTGCCCTCCTCGCAAGAGCCAGCCACCACCATCGGCACTCGAGCGTCGCTGCTGCTTCTGAATCGGGCTGCGACATCAGCCCTAGCATCCCCGGCCTTCGCGACATCATCCGCGACATCGTCCGGGAGGAGCTCAAGAAACTTCTGCCGACTGCTGAACGCCCGGCCTCAATCTCCATTGCCGAGGTCGTCCGAGACGAGGTTCAGCGAGTGTTCCTACCAGATGCCCCTGTCACCGTGGCCGCACCCGAAAAACCGACGCTGACCTACGCCGCAGCTACCCGACGACCGCCGCCCCCTGCTCACCCGTATAGGGCGCCACCGCGACGTGAACCTCCAGCGCCGCAGTGTTCCCGACGCCAGGAAGATCGGGCGCACGCCCACCCAGAACAAGCAGCGCCACAAAAGACCGACGTGTGGAGGACGGCCGATTGACGCCCGTTGTGCTATCACTGCGGTGAAGCCGGCCACGTTTACCGTCGATGCCCCTACAGACAACTGGGGCTGCGCGGGTTCCACCCGAACGACCCTCGCCCAAGGTACGACGAACGCCCTCGCGACATCGAGGAGTACCTCCGACGCTCGCCCTCCCCAGTTCCGTCTCTCCGCCGTGAAGCCCGCTCCCCATCGCCACGACGTTCAGCGTCCCCAGCGCCACGACCCCGCCGAGAGAGCCTGTCTCCCCTGCGTCGCCGGGAAAACTAAGTGCGCCAACGCCTGGAGGTGACGTTGCCGAAAACGACGGAAGCAAACAGCCTCCAAGAACGCCAGAACGCTCCCACTTTCCCGACGCCCTGCATCGCACCGACGCCCCTGCAACGGTGTCCAACAACCTAAACGTTGTTATCGACGGCCACGACGTATCGGCGCTCGTTGACACCGGAGCAGACTACTCAGTATTGAGTGGGAGGCTCTCTCGCCACCTTCAAAAAGTCACAACGCCGTGGGATGGACCGCAGATACGAACCGCCGGAGGAAACCTCATCACGCCTGTTGGAAGGTGCACCGCTCGCGTCGAAATTCACGGCGAGACGTGTCCTGGGAATTTCGTCATTCAACAAGACTGTTCCAGAGACGCCATTCTCGGCATGAACTTTCTGTGTGAATACGGCGCCGTCATCGACCTTGGAGAAAACAGATTGACGCTCCGGAAACCTGTTCCGCCTTCAGAGAAGCTCCAAACTGCGTCAGCCGCCGTCCGAGTCGCTGCCGACCACGTGAATCTGCCGCCGCGATCAAGTGTGGTCATACCCGTCGTGACCGATGCAGCTACCCGCGGCGAAGTTCTTCTGGAAGGTCCTTCAAGGAAGGACCTTCAATTGCTCCTGGGAAGATGAATAGGCATCGCAAGAGGAGTAGCTGAACTTCATGATGGGCGCACTGTGGTCCTCGTGACGAATTTCCGACAAGAAATGCAACACCTCACTAAAGGTGCAGCTGTGGGCCATGTCGAGGAACACCGAAACTCCGCCGAAGTCGCCGCGATTGCTGAAGAATTATCGCCGCCTCAGCAAGACTGCACGTCGTCAGCACAGCTTGACATGGACCCCAAGCTTCCGGGCCTAAAACGACAGCAGCTGAGTGACCTCCTCGTCGAATACAGCGACTGCTTTGCCACGTCGTCAAAGGATCGACAATCCACCGTTGCGAAGCATCGCATTGTTACCGAGGACGACGCGCTCCCTGTGCAGCGATCGCCATACCGAGTCTCAGTAAAAGAAAGGGAGGTCATACAGGAGCAAGTGCAAGAAATGCTGAACGACGACATAATCCAGCCTTCCAGCAGTCCATGGGCCTCTCCGGTCGTACTGGTTAAGAAGAAGGTCGGAACGCTTAGGTTTTGCGTGGACTACCAACAGCTGAACGCGGTTACGAAGAAAGACGTCTACCCACTCCCCCGCATAGACGACACGCTAGACCGGCTGCGCCACTCTCAATATTTTTATTGATGGACCTGAAGAGCAGCTACTGGCAGATCGAAGTCGACGAACGGGACCGAGAAAAGACAGCTTTCTTCACGCCAGACGGTCTGCACGAGTTCAAGGTGATGCCTTTTGGACTATGCACGGCGCCAGCAACTTTCCAGCGTGTCATGGACACCGTACTGGTTGCGCTGAAATGGCAGAGCTGTCTCGTCTACATTGACGACGTCGTAGTGTTTTCAAGCGACTTCGACGAGCACTTGCGACGACTCCGAGCTGTTCTCCAGGCCATACAGACCGCCGGGCTCACCCTTAAGCCATCGAAGTGTCGGTTCGCCTATGACGAACTGAAGTTCCTAGGACACGTGGTTAGCAATGATGGCGTTCACCCAGACCCAGAGAAGACTCGCGCCATCGCGACATTTCCAGCGCCGACAGACATGAAGGCCGTACAAAGATTCCAGGGACTATGTGCGTATTATCGGCGCTTCGTTCGGGATTTCGCAAGGATTTTGGCACCGCTCACAAACCTCACGAAGGATGCCGAGAAGTTCGAATGGGCCGAAGAGCAGCAGCAGACATTCGACGAGCTGAAGCGACGACTCCAGACTCCTCCTGTTCTTGGACATTTTGATCAGGATGCGGAAACCGAGATTCACACGGACGCAAGTAACGCAGGACTTGGTGCGGTACTGGTTCAACTACAAGAAGGCACCGAGCGAGTCATTGCCTACGCAAGTCGGACACTATCCAAGGCGGAGAAAAATTACTCCACGACTGAGAAAGAGTGCCTTGCGGTCGTCTGGGCCATCACAAAGTTTCGTCCGTACTTGTACGGGAGCCCGTTCCGCGTAGTCACGGACCACCATTCGCTCTGCTGGCTTGCCAACCTCAAGGACCCGTCAGGACGCCTCGCTCGATGGAGTCTCCGACTACAAGAGTTCAACATGACTGTAGTCTACAAGTTAGGCCGCAAGCACAGCGACGCCGACTGCCTGTCTTGAGCGCCCGTCGAAACACCTTGCGGCAGCAGCGACGACGATGAAGACGAGTGCTTCCTAGGCACGGTGAGCACCGACGACATGGCACGACGTCAACAAGATGATCCTTAGCTGCGCGCACTAATAGAGCACCTGGAAGGGCGCGGCCGTACCTTGCCACGCGTTTTCTCACAAGCCCCGTCGACCTTCGTCATGCGACAAGGTGTACTCTACAAAGATAACTTTAGGGACAACTTGTCGTGGCTGCTGGTAATCCTGACTGACCTTCGAGAGGAGATCTTCCAAGCCTGCCACGACGACCAAACGTCTGGACACCTTGGTTACAGCCGGACACTTGCCCGTATTCGTGAAAAGTATTACTGGCCCAAGCTCCCCAAGACCGTCCACCTATACACACGATCATGCCACGAGTGCCAGCGACGCAAGAAACCTCCGACGAGGCCGGCCGGACTCCTGCAGCCAATTTCTCCTCCGACTGCACCCTTCCAGCAGATCGGAATGGATCTACTTGGCCCTTTTCCGCCGTCGACATCGGGGAACCGCTGGATCATCGTCGCCACAGATTATCTCACGCACTACGCCGAAACGAAAGCCCTTCCTTCAGGGACTGCTGTGGAAGTTGCCAAGTTTTTCATTGAGTCCATCGTCCTCCGGCACGGCGCTCCAGAAGTTCTGATTACAGATCGCGGATCATCGTTCGTGGCACAGCTGACCCAAGAAATCCTCCGACTCAGTCACACCAGCCATCGTCGTACAACTGCGTACCACCCGCAGACCAACGGGTTAACGGAGCGACTCAACAAGACCATCGCCGACATGATCTCTATGTAAGTCGACGTAGAGCAGAAGACGTGGGACGAGGTGTTGCCCTACGTCACGTTCGCCTACAATACGGCGGTTCAAGAGACCACTGGATTCACACCCTTCCAGCTGGTACATGGTCGCAAAGTAACGACCTTGCTGGACGCTATGCTGCCCCATGAGCCAGCGGACAGTGAAAGCGACGACGCTCAGGTGTTTGCTCAACGGGCCGAAGAAGTCCGCCAGCTCGCCCGACTCCTGATTCAAGACCAGCAACGCGTCGACGCCGGCCGATACAACCTTCGTCGCAGGGACGTCCACTTCCAGCCCGGAGACAGGGTGTGGGTGTGGACGCCCATCCGTCGCCGCGGCCTTAGTGAGAAACTGCTGAAACGGTACTTTGGACCCTACAAAGTGCTTCGTCGACTCGGGGATCTGAACTACGAGGTGCTGCCCGACGGAACACGGACTTAATCACGCCGCCCTCCACGACCGGAAGTCGTGCACGTCGTGCGCCTCAAACCGTACTACGATCGATAGGACTGTGAATTGTGTTTTGTAATACGCTCGATAGGATTGTGTTGCACAAGTATACGTAGTTGGGCTTTTTTTTTTTTGTTTTGCTGTTTTTGGTTTTCGGCACGTCGCATCGAGACGATGCGCTTTTAAAGGGGGGATTAATGCCACGCGCGTTGGCGACCAAGCGCGTGCCTGGACGAGTGGTTACCGCGCTTGACTGTCGCGCGGATGGTGTAGGTTCGATTCCCAGTTAGCGGACTGCCCTTTTATTTATTCTTTGAACTTGGCCTTCTCGTAAGCTCGAGAACATTCTCGTCTGGTCGAGTTCGGAATGTTCTACGCACTGAAAGTTCTACGCCGAACGATTCAGAAACCCACGAGGGTACATAAGGGATTCCGCAAGGCGTGGCTTCCGCAAAGCAAACACGTGGCTTCAAACTGCAGTGGAGCGGCTTGATTTATTGACTTTCAAATAATTGTGGCATGAGCGATTACTTTTTACTAAGAGATTCATCCCCTGAGCCGTTCAAAATACTCTCAGAGGTATGACATTGCTGAAAATAAATCAACATGTTGGGAATATTATTTATTCCTCAGGTGGTCACCGAGAAAATCCGAACCTTCAAAGCGACCAGTATAAAAGACGGAAACGCAGAGCTAAGAAGTATTTATTGGGTGTGCTGCTGTATTCATGTTTGTTCTGCCGTGTATGTGGATTGCTCAATGTTCAGCTGATGCTAGTGGTGTGCGTAATATATCTACATGGTGGCGTGAGCAAATAAAAATATTTTTATAGCACATGAATTGGGCGGTACCTAACGCCAACTAGCCTAGCTGCAACTGATATGAAACAATAAGGTCTGATATGAAAACATTCTCCAATAAACATATCAGAAATAAATTCATATATTTTTTTTTCAGTAGGGTATACGTCGTACTAAACATTAATACGTGTAGAAACATTACTCGAAAACATTTCTCCCGCGGGACTATGATGCTTTCGCATGCCTACACGTAAGTACAAGCCTCCTTATGTACATAAATAGTGGAGAACACTTAATACAGCATACGTTTATGAATGCGAAATTATTATAGTCCCGCTGGTGAAATATTTTCGAGTAATGTTTCAACACGTATTAAAATTTAGGACGACGTATATGACGACGTCGAGGACAATGTCCGAGAGACCGACGTCAAGTACAGCGTCTAGGACCACCTCTCGTACAACCTCTAGGACAACGTCAAGGACAGCGTAAAGGACGACGCCAAAAGCGACTTCTCGGACCACCTCGAAAACAACGTTTAGACTACGTCTAGGACGAATTCTAGAACGACTTCAAAACCGACCTTAAGGACGACGTGTAGGATGACATCGAGAGCGACGCCTAGAGGACGACGCCTAGGACGGCGTTGAGAACGACGCCTAGAGAACGACGTCTTGGACGACATCTAGGACGGAGTCAGGAATGACGCATAGAACGACTTCAAGGCCGAAATCTAGGACGACCTCAAGAACGACGTTGAGGACGACACCGAGAACGACGCCTAGTGGAAACCGCCTAGGACGACATCGAGAACGACGCCTTGAGAATGACGTCGAGAATGACGCTTAGAAGACGACGTCTAGGACGAGCTCTGGGACGACCTCAAGTACAACACCTAGAGGACGACGCCTCGGACGACTTCAAAGTACCGCTTAACGACGTTAGATCTCAAAGCGTCACGTTCGGCTGAACGTTAGGACTAGCGTCACGCCAGTGCATACCCGCGTACCCGCACATCAAATAGCTACGACCACCGGTTGACGGTGTTAGACCTCGAATCGTGACATTAGGCTTAACGTTAGGCCTAACATCAGGACAGCACATACCCGCGTCCCCCCGCCCCGCTCCGCCGCCAGCTGTTCGGCTGGCTTTTTAGCAACGATGACGCCGTTGCTATGTTGCCACATGACGCATCGCAGGCAATGGGTATCCAGAGGCCGTTTCTCTGCTACAGACGGTTATGGACAATCGCGTCTTCGCTCCATGGGACAGTTAATGCTTTCGTAATAATAAAAACGAGCACTGAAATTTTTGCTTTGCAAGTGGGTTCGACGACCTACGGCGCGTTTCAGAAACACAACAAGCTTCTGGAAGGAAGAACGAAACAATGGTTGGGTCGACTGAATAATGGAAGGCTCAACCGAACCGCCGCGTTTGTCTCGAAGAGTTTCTATTAAAAGGATCAACGAACCTTGATTCAAGTCCCGCTCGACCAATTCAAAACGACGCTTGAACACGAAAAATACAATAGATTTTCGAGTCTTTTCCACTTTCTTGCAAATCTCACTGGTTACCTAAGTCAAAACTATAATGGAAAAACGTACTTTCCTTTTGCCTTACGCATTATTTAAAAATGTCTGCAATTTTTAACCTCTCGTCATAAAATGTGTGTACAATTGCAATAGACACCGAGATATTTTGCTGACGCCAATTTGATGCTTGGCTGTTTAAAATAAAACTTTACCTTTGCCCCCCCCCACTTTCTCCTTCCCCCCCCCTCCCCCCCCCCCCCCCCCCCCCCCCCCCCGAATTTCAGATGCCATTGCCTAATTTGTGCTATCGTTGTTAATAGAGAAAGATCTAGTACTCATGGCACAGCGTTCGTGACTCAGCATAGTGCATGAAACCTCGTGTCGTTCATCACGGACAATATGAACTAAGCCAATGCTTTATACTTTGGTCTAGCTCCCAGTTTTGGGGAGAGCTGTGGTCTGAACTAGGAATGGGATGCGATGTTAAGGTTGTAGACTTGGGACTTTTTGCCAAATTGAAAGATAAATGAGCATGTGGGGTCCGCAGACGAAGAAAGATGAGGATGGATTATTTCAGCTCGTATGACCCGCGGAAGTAAGTTTCATGTTCATAGCTATTATTTCAGAACTAGTGAGAAACGTGTGAACTTAGTCATCTCTTTACTGTCACTACAAACATGCATAATCTGCTGATATGCTTATCATCTTTGCTCGACCCCTGTTTTCAGAGGGGTGTATTAAAACACGTGACCTCTCTTCGTAGTACGCGTATAACAAAAACGCTTGGAGGAAAATTTGTGGCGTGTGTCCCTCTGACGTGTTCTCACTGGAGCCGTAGTCTTCACCGTTCGCAGAGTTATGGCGATGGTTAGGGGCAACGAAGGTACGCTTTCCGAAATGCCATCTTCAGGGTTATGATGCTTTCCTGCCCTGCAGTGGCGGAAGTGTTTTTTTTTTTTTTAACGTAAACGGCCTAGTATACGTCCTTGCCAACTTTACGGAAAGTGGTTCTCTTCTTCGCAGTTCCTTGAATTATAGTGGTGCGCTTCTTGGACACCTTTCGATGAAAAGAAAAATGCCAGACATTTAACTTTAAAATCTTATAATGCATCAAATGCATTATAGTGAACTGATGAAGAATTTTGGGCTTCACGTGACGTATATCTTTCCGCTCAATTTAGCGGAGAAACTGAATGTTTATTTAATTTAGTTTATTTTACCTCAAATGCATTTCAAATTACACGCATTACATGAGGGGGAATCAAATGCACATATAATGCAGATATCGGAAGATTGACGACAAGTGAATAATAGCAAAAATCAAAATTACAAACAAATAGGACAGATATCACACATAACATGTAGAAAAGGTATTAACAACTAAACATATTAAAGATCAACGCGTTTCATGTGTGCCTTGCAGAGTTCACGGAATGCCTCCGGGTTAGATTCACAAACTTTATAGTTTGTGAATCTTTACTTTTCACATTATATTTATAGTTTACTTTATAGTAAAGAAAGTTTTATAGGTAGTTAGTTTAACATAGCGGGGAGTGAGGTACAGGTGACATTTTATGTATACTGAAGATCTGCATGCACTACACACTATAGTATCCATATTACTATCCAAAGCTAGGTTTCAAAGAAATGTTACGCCTAAATATTTTAAGTTGGTACTATTTCGAGAGGCAGTGTTAGTAAGGTGTAGTTACGTAGATAGGAGATCGCTGACCAGTGAATGATAAAAGTTTGGTCTTGTTATATTTATCTTCATTTGCCACGTGTTACAACAATGAGACAGAACTTTTAGATCCTGCTGTAATAGAATCGAATCTTCAGGGTTAATGATTCGACCGTAAATTAAAAAAAAATCATCCGCGTAAAGCCTAATAGATTATGTTATCGGGTGAGAAAGGCGTTAATTATTAATATAGTAAAAACGGTCCAGAGCGCAGGGGAGCGCTCTCGGACCGTTTTTATATGTTATATATAAAAACGAGAGCGTCACCAGAGCGCCACGAGAGCGCACGAGAGCAGAGCGTCACCAGAGCGCACGACGGGAGAGTGCCGCGACACGAGAGCGCGTGACATTAGAGCGCGCGTCACGAGAGCGCATGTGCGCGCCTTGGGAGTGATCGATGTTTGAGTTTTCAAAAACATGTTTTTTGGGGATCGAACGCTTTACGTCAATTTATTGGTTGAGTACGCTGACCTGTGGGAAGTCTAAAAAAATACAATTTTCGCAAACTCGAAATGAGGAAGGAAGCAAAATACATTTTTTTTTTTTTTTTTAATATTGTTGTTTATGAAATGCGGTGCCATAAAAAAAAGAAAAAAAAAACATTTCAAGATTGAATGACTGCGCGAAACCGCGAAGTCATGCAGTTTATTGGCTGAGTACGCAGATTTACAGCTTCTTAAACAATTTTTTTTTTCATTTCAGTGTTTTTTTTTTTTTTTTAAGAAACAGGCAAATATATGATTTCCCGAGGTATGTACCTATTTGAAAATGGTACACACGGTCTTGTCAAGTTTCCCCCAACACAATATTCGCATTCTGGCTGAATGTGCTATAAAGGTTTATTTCACACGGCTTTGCGGCGTTGCAAGACGGCTTTGCATTTCGACGAGTGTCGACTTGCACCTCTTCTTGAGCGGAGCACCGACTCGGTCCTTGACATCTTCATGGTCACGGTTGATACTTCGGAGCGCAAGGCCTCGATAGCTTATTCTTGGGAGGCTGGAACGGAGCTTGCCTCAAAACCTCCGGTTTCACGTTTAGAGTGGTTTTTAGCCTTCCTTTCTACCTCCAGGAGGGTCAGGTCACTTAAATCGGACAACGACCGGGCCTCTCGAAGGCCATGAGAATCAGGGAAACCCAGCAAAAGAGAACCCCTTAAAGACGTCTGCTCCTAATTTACACCTGGGGATCTTTTTTCCAAAGTATTTCTTTCGGGGACTTCTTTACCGAAGACATTTTTCCGGGGACCTTTCTTCCGAAACCTCCTACCAGGGATGGGCCAAATACATGCAAATATGAATCGAAATAGAAATACAAAATAGTTCACCAAAAATGTATTTAAAAAATAATCATAAAGCATCTAAATACAAGATACAAATACAACCAAATGTATTTGGTCTCCTCCAAATACTTTTTCGAAATACATTTGTCATAATTTGACGTCAGCGACTTCAGGGCAGCCTGTAACGCTTTTCTGCGTATTTCATTTTTATTTTCCATCACACACGCGGGAGTAAGTGTGCAATAATCTAGTAACGTAATAGAATATAATCACGAAGAGATGTAATTAGCCTGGACGTAATTGGTGAAAGAAGTACAAAAGTCGATTACATTTTGGTGTAGACCAACAAAGCAACGAGACACCACATACCCGCAGCACGAGCTAGCGAACGTTTTTTATTGTTGGAACTTGAACCAGCACTACATTTTGACGCCCGCACATTTAGAAGGTTCCAGGTGAAAATGTGAGCGGAAATCAGGCTGGAAAGCATCAGAAGTTTTCACCTGCACTTATTTATCCAGTCTTCATTGGAACTTCAATTTTGTCACTATTCTACCCTGGAGCAGCGCCGTAATCTGGTGTACGAAGAGTATCTTGCTTTGTTGTAGCCGTTGGCTTTGATATAAAAAAAGAACAGCTTTGGACACGTCTTAGGATGAGCAAAATGAGTAGTGACAATAAGTTCGAGGGATGTATTTTCAATTACAAACTTGTATTTAATTACAATTACATTTGAAATATCCACGTTTTATAGTATTTAAAAGACACTCGTCAAATACATTCCCCAATATGTAATTAAATAGAAATGCAAAATACTCAAAGTATTTTAAATACGTATTTCAAATACTTGTATTTGAAATACTGCCCATCTCTGCCCCCTACCAACCACGCTTATAGACGGCGGTATTTGCAATTCCAACACGAAACATACAGCCATAAATTAAAGGGGTACTTAGAGACTTATAGTTCATTGCCCAACACATTTTACTGTAAAATAGTACCTCCAATGTCCACCAACCTTGAACAGCACATATCAAAGACAACGTCCACCAAGCACAAAGCCCTACTTTAAACAAATATCGTTTTGATAAAAGAAAAGACGCCCTGTATGTAGCATATAATTTACAATATACTGGGCAGCTAACTTAGGTGCAAAAAAGCTGCTCTATCCGAGAAAACGTGTGTTTGAAGACTCCAATATCGATCATTCCCAATGCGCGCACATGCGCTTTCGTGATGCGCGCTCGAATGGCACGCTCTCTCGTGTCGCGGCGCTCTTCTGTCACGCGCTCTCGTGTTGTGCTTTCTCGTGGCGCCCTTCCGGCATGCCCAAGGTGAGCACATGCTTACGGTTAGTTAAGAATTCAACTATCCAGTGTATAGTAGATGGATGCATGTTAGTTTCAGAAAGTTCGTATTTGAGTCGCTTGTGGGGAACCCTGTGAAATGCTTTAGAAAATATCGATTAAGATGTTATCATTGTGTTTAGACGAATAAAGTTTTATGAAAATCGGATACAAACTAAAAAAAAAAATTGGTTTGACAGAAGAGCGCCGCGACACGAGAGAGCGTGCCATTCGAGCGCGCATCACGAAAGCGCATGTGCGCGCATTGGGATGATCGATATTGGAGTCTTCAAACACAGTTTTCTCGGATAGAGCAGCTTTTTTGCACCTAAGTTAGCTGCCCAGTATATTGTAATTATATGCTACATACAGGGCGTCTTTTCTTTTATCAAACGATATTTGTTAAATATCGTTTTGCATTTCAATACCCATCCTTTGCAGCGTTCAAGTTTTCTCTTATAATCTATAACTTTTAAACCATCATTTGTAGCGTTCAAGTTTTCCCTGTCAATTTGTAAAATTATTATTCTTTTGCTGTATGTTAATTGTGCATCATCACTAAGGCGAAAGCTGTTCATGAGCACAAAAAAAATAAACAAATGAATGAATGAATGAATGAAATTAATATCCCCACTAAAAACCATGTGTTGTTTGTTACCTACTGTACGCGACTTAATTTTAGCCTGCTCATATTTTCGCGAATCGGGCCAAGCTGAAAATTTCAAATTATTCGCGGGTTCTAATTTTCGCGAATCGAGGGTAGCTTCCGTAGCGTTCACATATTGCCCGAATTGTTCGCGGGACGTTTTTTTCGCGTTGTAGGCGAGTCGCAAAATTCGCGAAAATTAGGTCTTCGCAAAAATTTAGTCGTTTACAGTATTCGTTTATTTTTTGATAAATAGTTTATAATGTGGGAGCAGACGGCATTTTCAAACATTATGCATAGCACACTTATCGCCGATTTAAATCTATATTTCGAGTAGTCTGCTTGTTTTTGATTTAAAAATATGTAAAACTCTCCCGAATCTCCAGTCCTCCGGGAGGTAGCCGAGTCAAGTGATTTTCGAAATTGTTGATGGAAAAGGTAAGATGATAATGCTCTGTTATTTTAGAAGTTTAAGGCAAATAGGGTCGTCGCCAGGGACTGAGCTCCAAGAGTGTTTTTCGATTGCATTCAGGATACCCTTCATCAAAAAAAATTAATAGATTAACAATAAATGTTAAGTACTCTACAGTTCGGATAACAGGGTAGTATAAACTTCTACGGTGAACGCGGAAGAAAAAGTTGTTAAAGACGGCTTCCTGATTCTAGGTTTGTTATTTTTTTGTTGAGATTGTTGCTCAACTTAGGGAGAGAGTCATTTTTATTTGGATATATTGTTTTCCAGAAATTCATAGGATTAGTTAACATAAATTTAGAAGGTCTTGAAGTGTTCTTGGCATTTTTATACCTTTGTTTCATTGCTTTAACTGTTCTAGTACTTAGCCACATCAAGCAAGATTATGGTTTTGTAGCTTTGGCAAATAAACGCTTCATTTTATTATTTACATTGCTCATTGTATTCGTAAACCAGGGTTGATCAGCATGAGTTTTGAACACAGTTGAGGTACAAATCGAGATTACTACAGCTTAAACATGTCTTTTACTTTTTCAGTTCGACACCTCTGATCTTTCACTAAAACGGTGTTCGTATTCTAAAGAAAACCGCTCAACGCCTCGTGTAGGGCACATTTCTTAACCTTGTTGTATACATTATTGAGTTCAGGACCTATAATTCTAATTAATAATGGACGAGACATTTCAACTAAAACCGTGTTATGACCGCTGATTTTGTCAAAAATACGAACTGACCGCACATCATCCGCACTACAGGTGAAATTATGGTACAAATCAGAATTTATTCTTGTGGCATTGTTTACAATTTAAGTGAGACGAAGTTACGCATCAGGTTATAAAATTGGACACTTTGGCACCAACCGCTCAAGAGGTAAGACTAATGCCCTCCTCCAATTTACAGGCAGCCATGTCTGTTCGTCGTATGTACCGTGATTGAAAATGGGGCTCCTCCCCTCAAACTCCTCGCATTCTAAACTCGTACAAAGAAGCATTGCTTCATTTTGCCTACATGCGGCTTTGAAGAACTCGTGCCACCATGTTATGTATGCTAGTCTCGGTCGGCAGGTGGAGCGAATGGTGGCGGCCGGATCCCCCTCTTCGTTGTTAGTACCCGTAACAGAGTCACTGCTTAAGAAAGTGATAGGAGGGCCTAAGAGAAAAATATAGTCCAAGTAAGAGACCGATATTCATTCCCTACCTTCATCAATTATCCCACAATCTTAAAAACGTGGCGCAGAGATAAGATGTGCCTTTGCTGTTTTCTGCACTTGAAAAACTAACTTTTTTTGCCCAAGAGTGGCCAACAAAAGTGGATCCAAGCGCGTTTGTACAGTCCAACATAGGAACTAATATGTGTAATGTATATGGGGCGTCGTGTATAGGATTCCGCTGACGTACGGCAAGGTATACGTTGGCCAAACGGGCCGATGTATAAATAAAAGATTGCGAAAGAATGCTTGGTCCCTGCGGTCGGCATATTGGGGCGCTTGCCGCTTCATTGTGCATATTGTAGATGCCAGCCCAACTTCTGTCTCGTCCGAAATGCTGGAAGGGGGTTGACCAGATGACTTGGAAAATTAGAGAGGATTACACGATCACAAAAGTATATACTGGGCTATGTGTAAGCCTAACATTCGTCATTCTACCTAGCAAAGAGTTACGTTATATCGACACGTGCTGAATTGGCCATGATGATGTTAAATGCTGTTGTTTACTTCGGTGTTTCTTTTCATAAAAACTACAGTTGAGAGGAAGCGCTTGTTTTGTGTACACACTTCTACTTTGTCTTCGTTTCATATGCTCTGTGTCGAGTCTACTTTACTTGCACAAGTTTTACTTTTATGTTTTTATCTCTGAACTGCGGACTAAACTGCCATAGTTGGCTCCCTGGTGACAAACCCTAGGCAAAATGTCCTTTGGGATAGATATCTTAAGTGAAGGCGAGTGGTTTAGTTTGCATGCATTATGCAACACGTTCTCTTTGCATCAGAACTGAAGGAAACGCAACACAATCAGTCGGGCTGTCACCCCCTGCTTCAGGCCAACGTGATGGGTAGTTTTAATCTCTCCCGGTTCTATACGCAGGTGGTTCTGGATGAAGCCTCTTAAACAGTTAGCCATATCTTCGTACGTTTCTTTTTTTTTTGTGCCTCTGAATAATAGGTGTTTTTCTCTCATTCTGCTCTTTAAATTGTCGACACAAGCGTCAAAGGCGCAGATTTTTAGCATGCCAGCAATTGATGACTCTTTGAATGCCACTGATGGTATTCCCAATCACGGCAAGCCTGTCCTCAGTGACGCTAATTGCCTGCATTCGTTTCTCTAGAGTGAATACATTCTGTTTTAGTTCATTGATTCCAGAACTGAAAGATTTCCATCTATTCGGGTTTCGTTTTGGGATTTGTCAGCAGTAGATGCTAGGTTTTCGATTAGATTGCTCACTCTTTCGATTTCAGACAGACCGGGATTAAATGAATGATTTCGACATATCCAGATAGCATCAACAAGCGTCTAAGAAAAGAATGCCATGTCATGAGGCAGCGAGAACAAGCAGTCAAACGCAGCAGAGACAGCGCATCTATAGAGTGTTAGTAGACCCTTTCTGTCGATTGGGCGAGGCACGTCTAAGAGCATTCTCTATAGCCATATCCGGCAAAATGTTCCAGTGACATCCGGTGAAATCAGGTGAGTTTTTAAACGTTTTCAGCCGAAAGCAGCGTAGTTTACCGGTGTTTACTCGAAGTTTTACCGACAGCCACTCTCATTTCCGAACGTACGGGCTTTTTGGAAGCTTTACCGGCAGCCACACTCATTTACCGGACTTCACTCGAAGTCGACGCGGGGGTAACAGCTAAAGCCAAGAAAGCCAAAACGAGCTGTAGACTGAGTGTGTAATAGCGGCCGCCAACGTTTCGGCATTCTCGTAAGTGTTTTAGGAAAGGGACGTCGCAATCCTGCAAGAAGTGCAGACAGCAAAATGCTTCGAAGATCCTCAAAGTTGGGCAGTGATCGCCGGCAACTAGCTATTTGCGATTGGCAAAAGTGTTCTAATCAGTGAAGGTACGAGGCCGCTCGGGTGGAGCAGTCTTGTACCTGGGAGTGAGTGGGTAATTGCGGCCCCCGGCGCAGCTGCATTCACGTGAGCGGTTTAGCTCAGGACGACGTCTGTCAGAAACTCTGGCCACGGCCGACCCTCCTACGAACGTTTTCCTTGTATATTTTTCGGCCAGCCGGTGCAGCTCTGCCAATTTTTGTTCCGCGACAAAGTCACCGGGACAAGCGTTCGCCGAACACAGCAAGGCAAGAGATGCAAACGGTTGCTTCGCGAAGCAATCCATGAGCCACGGTTGTTGCGGTGTTTTTGTTGTTACGGTCGTTTCGGTTGCATGCGAACGTAATCGTTGCAAGTGTGGGAACCAGCCTTAAGATGAACCGCGACCATTCCTACGAGCCATCCTCAAATTTCAGTGCTCTGATCGTACAAAGAGACTTCACGTTCCGCGCGACGCTACTCAGCCGGGAATATACCCAAGCGGCACAACAATATTAGGCGAGTATCTACACAATATTGTTGGCAAATACTCAGAATATACGGTTCTTTCCATCCACACGATGTCTAGACAATATCGTTTCAAAAGCGGGGCAGTACCAGAACAATATCACTGGAGTACCGCCACCGTCAGGCTGAGTACCCACCGGACGCCGAGTATATCTATAGCAGACTTGTACGTAGTTAAACTACTCTACTCAAGGCACTGTAGTTTAACTACTTTTTTAAGTAGTTTAGTACTTTCAATTACATTTTTATTTCGGTAATAGTAGTTTACTTTAATTACTTTTTTGAGTACTTCTACCCAAATCCCAAATTACTTTCGATTTTAGTGTTGTTTGCCCATCAACAAACATTCCTGCACAAAAGAGATAAGATGTTGGAAGATCAGCTGATATTTGCAAATGAGGGGAGGAAGCATATGGCGTAGGAAGGGGGGAAGGAGAAAATGATTAGGAGAGCCGACCCCCCCCCCCCCCCCCCACCACCCTTCTCTACCCCTGCAACAGCACTGCTACGAGGCGTGGGGAGCGAGCAGACACGACGCCAAGAGAGGCCGAGTAATGCGGGATTAGCGCCGAAGAATGCATTTCTCTGTGGTCCCGAAGCTCAAGGAGACTCGACCCATTTGAAGAAAGGACTGGTCCCCGCTTCTCTCCAATATAGGAACTCTCGCCCACTACAGGAGGTGCACACACTGCATCCTTACTCAAAGGAGACAACAAAATGCAGCACCTGCTCTTAAACTCATCTGGGCTCCCGTAGTTTGTGCTGTATTCGAAGAATTGCCTGCTAAGGGCAACGCCAAGATTACCTTTTGCGTTGCCTTTCCTCCCAAAACTCAGAATATGCAGATCTTCAAAGATTCAAAGATCGTTCGAGAAACCTTAATAATTCCCCAAACGTTTTATATAAAAAATAAACAAGCAGTGTTGGGAAGTACTCTATGTAGATGATACTTAAAGCACTACCGTTTAGAAAACTTGTACTTTACTTGAAGTAAATTATCTGAACATCCACTGCACTTTCCGAGGAACGTAAAACTCCCGACTTCAATGTACTTTCCCAGAATTTGAAAACAAAAAATAGCGTATCGTCGTGTAAAAAGCGCTCTTTCGAGACGTCCATCTGGTCATTTCCTGAGTGAAGGAATCGCGGCTATAAGACCAACACAAATAAGTGCCTTATAAGTTGATTGTGTCAGATAGCTCGTCAGCGAGAGTAAAACAATCACGCCTTGGCGACTTGACCTTATACAATATTTGCTGCCATTTCCGTAAAAAAAAACTGATGCACCTCCGATTTCCCCTGGAGAAATGCATACCAGTTTAAAAAAGCACTGTATAGGTAAATGAAAGGGCATCATGAAAAGATTGTGTTAAAAGTGCTTGCACTTTACCTTGAAATATATTGTATTTATATACGTTACTTCAACTATATTGCTCCCGGTGTACTTACTACTTTACCTGAAGTACATAACATCTTCTTTACTTTGCACTTTAATTACTTCAAATACTTTTTAGATGTACTTTACGCAACACTGCAAACAAGCAAACACTGTCCTGAGGCAGTGCTAAACCTCAAAGTAGAAATTACAGATTCGCAGTACATCATTGACCAAACCAAACAAACAGAAAGTACAAAACAATTAGACACGCAAAAGCAGAACCAGCTATTTCTGCTTGCTCCTTTATTTATTGTTTCAACTTGACAATCTCCTAAGTTCGAGAACCTTGTCGTCTGTGAAAAAAAGCAAGCCGATTCATATTTGGCTAGCACAACTTCGCTGACGGATCAAAACCTCTGTATTTTCTTTTTACCATAAAAAAACATATAAAAGTAACTTCAAAAGTAATCCACTACTTTTTTACGGTAATTAGTAATTTTCTCAATTACTTTCTATTTGAGTAATTTCTACTCTACTCAAACTACTTTTGACGTCAATACTCAGTAACTTAATTAATTACTTTTTTGAGTAACTTGTACATGTCTGATCTATAGAGTACTAGCAGCTTCGGCTGAATGCACGCCGGACGTCGCGTGTTAATCCAAGGTCAATTGAGTCGTCGGAGTACCCGCCGGATATCGCCCATATATCTATAGAGTACTGGGAGCGTCGCCTGAGTATCCACCGGGCATCGCGTATGTCAATCGAGCTGGCGTGTCGTCTGAGCACCTGCTGGATACCGCGCGTATATCTAAAGAGTACTTAGAGCATCGGCTGAGTATCCGCCGGGGGTCGTGAATTTCAATTTTGTACTGGCAGTGTCGTCCGAGCACCCGCCAGATATCGCACGTATATCTACAGAGTGCTTGGAGCCTCGGCGCTATAGACCTTTCCAGCGGCAGTCTCTAACGAAGCGATTTACAGCGCGCGTCCCTGGTTTTGAGAGGGTACGTCAGTGTGCCCGACTGCGCTGGGCTGTTGGTTTTTCTCGTCAGCTGGCTGTGGCATTCTGCGTAGGCGTACTTCCGGACGCTGGTGGAGGCTAAATTGCCGCGTTCTATTTTTTATTTTGTGTTCTATGGCGAATAGAATTTCTTGGGGTTTTTGAGAATGCGTGTACTTTTTTTTGGGAACAAAAAGAAATGAAATCTGTTTTGATGAGTCTGTGCGCGACAGAACAAATGCAACTGGAATGTGTTTTTCTTCATATTATGTTGACCTTTTTTTACGGCACCATACACTCCGCGGTGTCATCTTCAAAGCAAGTGAACGAACGTGTCTATTCCGTCTCCACACCCCGGACCCGACCCTATCAGCTAATTTTCGCGAAGACCCGGAACATATCCGGAAGGCTTTTTGGAGATTATCTCAATGAAAATAATCCTCCAAGAACGTCGAACTGCCTGCGTCGCGGGCTGCTTGACGTTCGCTCTCTTCGGTCGTTTCCTGCGAAGGCCAAGCAGGCTACGAGCCCTGCGGACATAAGGCACCCTAGCCCTGATATTCCCTGGTTCTCGCAGTGCAAGATAACACACAAAATGCAAGCCTCCTAAACAGGCAGATAAAGTAAAAACTTCCAAGAAAAGCCGGCGAACTCCGAATGCACAATGCAGGGGGGGAGTGACGCTGACCGGGTTTCCACAGCTCAGGCGGGTGGCAGAAATTTTGCGCTGATAGAGGTCGCTCGATTCGCAAAATGGGGGCGGCCAGAGATCTCTTTTTGCGAAGGTCTATAGTCCGTTGCAACTCAAGATGGTAGGGCGAGGGTAAGACGGGCCGGAAAGGAGGAAGCAGACGGAACGCTGGAGAAGAAAGGGGGAAACCTCCTTCCCTCTTTAGTGTTCCGTCTGCTTCCTCCTCCCCGGCCCGTCTTATCCGCGCCCTACCTTCTCGAGTTGCAACGGGCTACCTATATCGCCCAATTTATGTGCTACAAAAATATTTTTATTTGCTCACGCCAACATTACGCTTCGGGCTTTTTTGGCACCTTTAATATACACTCATGTAGATACATTACGCATACCACAAGAATCAGCTGAACATATACATTGAGCGCATACACATACACGGCACACACAAACGTCAGTCCAACAGCACACTAACCAACACCTCCTAGAAATAAGACCGTAGCGCTCTTCTGTTGACGTCTCAACGGAAGGCCATCGGGGGCGTGCGACGAAGAGAAGGCGACGCGCGTGGACCGACCGTCGTAACACGCGTCTTTTTAGCTAATATGAATTCTGCACATAGCAACTGGTCTAGAGAACATTTTATTACACGGGCAAAACATTACACCGCTAAATAAGCGGTACGAAATGACACGAGGTATGCGTATAAGACGTCTATAGAAAAATGTGATTGTTTTAAGTCGAAAACATTGAGACTCAAATATTTCTCTAGGAAAGCATGTTTTATACAGAAATACTTCGCAAATGGCGAGACACACAATGATTGGACACAGCAAAACTGATCACTGTTAAAAATCAGGTAGACGTAGTCAACGCGGACACGGCTAGAAAAAGTGTCACTTACGATCATGTAAGCGGCTGTTATCGTGTGCAGTCACTGAATTCTTGCATTATACCCAGGCCACATGGCAAAATAATGTAATTTCGATCGAGTGACATTATGGGGTCGTAAAATCAGCTTGCGACGCTCGTATAATCACTCAAGACCGCGAACTGATTAAATCCCTTATCATTTAATGAAAATATATTAACTTTTCCGTGTGGCAGGGGTACTTAACTTATTATTTAGTCAACTAAATTAATTCTCCCTATAGGCTTGAGCTGCCTTAGAACAAATATAACTTATTTTTTGTACAATAATACTGTTACCTTATACAGTTAAGATTCTAGTATAAACGCTGTAGAGGCAATGAAGTAACATTGGTATAAATATACACATAAGCACTCACAACGCACTTTCAAAAATCACAAACTTGTTATTCACCTTCCAATGAAAACTAGAATATTACCACGCATATTTACAAATGTCGACGACACAGCACGCGGATAACGAAGAAAAACAAGATTCTGTTCTATCACGAGATTAAAAAAAAAAATCAACTGCAGCACTTCGCCTGCGTCCTACGTGACCAAGAAAACCCGTAAATAAGTGTTTCTCACCTGTCTATCGTATCCATATGTCCCGCGCTATCCGCCACGAAAACATTTGAACACGAACTCCAAGAAGTCTCTTTGTCGAGAGAGGGGTCTATCGATAATGACCAGTGTCATCGTTGACTAGTTGCCAAGTTGCCACACATGTCACTCAAACCGTAGCTGGACTTGTTCCGCGAATCCACGTAAATAGCGTAGTATCGAGCAGAAAAAAAAAAAAAAAAAAAAAAAAAAACTACCCACTTGCACTTGCAGATCTGGTCGTCTCGGAGAAGCCGCGTCGAGTACCCACGGCGTTGGAAATCATCCTTTCCTCAATATCCCCTCTGTCCGTCGATGTCTCGCTGTCTCCAGGCCGTCCCGTCCGAGGAAAAATCTGCCTCCTGGTCTCCGCACCAGCCCGTACGCCCAGCCCCTGGCCCCGTTTTTCCTCCCTTTTTGTTCCCCCTCGGGTCGTCCATTTCCCCCTCAGAAAGGGGGGGGGGGGGGGAGAACTTGAGATCTTTCCAGTCGGAGACTCTGCTGGAATGTCCCTCGCCTGTTTCTGTTTCCGTTGCTCGGGCAACGTGGTCCTTTTCTTGCTTGTGGTGAGGGGGAGGAGGCAGCAGATTGTCATGTCCAAAATGGGGGGGGGGGGGGCGCCTTCTTTGAAGCCATGTCGCGATTGCCATGAGTCAACGCCCGTTGCCTCTCGCTTCTTGAAACACGCACATACACACCACACACCCACGCGCGCGTACCTACCCGGATCTGCGTTTGGTCCCGATGCGCCCTATTTCGAAGGATATAACCAAAGACGGTACGTCACAACTGTCTCTCTCCTTTCCAGGCGCCAGCGAGTCTGGTCACGTGAGGTTGACCTGAAAAGTTGGGTTCACTCTCCCTCTATTATGTCTCCTCTCTCACTCGTGTCGTCCCGTCTCTCTCCTGTCCCCTTCCAAGTTATATTTTTGGGAGGAAAAAAAAAAACAAAAAACATATTCGTGCAACGTGGGTACCCGTTTTGCGTAAACTATATATCAGGATTGCGTCGGTGCAATATAACAGATATTCTGTGGACATCGGCCGTGTCAAAATGGTACCGGCTTTCTTTCAATATCATTTTCAAATCGGCCGAAAGATTCCCAATACTGCGCAGTTATTGTTGATTCAAAAACGATATTCAGGGAAAAACACGGTTCATGTACCATAGTATATCAGGATTGCGTCGCCGCCATATAACATATCTTTTGTCGACATCGGCAGAATCTAAATGGTACCGGCACAATATTCACCGATACAACAGAAAAATCGGCAATACTCGCACGACCACTTCCCGACCCGAGTCGAATATCGCTCCAATATTGTGTGCTGCCTAGGTTTAGGGCTCTTAGCACTGTATAGCGAGCTGCTAGCGTTCCGCTGCAGTCCAATTTAGCGTGGAGCTCTGTACCAGTGTTCTTTCTTACTCGCTTTTCTGTGAGGCCCTCGGCTCGGCGAGTCGGCTTGATTCGGGTTGAGTTATGGTTCAAGGAAACCAGTGCTTGACCTGTCCAACGCGGTGGATGTCCACGCAGCATATGCTCACCAGGCTACTTGAACTAAGAGGCTTCGTTGGAGGATTCCTCTTGAAATAAGAAAGCTCCAGGTTGACTGAATCGTATGGGCGGAAGTCGAAGGCTCGCAGTATCGCCTCCGCCCGTCAGAAGTATCGACGAAGACATTGCAGAAGGAACAGCTCACTGTAGGAGATTTTACTGAGCATGGCTGAGATGTTCCATGGACACTTCCAAGATATCGTCACCGTTAGCAAATGCCTTGGTCAAGTCAGTGAAAAAAAGGGAGCTACCAACTTCTTGACACGGATGTCTTCTGTGCAGCAGTGTACATGGATCCCCGCTACCGCCTTCTTTCTCGCCCTTGAGCAAAGTACCGGGTCACGTTGCATTTGACAAAGACTTGGAGGCGAATCACACCTCTGCAATGCGGGCAAAATTCTACCCTTTCTTCTGAAAATGGGGCGGCTCCAGATGATCCGGAAGACGCCCTGCAAGCACTACTGGAGGAAAAGAGAGATTGAGGCTGGCGTGCACGCTTGAGGTACCAGTAGCCCACTTGATATAGCATGCCTCATGGAAATGCTAGACAAGGTGCACGGTTTTCAAGGGACGCTAACGTGTTGCATTTCTGGGTGTAGAGAAGGGAACGCAATCCAGAGCTCCACGCACTGGCGCAAGCAGCCCTGGTAGTGCCTGCGACCCAGGTGAGCGTGGAGAGAGCGCTTTATGAACTGAAGTTAATTTTATCGTCTCAGAGGTGCCATCTATCCCCGGATATGCTTGACAACGTTCGGCTCTTCTTCGGTCAGCTGCCTGACATTGAACTGCGCTTTCACCCACGTCGCGAGGTGCTCCAGCACTAGCTCGTTCCTTCCACACAGTAATGTGAGCCTTTGCTTTTTATGTGTAAACACGTTTATAAAATATGCATAGTTTATCTTTTGCTGCTGTCAATTGTTTTGTAGCATTTGAGTACGAACCGGTTCGAACCGGTTGGAACCTTTATTTTTTCACTCCGGAGTTGAACCGGAGCTGAAACGTTTTTCCTGAACCGGAACGAAAACCGGAACGAAAAACATTTCGGTTCGACCCCCTGTTTAGCAGACAGCAAGAACCGCTGTTATGCAACAGGTTCGTGTTCAGATAAACAATCTAGAATAACTTATAAAATTATGCTGGGTGCCCAGTCACGTGGGCATTCCTGGTAACGGGAATGCAGACCGCCTTGCACTTTCTGCAAAAAAACATACGGAAACGTCTTTTGGCCTGCCACACCAAGACCTCAAGTCAGCCTTAAACAAGTCAATTATTAAGTTACGGCAGCTGTGAGTGCGACACACAGATTGATAGCAACTTCATGTTATTAAGCCAACTTAGAATTATGGGAAAGTTCCTCCCATAAGGACCGCCGTTCGGAAGTCTTTTTTGCGCCGCTTGAGAATTCTGCACTTGCTCTTTGGCGGAGATGCAAAGCTCTGCGAAACGTGTTGGAAAATGTTACCTGTCCTTCACATACTATGGAATTGTAAAATTTTTGATCATCAATGTCGAAAATATTTTCCTTAACTTTTCAGAAAACACCTTCCATTTCATCCTTATTTTTTGCTTGGCGATAGACCTTTGAGTACCATTTGCTAGTGTTTTAAATTTCCTAGATGCCATTGGCTTTTCGCACCTGATATAGATAGATAACTAAGTTTAGACATAACTGTTAGGCTTTTTAAAATAACTTTCTTGGCGCAATATGGCCCAAAGTTGCTCTTGCGCAAATAAACTCCATGATCATAATCAAACTTGACACAATATGTGCAAACATAATAATGAATGTATCTGTGCTTACGCAATTATTAAAATCGCCGAATTTGTTTAATTTTCATCTCATTAGCTCATTTTATACAACTGGTCACAATATTTGATAAACCGCGGAATTCACACCCCGTATTATATGAACAAGCTTTCAGTAGCCGTGAACGTTTAGTATTTGAAACTGATGTTGCCAATATGGGTTTCCAAAGCAACCTAGTTTTAGTGGCTACCAGCAAAAAATGCAGAATAGAAGCAAACGCAATACAACCTCCAATCAACTATTTGAGCTTATACAGCTCTACAGTGAGTGAAATCCCGAAGTAATTTTGAACCAGCAAAAACCTGCACACTTGCACAGCACAATCATATTCATTATTTTTCCTCATTCCCTGCAATGGACTACCATGGCGGTCGAGCTGGACGACAAAGTGTTATTGCTTTGCACGTAGTGTATACACCCGTTGATGCACTTACCGGCAGTTTTGTTTCTTCCAAACTCAACTAGTTGTTTTAATTACATTAAACATCTTCAGACAGAGCAAGAAGAATTCAAGACTAGCTGGTTGTTAAAACAGCTGATCGTGGGAATTTTATGTGTGAAAAAAAATGTGCATTAACTATTAGTCCACTAATAAAATGTTCTGATATGGAATAATTTTGAGTACCGAATTTGATGCCTGTTTCTAGTTCTGCATGCCGAAGGAAGCATATTCTTTAATTTAGTTAGAAAACAAAGCTATTCATTTAATTGTATATATCAATGGCCTTACATATTACACTTTCATCCTTATAGTTACAAAAAAGTCGCAATTAATAGGTCGGTGCCTGCTGGAACAAGTCCGTAGTAAGACATTTTGTGTTCGCATTTACAAAAACATGAAATAAGCGTTTGTACATTCCATAAGAAATGCCAAGCACCAGAGATCCAAGCTTAGGCTGGGTAATTTCGGTTTAAAAACTTGGCATAATACTAGTTAGTTTCAACAAAACAAGTGTGGAAAATACACAAGTTGGAGATATTGTAGACTTAATCAGAAACCTGGCCCGATCTCCTTAACCTCGCCTCCTTCTGTCCTATCTGCTTTATGGCTAGAGTTCAGTCTGAGAAACGTTTGCCATTACTTTTTTATAGATCCAGACGTACCCGCAAAACTTTAATTATTAAGGCTAGTGATTCTCAAATTGGGGTCCGCGGAACCTTTGAGGTCCGCGAAGCCCTGCCTTGTAAATCAAGCCCGGCAATACAAGTTGTCTTTTATCCGATTGAGAACGAGCGTTTCAATTTTCGGGTGAGTTTTTTTTTTGTGTACGTGAATGAGTGAAGTCTACTTCACACCACTCTTAGTAATATCCACTTATAACATCATTATCCGAATTAACCTACACATTTCCCTTCCCGTCACCACGAACGGGGTCCTCCATCATCTCCACCGATCAACAAGGGGTCCGCGAATCATCGATGTTGAGAACCACTGCTCTAGAATAAAAATGCTAAAAAAGAATCACCAGTTTGGCCATAGCGCAGGGTTTGGCTCCTGAGGTGGCCACTACATTTTCTGTTCAAGCATGTCAAAATTGAGTAAATCCTAATCTCGTGACACATGTATTCAAGGTAACAGATCACTCTTTTTAATCTGGACAAAATTCAATTTACTGATGTCGTCGTGCTGGCCTATATTGCGTTTGCGTGTTGAACGATATTATTTGAGCTTATAAAAAAATGAGGGTGGTATTTGCATAACAGTGTAGGCCATGATCCCGCTGTTTTGGTCCGATTGTTATGGCACTTTTCAGCGGCGCCCGCAGTTGTAGAGAAAGATGTGAAGACTTTACTTTACCACTTCAATAAAATTACTGCCCTTAACAAAATGATATAAGTGAAGCAACTATTTTTTCCATGTTTCTTCAGGCGACAGCATTGGCAATGGCAAGGACTTCCTGTGAACTGCAGGGCATATACAATCACTGTGCCCCACAAGCCGAAGAAAAATCGGGTAGGTACTGAAAAGATCTTTAACTCTCCGTTCAGTGAATTTAGAATTTCGTTTCTATTATACTGGTTCTGTCTACTTCGAGCTGACGAGAATTGGCAATAGAACAAAACTAAACCCTAAATTTTCAAGAATCTAGAATGTCAGAAAAATAGTCTTTGACAAACTCCGAATTGCCAAAACAAGTAGACATCCTCGAATTTCGCGTAAAATAAACACCAACAAGACGAAACCCTTCCTATGTTGAATGTCGAACTGGGGGAGAGGCCTGTTCGGATGGGCCGGGGGTTCGCTCGTGCGATGCTTTTGTGGAGAGGTTTAACCGCTAAGGCCGAAGCAGCTAACTTTAGAGCTACACCCATGGCAAGAACACGAACCCAGAGCTTGGCTGTCGTAGGCCAAACACTGCGTCAACGTTCGGCTGGGGCGCTGTCCTGCCGTCGCCCAAGGATTGGTTCTTTTGTACACTCTAAGAAAAAATGACTACACTGGGTGGTCAAATGGTGCTTTTGGAGGCTTTGACTACCCCAGAAGGCGAGTTACTAGCCTCTGGGCAAAGTGACGACACCAAACCGCTGTGGAATGACCCCCTTTCTGCAGGTTACGACAGGGTGGTAGTCACATTCGAATTTGATATTTACATGCAGGCAGTCGTAAATAATATTAGTAACTTAGATAACTACAAAAAGACTAAAAATTATATTCTTCCTTAGCTTTCGTGATTCTTTAAGATCCGCCAAGATCACATCTGTTGTGCAATTCGCGTAAATTGGTGGAATAAACATTTTGTCAGCGTGAGCAGCAACACTGGTCTCGACGAAAGCCGTTGACCGTGGTATGGTGTAGCTGCGGCATCATAACAACAACAAACGACGTGGGTGTTTGCCGAACTGAGGTGAGGATATCTTTTTGCCGTATTTTATTGCAAAGAATATTTTAAAAAAAAATTATTAGTTGTATATCTTATCGTGTTGAACCATTGAACACTGAGACCGAGGATCGGCAGGGTAAACATGCTCAGAGGTATGTGACTGTGTCGCCCGTACTGTTTTCATCAACCTCGGACTGGTTGAATGTCTGAGCTGCACCCGTCGTGGTTGTGATCTCCTGGCTGTACGTACGTAGTGCGCGAACGTTCCAACTCATTAGCAGGTTGAAATTCAGTGGCAGCGTAGTAATTGGCTTTTACTAGATTGTTGCGTCGTCACGGGCGCTATTTGTGCTTTTACATGCGCCAGCGCGAGCCCGAACTTGCGCCTCTTTCGCCGTTTGCGTTCTTCAGTTTTGATGTTCTGCTCTATGATTTATTAAACTTAAACCTAAAACTCAATCACCTCTGCCTCGTTACCCGTCAGGGCACCTTATAGCGCTGCCGCTCTACCGGCCCTTCCTGGATGTCTCCTGCTGCCAGGTAGCAGCCGGATCGTCTAACCACACCCATCGTCGCCCCTCCACCAGAGGATCACTAGATTTTGGTGCGTCAGCTACCACTATATTTCGGCGCGTCAGCTACCGCTATATTTTGGTGCGTCGGCCGAGCCTGTCGGCCCATCCTGTTTTTTCGACCGTTTAACTATTTTCTGGGCACAAAAAGAGTCCCTACGGTTTTTCACAACGTCCTTGCGCTCGTGCTCGTTCAGTTTTTTTTTTTTTTTGGGGGGGCAGTATATAAGCTTCTGAAGTTCTTTGCAGTGTTCCAACACTTGTGTTCCTTCAGTTTTTTCAGGACAGTAAATAAGCCCCTGATGTTGTTCACAGTGTTCAACGCTCGTGATCGTTCAGTTTACCAGTCTGCCCCGCAAGACGTGGCTTTTCAAACCTTCTTATCTTTTCCCTTGGCCGGTCGCTGTGCTGTACCCGGTTTTGGACTTTACGAAATTTCATTGCATTGAGACATGCTGCCCTATACTCCGTTCACCCCAAGCTGAGACAGAGCCATATATGTTGAAAGTTTGGCCATTCGTTGGAAGTATAGGAGACAAATGAGAAGGCACCATTGGCCGAAAGCGGGCTGGGCGTGTTCAAGGGCGTCTTCACAAATTCGAATGTGGCCAATCAGAAGCCGGAAATAATACCCTGGCGGTGGGTTCGAGAAACAAACTTAATAAGTGCGTCGGAGTAACTCTCGGTGACTGAAAATGTGGTGCATGTGATGTTTAACTCACGGTCATCCGAAAATATGGTGGACGAGTGCGACTGGCAGAACGATCGACATAATTCGTGTGCCGAGGGCCGGGAATCTACCGTCCGAGCGGTCACATTCTCCCCGAGCAAAACAGAGTTGAGCGGCACATTTTTTTCTTACATCTTTCTGCATGATCACGATCATATCATCCTGTGCACCCAAATTTCAACCATGAAGGGTCACTACACTTCACACTTGCGTGCTTATTAAAACCATATACCAACATATACCTGTGATTAAAACAGCTTCCCCTACTACCGCTAGGGATTCTTTTAGCCTTCTGGTTGGCCAAGAGCGATTGTCAAGCCCACTTTCTGCTTCTGGTACATGCCCAGGCTCTGCCCGCGCCTTCCATTGACCAAACACTCCCTATACACGGCTCTGAGCTGAGACTGCAGTGGGAACTACGTACCCGCCGAACCAATCAGCCGCCTCCCTTTCATCACCTGACCCAGTCCTCGGTGTGTGGGCATGAGCGGGAGTATGATCACGTGGTGAAAGAGGGATGTATGACTGGACCATTGAGGACGTAGCTTTGACCACATCAGAGACGAATTTCCAGGCGGCGACCAAGGATATTCCATGTAGCGTCGATCACTAAACACCCTGCAGGTGCGCTCAAGACTTTCCGTCCAGGAACACTTGCTACTTTACTGCGATAATAGGTTGAAAACGAGCCAGTCCCTTGGCCCATGAACGCGCGCCAGTGTCTTCGGCGCGTTACACTTGGAGCACATGAAGGACACGGCAAGAGGCAGAACATTCACACGGCCGTCATCCCCGTCGCAGGAGACTTCCATCCCGTTGGAACGTACACACTAAACTTTTTTACACCCCTTCAGGGGTGTAAAGCACTTGTCCCAGGAGGAGCACCCTTCGAGGGTGCAAACGAGCACCCCTGTGCCAAAGCACCCTAAAGGGGTGTGAGGTAGTATAGGGTGCTGATGCTGATTTTATTTGGTGCTCGAGGGTGATTCATTCTAATCGAAATAGACTTTTGTAAAACAAATCTTATCTTATTTACACAGATGATCTCGTTTCAGATGAGCACTTTGCCAAGCCGACACTTTGTACGGGCAGGGTGGCACTAAAAGTGGACTATCATCTGAAATTAGTTGATTAACTTTTTCAATTAATGGTTTGACAGCTGTTGCGAAATTGAATACAGTCACCTCCTTAAACCAGTCAATTTTTTATAAATCCCGAAATGAGCAGACAGACCAAAAAAAAAAGAGAAAATATTGTTTCACCAAAGGCAGCGGTATTGTAGTGGTCCAGAAAGTATTGTATTCTACAACTTGTATTGTGTGCAAGAATATTTCTCAATCTTTTTTACTGAGGTTAGTGCTCATTTCACGAAAAATAAGCTGGTCTGAGGTGACTACCTTCATTTTCACAATATGTGCTGGTGCATCAAACCAGTAACTAAAAAGCTAATTGATGGATTTTAGGTAATAAGTCCACCTTGCCATCTTGCCTGTATAAAGTGTCTGCAAGGACAAGTATAACTCAACTGTAAAAAGATAATGTGCATAAAACAGAAATTTTATTTTACAAGAATCCGTTTCGATGAGAATGAATCACCCTGTATCTCAGCACCTGTCAATCTGGGTTCAGTGTACCAGCATGTTGGATATATGCCTAAAAACACGGACAAAGAAGGAAGCACACAGGACCCCCCGAGGCGTAACTTGCAACTGAACTTTACTGAGTTACGCCTCGTCCTGTGCAAGTTACGCCTCGTCCTGTGTGCTTCTTTCTTTGTCCGTGTTTTTTAGGCCTATTTTCTACCAGGCATAAGTACCAACTAGCCCAACTCACAGTTTTAATTCAGTATACCAGGTATGGCAACCAGAAAACCACAAAGTATGCAGAGCAGATAACTGAAGATATAAGGAGAGATGCAAAAGTAAGTGCCAGCATAGGACCTTGTTACAAAAACTGGATTCATTATTTGATATGTGTGCAATGCATCAACACACATGCTACTTGAAGCAGCTGTGCATTAGATGCAATGTCAGATAATGAAGGCAAGATGTGCATGGCAGAAAAGGTAATATTTCAATGTGAAGCTTACTTATATGCAAACGGAAGTTACAGGGAAATCTTGCGTGATTTAAGTTTTACTTCCCACAAAATTTGGAAGGAAAATAAAAAATAGCACAGAATTTCTTCCATGCCTAAAGCTTCTGAATTTACTAATTGCTCGGTGGTCTTAATACTCGTATACTTCCACAAAACAGATCAAAGTTTTCCTCATGAATAGATCAGTGGGAGGCATTCTCAAACATCATTTTAAAGAAGGAGTCTGCCACCAATTTCAATATGTCATTAAAAGTGTCTAATTGTCAAACTGTCAAAACTGAAGTGCGATATGCCCCACATGCATAATGAGCACGTGCTCATGCAAACTATGCAATGTTAGAAAGTGTATGGTACAAATATAAATAACAAGGAGCTTAGCTTGTTCAATCCTGACACTTGGTCCTTGCATCCTGCTCTCTTTCGTCGGTCATTTGCCTCGCATATGAAGTGGTTACGAGTTGTCATACTTGGTATGCCGTAGTACCTGTACACTTTCACCCAAGGCATGGCGAGTGGCATCAGCTGCATACAAACAGCATGTGATAAAGCTGCAAGTAAGTAAACATTGTTATAAAACGAGAAAAAAAAACTGAAAGGAAAACTAAATTAATAACTATTTATTGAGATATTATGTGAGCACAAAAAATAATGAGGTATGTCCACCACACACTTATCAAAATACAATACTTGAGGCATTCTATTAAATATCACAACATATATAGGCCTAGATGCTAGTAAAAATCGAGAAAAAAATTGAGTCAATAAAATCCAAATTAAATTATTAATCATTTATTGAACTATTAGATGAGCACAACAAACACCAGGTATGTCCTCCATACAAATAACCGAATATATTTTTAAATATCACAGCGTAGGCTTAAGATGCTAGCAAAAATTATAAGAAACAACAAAAATAAACACAGATTACCTTAGTACATCACAATGGTTCTTGATAAAATGACCAGTACAGAAGAGGAATTTAGATGCCTTCCGTTTCGAGTGTATACTTTTGTTCCATCGCACACGCGACTTTCATTCAGGACCCTAATGTTGCATAAAAATCAGCTACACTTCTTTTAGTTTAGGGGTTAAAACATTGAAACAAGGTACCATATTTTCCAGACTATAGTCCACGTCCGGTGTATAATTCGCAAGGGTCAATTTCGGCTTAAAAAAAAAAGTATTTTCTTAGATAATCCACACTTGTTGTGGAGAACTCCACAAAAGGGATATCTGTGACCCGCTTGTCAGCCAATCGCAGAGCTCCTCAAAATTAAGCTTGACCCAATTTGGTTGCTTGCGGGTTCCCAAGCAAACAACATGTCAGATGCGAGGTATCGAAAGCCTGGGAAACACACTGAAGGTAAGAGCTTGTCTTGATTACTTTATCCCAGCGTAAAATATCTAAAGCACGACAATCTGGCCTAACCAGTTTTGTAATAATGAACAATCTTGAAACAAAAATTCTTGTACAGTCCACACCTGTAGATAGATTGTACGGTGTAAAATATAAACTTTTAGACAAGTATAGTTTGTGAATTATTACTATAGTTTGAAAAGTATGGTACATTTCTTTTAGTTTAGAGTTAGAAAGTTAAAAGTTAAAGGGGTGCTGCACTCAAATTTGACTTCACAAAACAAGGCACCAGAAGCACACAGTGGGATGCTACAGACCCCAAAACATCACTCATGCTGTAGTATCTCGACTGGATGGCCATATTTTCGGAAAAGAAGAGCGTAATTAAACGAGGCGTGTGACGTCAGATCCTGATGTGGTGGCATAATCCTGGCGTGCCGGCATTTTGCTGAACGGGCAAAGATGGCAGAACAAAATAGCTGTATGAATGGACAAATCGCAGCAGCGCCTTTGTAGTGGACGTTAGCTTGCGCCACCTAGCCTAGATTTTGCGTTACCTAGCCTTAAATGCTGTTTAGTACTTACTGTAACGCATCTGAAAAAAAAAAGAAGATATTTACTACATTGTAATATACCTATATGTATTATACAAAAAGTGCCTTTTCGAGTAATTTACCTCAACATCTAGACTGATTACATGACACAGAAGTTAGTTTCGTTTTGCTCTCAACTGTGTCCAAAACAGCCAAGTAGCACAATCTCAGTTCAGTTAAGACCAATCACAGTTCGGGCCGATAAAGGATATTTACTCAATGGCAGTTCAAAACACCCGTGTAATTAGGGTATTACACACCCATATGCAGTGCATAACCTTAAAGGGCAAATCCACAGGAAGTTTCTTTTTGCAAGTCTACTGTGATATGTACAGTTGTCCTCATTATGAGGGTGATCACGATCACCAGCTGCTCTAACGGATGCCAACACGAATGAAGGCCACGGAGAGTTTCTTTCTCCTGCACAATCGCTAACCTTTAAGGCGCCTTCACACGTTTGCATCGACTTCACTGTGTCGTGTCGCGTCGCGTTGCACTACACGTCGCCTCCCCATGGCTCATTGCAAAGGTGGCCATGGCAAGCCATGTACAAATCTCGGCACAGGCGGACACAGCACAGTCAAACGCTAATGGCTGAACCAACCTTTATTGGAGGTAAAGGCGATCGAATGATTCAGAGTGTTCTATCTCATATTGAGGACAACTGTACATGGTCACAGTAGACGGACCTAGCATGCTCAATATTGGAAACGTTGTGTGGCACTGACCGAATTTCTGCATATGCACACAAACAAAAGAATTTGCAAAACTCCTTTGTTTTTGTAGTTCTAGAACTCCCTGCAAACCATGAAATTAAAACTACAGGCGACGAAGGCAGAATCACCTATTACTTGCAACCAGGTCATCAAGTTGTTATGGTCTACTATGCTTGCATGCTTTGGGCTTGTTTCCACTGATATTGGCAGCTGCTTTAGTGGTTCTATGAAATATGTTTGCAATGAAAACTATGTACACTGTGAAGCTCTGGGTCCTATAAGAAGATTTTAACAGAATGCTTGTTGAAAAGGTGATGCCCTCGAGTCAGTCTCACTACCAAGACGGATGAATTCGACGGCACTGTTCTTATGAACAAACTTGGTCTGAAAATATGTTTTGCACTCATACAAAAAAGCGCATAGCGCAGAGAAATGGCAGTACAATTATTATGTCCTACAGCATTGATCGTTATAGGATTGAAAAATGAATCAGAATTTTATGGTTACAAAAACCCAAAACTCAGGGACACAAAAGGGGACTCTGGTTTTTATTACCATGAATCACGACAGCTAGCTTGTTTTTTTAAGTATTGTTATGGTTACGCAAAACTTGTTGCGAAAAAATATCTGTACAAATGCTATATACCAGAAAATGTGACAAGGGGCCAGTAAACGTTTCCAGACGAGACGAGCATAAAGAAGTAAAGTTGAGATTGTACGACATGCTTGCAAAGCGCATTTCTAGATTGACCCATTTTGCCGTCACTGCACTAAAAAAAAAAGAAAAATAAACGGAAGTGGCGACTTACTCGGTCAAAGTCCATTAGGTAGGGATACTTTTCTTTCACGTCGTCCATCCTCAAAGTGGTTAACTCCACCAGCCTTGCTGCTGCTGTCAGATCCATCCTTTCTTTGATCTGGTTTTCATCTGGATGAGACTTCTTCACTTGGTTTCTGAGCCCCTTCTCATGGGCTGCCAGGCTTGTCTCGTCCTCACCAGCAGCCAAAGCAGGAACGGTGATGTCCTAAATTGGATGTGGCTGAAATAGAGTGCAACAAATAATGGTGTGCTCATTACATAAGCTACCAACAAAACCCTTTATTAATTTATTTCAAATGATATTGATCCTCCATGGGAACAAGATAGAACCTACACCTGTATTCCTTTTTACTTTTCAATAGAAAGATGTGCAAGTATAGCTTCCGACAGCCACCTTTTATGGGCCACGATGCACACGAGTAAGCATAAATGCCTTCCTTGACCAAACCGCCCAACTAGAGGCACAGCATGCCCAAAGCTGCGCACTAAGACGTGGCATGCCCTCGGTGCAATCTGGATAACAGTCCTCAACTGTGAATAGCAATAAAATAAACTCCCTGGGTCTTGGCTTTACACAGTCCTTGTAAGACTAGGTCTACTGGGTGCTGTGGAAATCCACGACTGCATAGTTGAAGACAATAAAATTCAATACAAAAAGGCATATATTTTTCAGCGTCTTTCAAAGGATCCAAATGTGGGAGCTATTGTGGTATGGTTCACTTGCCAGTACTGGACAGAAAATATTATTATTGTGCAAGATGACACCTTTGAAACTACCCCACTTCTCCATGCTTCCTTGACTATTTCGATTAAATTGCTTAGCGGTAAATATATGTGATAGCTCGCACCAGGCACGTATCCCGGGAAGGGGGGAAGGGGGGGCAGGGCCCCCCTCTCAACTCCCCCACCTCTCAAAGATTTCCATTTTGCTGGGCCCTCCTCTTCCCCCTCCCCCTCATACAGCATTTTGTCATGGGCGCCGCCGAATCAAAATTTTTGGCAACGTGCCTGGCTTGCACTCATTTTTTGTTTGTTAATTACTGTAGGATTCAACTGTAAGCACAGTATTAATGCAGAGTAAAAATAGCAGTGTACTTTTGTTGGCTAGTGCTGATGATTGGACCAGTTGGTAGACAATTATTAAAAAGACATGAAGATAATGGGAACAGAGGATATGAACACAGCACAATGCTGTGTTCATCTCCTCCTTCGTGTCTGTGCGATTCCCATTCTTTGTTTTTATATTAATAAATTTTTAATTATTCTTTGTTTGGTATCATCTGTATAGGAGTTCACTGTAACGACACACCTGGCATTGCATTCACTTTGGGTGCAGCTCCCCCTCCCTTATGGTGCCATCATTGAGGAAGTGCTGGGCGGGCGTCACTCTCACTCTTGTGGAGCAGTTCCCCAGGTTCCCATAGGTTGCAAGCTGCCAGCCATACTGAGCCAGGCCTGCCAGCCCTGCGGGAAATGTCAATTCCATTCTTTTAACGTAGACACCCACGTTTTGCGTATACCTGAAAAAAGCTCTAACAGAGAGGAAACGCAATAATTGGCCCTTTCTGAATGCATCTGTTTTTTTTTTTTTTTTTTTTTTTTTTTTTTTTTTTTTTTTTTTTTTTTTTTTTTTTTTTTTTTTTTTTTTTTTTTTTTTTTTTTTTTTTTTTTTTTTTTTTTTTTTTTTTTTTGCTTTAGTGGTTCTATGAAATATGTTTGCAATGAAAACTATGTACACTGTGAAGCTCTGGGTCCTATAAGAAGATTTTAACAGAATGCTTGTTGAAAAGGTGATGCCCTCGAGTCAGTCTCACTACCAAGACGGATGAATTCGACGGCACTGTTCTTATGAACAAACTTGGTCTGAAAATATGTTTTGCACTCATACAAAAAAGCGCATAGCGCAGAGAAATGGCAGTACAATTATTATGTCCTACAGCATTGATCGTTATAGGATTGAAAAATGAATCAGAATTTTATGGTTACAAAAACCCAAAACTCAGGGACACAAAAGGGGACTCTGGTTTTTATTACCATGAATCACGACAGCTAGCTTGTTTTTTTAAGTATTGTTATGGTTACGCAAAACTTGTTGCGAAAAATATCTGTACAAATGCTATATACCAGAAAATGTGACAAGGGGCCAGTAAACGTTTCCAGACGAGACGAGCATAAAGAAGTAAAGTTGAGATTGTACTGACATGCTTGCAAGCGCATTCTAGATTGAACCCATTTGCCGTCACTGCACTAAAAAAAAAGAAAAATAAACGGAAGTGGCGACTTACTCGGTCAAAGTCCATTAGGTAGGATACTTTTCTTTCACGTCGTCCATCCTCAAAGTGGTTAACTCCACCAGCCTTGCTGCTGCTGTCAGATCCATCCTTTCTTTGATCTGGTTTTCATCTGGATGAGACTTCTTCACTTGGTTTCTGAGCCCCTTCTCATGGGCTGCCAGGCTTGTCTCGTCCTCACCAGCAGCCAAAGCAGGAACGGTGATGTCCTAAATGGATGTGGCTGAAATAGAGTGCAACAAATAATGGTGTGCTCATTACATAAGCTACCAACAAAACCCTTTATTAATTTATTTCAAATGATATTGATCCTCCATGGGAACAAGATAGAACCTACACCTGTATCCTTTTTACTTTTCAATAGAAAGATGTGCAAGTATAGCTTCCGACAGCCTTCCTTCACCTTTTATGGACCACGATGCACACGAGTAAGCATAAATGCCTTCCTTGACCAAACCGCCCAACTAGAGGCACAGCATGCCCAAAGCTGCGCACTAAGACGTGCATGCCCTCGGTGCAATCTGGATAACAGTCCTCAACTGTGAATAGCAATAAAATAAACTCCCTGGGTCTTGGCTTTACACAGTCCTTGTAAGACTAGGTCTACTGGGTGCTGTGGAAATCCACGACTGCATAGTTGAAGACAATAAAATTCAATACAAAAAGGCATATATTTTTCAGCGTCTTTCAAAGGATCCAAATGTGGGAGCTATTGTTGGTATGGTTCACTTGCCAGTACTGGACAGAAAATATTATTATTGTGCAAGATGACACCTTTGAAACTACCCCACTTCTCCATGCTTCCTTGACTATTTCGATTAAATTGCTTAGCGGTAAATATATGTGATAGCTCGCACCAGGCACGTATCCCGGGAAGGGGGGAGGGGGGGCCGGGCCCCCCTCTCAACTCCCCCCACCTCTCAAAGATTTCCATTTTGCTGGGCCCTCCTCTCCCCCTCCCCCTCATACAGCATTTTGTCATGGGCGCCGCCGAATCAAAATTTTGGCAACGTGCCTGGCTTGCACTCATTTTTTTGTTTGTTAATTACTGTAGGATTCAACTGTAAGCACAGTATTAATGCAGAGTAAAAATAGCAGTGTACTTTTGTTGGCTAGTGCTGATGATTGGACCAGTTGGTAGACAATTATTAAAAAGACATGAAGATAATGGGAACAGAGGATATGAACACAGCACAATGCTGTGTTCATCTCCTCCTTCGTGTCTGTGCGATTCCCATTCTTTGTTTTTATATTAATAAATTTTTAATTATTCTTTGTTTGGTATCATCTGTATAGGAGTTCACTGTAACGACACACCTGGCATTGCATTCACTTTGGGTGCAGCTCCCCCTCCCTTATGGTGCCATCATTGAGGAAGTGCTGGGCGGGCGTCACTCTCACTCTTGTGGAGCAGTTCCCCAGTTCCCATAGGTTGCAAGCTGCCAGCCATACTGAGCCAGGCCTGCCAGCCCTGCGGGAAATGTCAATTCCATTCTTTTAACGTAGACACCCACGTTTTGCGTATACCTGAAAAAAGCTCTAACAGAGAGGAAACGCAATAATTGGCCCTTTCTGAATGCATCTGTTTTTTTTTGTTTTTTTGCTGAGTACATACATAAAAGTCACACTGTCACACGCTATTGTACATTCAGTTGTGCGGCTTAATTTATGATGAGCATTTTTATATAACTTCGAGCATTTAGAGAAAATATACAATATAATGGGTCGGACATAAATTGTTCCTATAAACTATCCTATACATTTACACATAACCTGATATCATAAAAGCTATAGAGCAGGGAAGGCTCTACTGCATCAACTACAATTTTATAACCAATTAAAAGTTAGCATTTATTTAATTTATTACTATTGGCTATTCTTCTTTGACAGAAAGAATAACTGGACGAGTTGGTACGTTGGTAGTCTTTCAACTCCATCGAATATTCAGGTTCTTTTCACATTTCTTCATGCTTTTGCTTTTTCTAGCTGCTCTGCTTTTTGTGGCGGCTTTCGCCGCCACTAAAAAACGTGACATCCAAACTTACTTTATTTACATCACACAATCGTAAACTTCGAAAGCGTGCCGCTTCGGGATACGCGAAGAGACCGCGCGTCTCTACGGCACAGGCATAGAGGCACTCACTTGATCGAATGACATTTTAGCGAACGCCCACGTTTCACCGAATGACACTTAAGCGAATAGTCGGACGCCGCGAAGCGGCGTTTTCGGGTGGGCCAAATGGGTTCACATTTTTGTAATGAGCCGCCGCAGACTGTCGCCGCGAAGCGGCGTAAAGCGGAGCGCGGCGGATGGCTTAACGCGCGCCCCCGTTATTCGCTAAAACGTCGATTCGCTCAAATGTCGCTGTTCGCTGAAACGTCATTCGCTCATGTGATATGGATCCTTTATTAGGCAAGAAATCATGCTGCTCGCTCTTGTAACGTTTTTCTCGCTCCCGCTTTACGAAACGAATCGGTGGCGAGCGGCTGTTGAGACCACACGGCAGAACTAGCATGACCTGTGATTGCTTGAACTGCCGTCATCAGGCTGCACTTGAACGCTCCGCAAAAGCGTCGTCAGACGAACGTCGTAGAACGGCGCCCAGAACAGTCCCTCGGTTCCGCCGCACGCGAATCTTTCTCACTCTGCCGAGCGAGCCATAGGTTTTGAAGAAGGTACGCTCTTTTCAAATAACGAAAGAACACCGGCCAGAAGCATTGTTAGAATCAAGCATAGCTCAGCAAGCACATGGTACACGACAAAGTTTGAAACAGCGGCGCACTTCGCAGAAACAAAATAGCTTACCGGCGCTTGCAGCAGTGTTCACGGGCTGTCCGCCACTTGCGTTGGTAAGGCGCAGCGTCTCCCAGCTCTCAGTCATCGCTTGCTATTCTTGAACACGGCATTCGCAAGGAAGATATCTAAAATATCTGCTAAAACGGCTAAAACGTAAAAAGGAAGCGATCCTCGAAGCCTGCGGAGTGCCAACGGTCAGTGCCAAACGGAAGCTGATTGCAATAGCGATGGTCTTGCGCAGTTTTCAAAGGGCTCCTTTTGAAAACGAAACTAAGCAAATTAGTATTATATTACTACTAATATGTCATTATAATGTTGTAAAAAATTGAAAAAACTTTAGTCTACCTTAGGTGTTATCTAGACTTTAGGTTTTATTTAAACTGTTTTATCTAAACTTTATGTTTTCTTTTTTTCAATACGAAACCGAAACTATCTGAAGCAACGTTTCGTTTGTTGTATTCGTTTTCGTGCGTGTGTGCGTGCATGCGCCCGTGTTCGTGTGCGCGTGTGGATGCGTCCGCGTACTCGTTTGTGCGTGCGTCTGTGCTTTTGCGTGCGTCTGCGTGCGTTTGCGCGTGAGCATGCTTGCGTACGCGCGTGCTCGCGTGTATGTGTATGTCTGCGCGCGCACAAGCATATCTGTTTGTGCGTTCTATTGAACTACGCCAGCAAGAAGACCAATTGGATGTCCCTGGACACTGTAATAAACACTAAATGATTTTATTATTATCATTATTATTATTATTATTATTATTATTATTATTATTATTAATATTATTATTATTAGTGAAATATGCCAGCGCGAAGTCCAGTGGTTCTTCCTTAACTCTGCAGTAAACATAGTTGATTGAATTGACTGCTTGATTGAGCTTTATTTTTGCCGGTCGTAATTTGAGACAGATGCCAAACGGCCATTTCCGCGAATAGGGCGAACATCCGTGGCTCTTCTAAATGTCGCGCTTCGAACGTACCTCGAGAAGTCCGACGTCTTGATTGTCGCCATTTCAGCAGTTTGATTACCAATATGATCAGTTCAAATACAGTATGTACAGTTCAAATTCTGCTACAACCAGATTTCTTTTATATGGTATGACGACGATTTGCGCCCGTATAGCAGGCGACATACAACTTGTGCGATTTTCAATAGAAAACTTTTGCACTTAAAGCGAAAAGCTCAAGATTACTGTTTTAGACAGAGGAGGGACTCGTACATGGGTCTTTAACAAAGTGGTAAATTTTGAAAAACGAACACTTCCTTTTTTCTGGTGTGTTTCTCCGCAACTCACCACAAAAGTAAAACAAAGTCACATATTAATTTAAAAAAAAAAGACTGCGAAGAGTTTATGTGGAACAAGATTTTAGTAACTGGAACAAATTTAGGCGGAGCAGGTGATCAGCCAGCTCTAAATGCACGTGTTCCATCTAAAAAAAAAATTATAAAAAGACAAAAGAAGTGTTCCACTTAAAACCGTTTGATCCGCTAAATATTTGCCAGGACTTAGTCAAAATTAGTGGAGCGCCAGCCTTATGCAAAAATTAACTGGAACCTAAGTTGAACAAGATTACTGAGAGTGTATAGATGCCTCACGCTTTGAAGGTGCGTTCGAGACGCTTCCGTGTTTACCGGGAGTGCGCTATTTCTATAATCCTAAATAATACTAAGGGCACGCCTAAATTATACTTGAAGTGTCTACGGTTGCTTAGAGCGTACTTGGAGTAGGCTAGTAGTTTTATGATCTAAACATACTTGACAAGTTGACTTGGATCATAAAACGGCTCCCGCATGCCATATACTACTATTCTACTTTTTATAATATTCTATTACACTCCCTGCCTTATTAACAATATACTAGAAGTATGTCGAGTATAGTTTTATTACGCCCTTTTTCGCTAAGGAAATAACGGTGAGAGAGAAACGACTACGTCACATATATCAGCACAACATCAGACGCTCCAGTTTTTGAATTGTGATGAAAAGGCCGATGACTATCTCAAAAGTTGTTGCATTTTCAGATATTGTTTCAAATAAGTTAGACTTTAAGAATGGTTCCATTTAAAGCTTCAATTGGAATATGGCCCATTAAAGTAATAAAAAAACTAACAGATATTGGTTAATTAGTCAACATATACAGTGATGTTTATCAATTAATCTAATGTACGCTGAGCCCACTTATATACACTGAAGACGGCATCCACATATCTATTGCCTCCTTTTTTTCTAAATTACGCTAATGTTAAGAATAAAGACCCCCCTGCGCGAAGAACTGAGCACCCTTCCAACACCCTTCCAGCACTCAGCACCCCTCGCAATGAATCGGAAGGGTGCTCGCGCGCATGCACCCTCGCGCTCGTCATGAGGGGTGCTAACCCTGCAAAAAAAAGGGTGCTGAACGGCTAAGTGAAGGGTGCAAACCCCCTGCAGCACCCCTAAAGGGTGCTGTAGCACCCTTAAAGGGTGTAAAAAAAAAAAAAAAAAAAAAAAAAAAAAAAAAAAAAAAAAAAAAAAAAAAAAAAAAAAAAAAAAAAAAAAAAAAAAAAAAAAAAAAAAAAAAAAAAAAAAAAAAAAAAAAAAAAAAAAAAAAAAAAAAAAAAAAAAAAAAAAAAAAAAAAAAAAAAAAAAAAAAAAAAAAAAAAAAAAAAAAAAAAAAAAAAAAAAAAAAAAAAAAAAAAAAAAAAAAAAAAAAAAAAAAAAAAAAAAAAAAAAAAAAAAAAAAAAAAAAAAAAAAAAAAAAAAAAAAAAAAAAAAAAAAAAAAAAAAAAAAAAAAAAAAAAAAAAAAAAAAAAAAAAAAAAAAAAAAAAAAAAAAAAAAAAAAAAAAAAAAAAAAAAAAAAAAAAAAAAAAAAAAAAAAAAAAAAAAAAAAAAAAAAAAAAAAAAAAAAAAAAAAAAAAAAAAAAAAAAAAAAAAAAAAAAAAAAAAAAAAAAAAAAAAAAAAAAAAAAAAAAAAAAAAAAAAAAAAAAAAAAAAAAAAAAAAAAAAAAAAAAAAAAAAAAAAAAAAAAAAAAAAAAAAAAAAAAAAAAAAAAAAAAAAAAAAAAAAAAAAAAAAAAAAAAAAAAAAAAAAAAAAAAAAAAAAAAAAAAAAAAAAAAAAAAAAAAAAAAAAAAAAAAAAAAAAAAAAAAAAAAAAAAAAAAAAAAAAAAAAAAAAAAAAAAAAAAAAAAAAAAAAAAAAAAAAAAAAAAAAAAAAAAAAAAAAAAAAAAAAAAAAAAAAAAAAAAAAAAAAAAAAAAAAAAAAAAAAAAAAAAAAAAAAAAAAAAAAAAAAAAAAAAAAAAAAAAAAAAAAAAAAAAAAAAAAAAAAAAAAAAAAAAAAAAAAAAAAAAAAAAAAAAAAAAAAAAAAAAAAAAAAAAAAAAAAAAAAAAAAAAAAAAAAAAAAAAAAAAAAAAAAAAAAAAAAAAAAAAAAAAAAAAAAAAAAAAAAAAAAAAAAAAAAAAAAAAAAAAAAAAAAAAAAAAAAAAAAAAAAAAAAAAAAAAAAAAAAAAAAAAAAAAAAAAAAAAAAAAAAAAAAAAAAAAAAAAAAAAAAAAAAAAAAAAAAAAAAAAAAAAAAAAAAAAAAAAAAAAAAAAAAAAAAAAAAAAAAAAAAAAAAAAAAAAAAAAAAAAAAAAAAAAAAAAAAAAACCGTTTGATCCGCTAAATATTTGCCAGGACTTAGTCAAAATTAGTGGAGCGCCAGCCTTATGCAAAAATTAACTGGAACCTAAGTTGAACAAGATTACTGAGAGTGTATAGATGCCTCACGCTTTGAAGGTGCGTTCGAGACGCTTCCGTGTTTACCGGGAGTGCGCTATTTCTATAATCCTAAATAATACTAAGGGCACGCCTAAATTATACTTGAAGTGTCTACGGTTGCTTAGAGCGTACTTGGAGTAGGCTAGTAGTTTTATGATCTAAACATACTTGACAAGTTGACTTGGATCATAAAACGGCTCCCGCATGCCATATACTACTATTCTACTTTTTATAATATTCTATTACACTCCCTGCCTTATTAACAATATACTAGAAGTATGTCGAGTATAGTTTTATTACGCCCTTTTTCGCTAAGGAAATAACGGTGAGAGAGAAACGACTACGTCACATATATCAGCACAACATCAGACGCTCCAGTTTTTGAATTGTGATGAAAAGGCCGATGACTATCTCAAAAGTTGTTGCATTTTCAGATATTGTTTCAAATAAGTTAGACTTTAAGAATGGTTCCATTTAAAGCTTCAATTGGAATATGGCCCATTAAAGTAATAAAAAAACTAACAGATATTGGTTAATTAGTCAACATATACAGTGATGTTTATCAATTAATCTAATGTACGCTGAGCCCACTTATATACACTGAAGACGGCATCCACATATCTATTGCCTCCTTTTTTTCTAAATTACGCTAATGTTAAGAATAAAGACCCCCCTGCGCGAAGAACTGAGCACCCTTCCAACACCCTTCCAGCACTCAGCACCCCTCGCAATGAATCGGAAGGGTGCTCGCGCGCATGCACCCTCGCGCTCGTCATGAGGGGTGCTAACCCTGCAAAAAAAAGGGTGCTGAACGGCTAAGTGAAGGGTGCAAACCCCCTGCAGCACCCCTAAAGGGTGCTGTAGCACCCTTAAAGGGTGTAAAAAAGTTAAGTGTGCTAAAACGGCTAAAACGTAAAAAGGAAGCGATCCTCGAAGCCTGCGGAGTGCCAACGGTCAGTGCCAAACGGAAGCTGATTGCAATAGCGATGGTCTTGCGCAGTTTTCAAAGGGCTCCTTTTGAAAACGAAACTAAGCAAATTAGTATTATATTACTACTAATATGTCATTATAATGTTGTAAAAAATTGAAAAAACTTTAGTCTACCTTAGGTGTTATCTAGACTTTAGGTTTTATTTAAACTGTTTTATCTAAACTTTATGTTTTCTTTTTTTCAATACGAAACCGAAACTATCTGAAGCAACGTTTCGTTTGTTGTATTCGTTTTCGTGCGTGTGTGCGTGCATGCGCCCGTGTTCGTGTGCGCGTGTGGATGCGTCCGCGTACTCGTTTGTGCGTGCGTCTGTGCTTTGTCGTGCGTCTGCGTGCGTTTGCGCGTGAGCATGCTTGCGTACGCGTGTGCATCTGCGTGTATGTGTATGTCTGCGCGCGCACAAGCATATCTGTTTGTGCGTTCTATTGAACTACGCCAGCAAGGAAGACCAATTGGATGGTCCCTGGCACTGTAAGTAAACACTAAATGATTTTATTATTATCATTATTATTATTATTATTATTATTATTATTATATTATTATTATTATTATATTAGTTATTATTAATATTATTATTATTAGTGAAATATGCCAGCGCGAAGTCCAGTGGTTCTTCCTTAACTCTGCAGTAAACATAGTTGATTGAATTGACTGCTTGATTGAGCTTTATTTTTGCCGGTCGTAATTTGAGACAGATGCCAAACGGCCATTTCCGCGAATAGGGCGAACATCCGTGGCTCTTCTAAATGTCGCGCTTCGAACGTACCTCGAGAAGTCCGACGTCTTGATTGTCGCCATTTCAGCAGTTTGATTACCAATATGATCAGTTCAAATACAGTATGTACAGTTCAAATTCTGCTACAACCAGATTTCTTTTATATGGTATGACGACGATTTGCGCCCGTATAGCAGGCGACATACAACTTGTGCGATTTTCAATAGAAAACTTTTGCACTTAAAGCGAAAAGCTCAAGATTACTGTTTTAGACAGAGGAGGGACTCGTACATGGGTCTTTAACAAAGTGGTAAATTTTGAAAAACGAACACTTCCTTTTTTCTGGTGTGTTTCTCCGCAACTCACCACAAAAGTAAAACAAAGTCACATATTAATTTAAAAAAAAAAGACTGCGAAGAGTTTATGTGGAACAAGATTTTAGTAACTGGAACAAATTTAGGCGGAGCAGGTGATCAGCCAGCTCTAAATGCACGTGTTCCATCTAAAAAAAAATTATAAAAAGACAAAAGAAGTGTTCCACTTAAAACCGTTTGATCCGCTAAATATTTGCCAGGACTTAGTCAAAATTAGTGGAGCGCCAGCCTTATGCAAAAATTAACTGGAACCTAAGTTGAACAAGATTACTGAGAGTGTATAGATGCCTCACGCTTTGAAGGTGCGTTCGAGACGCTTCCGTGTTTACCGGGAGTGCGCTATTTCTATAATCCTAAATAATACTAAGGGCACGCCTAAATTATACTTGAAGTGTCTACGGTTGCTTAGAGCGTACTTGGAGTAGGCTAGTAGTTTTATGATCTAAACATACTTGACAAGTTGACTTGGATCATAAAACGGCTCCCGCATGCCATATACTACTATTCTACTTTTTATAATATTCTATTACACTCCCTGCCTTATTAACAATATACTAGAAGTATGTCGAGTATAGTTTTATTACGCCCTTTTTCGCTAAGGAAATAACGGTGAGAGAGAAACGACTACGTCACATATATCAGCACAACATCAGACGCTCCAGTTTTTGAATTGTGATGAAAAGGCCGATGACTATCTCAAAAGTTGTTGCATTTTCAGATATTGTTTCAAATAAGTTAGACTTTAAGAATGGTTCCATTTAAAGCTTCAATTGGAATATGGCCCATTAAAGTAATAAAAAAACTAACAGATATTGGTTAATTAGTCAACATATACAGTGATGTTTATCAATTAATCTAATGTACGCTGAGCCCACTTATATACACTGAAGACGGCATCCACATATCTATTGCCTCCTTTTTTTCTAAATTACGCTAATGTTAAGAATAAAGACCCCCCTGCGCGAAGAACTGAGCACCCTTCCAACACCCTTCCAGCACTCAGCACCCCTCGCAATGAATCGGAAGGGTGCTCGCGCGCATGCACCCTCGCGCTCGTCATGAGGGGTGCTAACCCTGCAAAAAAAAGGGTGCTGAACGGCTAAGTGAAGGGTGCAAACCCCCTGCATGCCTGGCTGTGCTAGGTGTCCCCGTGTCTGATGAAACTGGGGTCTTGGCAGTCGAGCCAAGCCCGGGCTAGGTTTCCTTCAAAGACCCCCAGGTTAGGCAACACACCACCCCAGCCCGTGCTCCGCACAAACAGGTGTCCTGCGTTGGCTCGCCCAGGACGATTCGGTCAGTCGCTTTGCTTCACCTCTCCTTTCTTCTGACGTTCTTCTCCACCCATGTTTTCAATCTCTCATCTTTCTTATGTAACAGAATTCTTTGAAAGTGACGAGGAATTATATAGCCCATGGGTGTTGAAAACCACCTGGGTGTGACATGACGACACCAAATACTTTACTAAGAAAATATCTCACCCCATGAGAATCCAATGGCCTTGGCACGAACAGGCTTTCGTGGTTGGAACGACTGGATTTGCAGCAGCCTTAGGGTTTTTGCCTTCGAATAGACCAATCTCACCAGCCAGTTTCGTTAAGCCGCTGCAGCCATAATGCATCAAAGGAACTTAAAGGGACACTGACAGGGTATTTATGCTCGCCAAGGTTTTTAGTTGTACGTCACATATGAGAGCCCAACTACCCAGAACAAAGTTTGCGGCTTGAAATTCGGTATCTTTCCGCCCGAAAACCACCGATCGAGAACTGGCCGGTTTGAGTCGCGCTCACTCCCTTTTCCGTGGTCACGGGCCGTTTTTTAAGGTTTCGAAGCACCACCAAATTTAATCAAAGTTGTGAGTCATTGAAGGCACACAGTCAATATTAAAAATAGAAAAAAAAATATGAAACCCAATTTTTGTGGCTTCCAAAAAGCTGCAAATACGTTAATTGAAAAAAAGGCAGCACAGACAACCGGAAGCATTCTGTGCGTTCACTGAAAATTATCAACATGGCGTTGTTTCGCGTATCGTTGGTATCGTGGGAGTAGCGGATGGCAGCGGACGACGGGCGTTGGACGTCTACTTCAGAACTGTCGTTCACGGTACCGGCGAATACTGTCTTCCTTCGAAAGAAAATTTTGGACCGATCAAAAGAACTGATATTCATTACGCACGACACGCCCGACCAGCAAGCCGATTGCACGAAGACGTCGCCGAGCCGTCGTCTTTGTCGTTGCTGAAGACATCACTCGCTCAAACCTCAAGCACGAAGTGCGTACATTGAGTTGAATACACACGCGTACGATTCATTTACGAGGTGCGAATGTGGCGCCTGCGTGGTGCTGCCCGACTTCAAGCCGGGAGTGCATGTAATCAGTGATGTAAAGAAGGGAAATCGGCAGCAAACTTCCGACATACAGTCTACCGGCTCCATTAGTACACGTGAATGAGTTCTTTCAGTAGCTCAGTGGAAAGACATCCGATTCAGACGCAGCGGGCACGGGTTCGATTCCTGGTGTGGGTGCGCCATTGTTTTTTTCTTTGGTCAAGCATTTTGCGTTGTTTACTCCTCTTTTTTTTAACAATTATCAATGAAAAAAACAATTGTTGTGGATGATACGTGGCTGAACTAAATGGTATGGGATTCCATTTTTGACACCTGCGAACTCAATGTTCCACAACCCACAAAATGCAAGGAGCATGTGAATCAGACAGCGTCCGCTTTCCGAGCTTCGCGTAACTGTTCTACAAGAATAGCAGCCAGTCATTGACCCCGACCCGTTGATCTTTCGGAAACTTGTGCTCTCTGCCGCACAATGCCACTTTCAGATGCAAGACATGTGAGGTAACTCTTCACGCAACATCTTGGGAGTATTCTTTTCGAAGCCTATCACGGGAATTCACCACACTACGGCACTCGGGCACTCACTACTAATTGCCAACACTTAAATGTACAAAACAACTCATTTTGAAGTACAGAACAGCGAGCGGAACAAACATAACTGCAAAGCAATCGCATGGCGAACGAACGCATTTCGTCTGCTACGTGCGGAGAAAAAAAAAACAACAAAAAAAAACGCATGGTCGGGTGTAGCCACATGACTTTCGCCAGTCACTCTCCTCTCCCCTTCTCCGTGCGGTGCGCAAGTTTCGGTTTCGGTTTCGAGCAGGTGCGTTTTTTGGCATTATTAAAAAAATACGTGACTCTGTAGCAAAATATTAATTGGGTAGTATTCCGACACCATAATAAATCGCCTGACGAAAAAGGAAAAAAAAAATTTTGGGGGGTGTCAGTGTCCCTTTAAGTCTTTCTGCGTGTGGGAGAACCCCGCTGGAGCTTTCCACTTGCCGAGACGACGCGAGCCGTCTCGTGCACTGCCTCCTGCCTCCTGTGAAGTAAAGTTATGGTGGCATCACGCATGCGTGGAACGCTTAGTGAGATCTGTCTATTAGGACGATTGATGGCAATAATAGATGACTGTTGCCATCGATGGTTGCGGACACCTGGAGCACTAGTCGAGACAGCTGCCTCTGCTGTCTCGGCAAACCCGGTATTTCGGTGTGCCCACGGCAGCTCTCTCCCTTGGTGCGGCATGACTGCAGTACAGCGTGGACGGTGTGATCCTCATGCATTCTCTCAGATGCGTGGTGCCTACAGCGCTAGGAGAGCAACATTTGGCACTGTGAGTGCGCTGTCGTAAATGAATGGAGACAAATGTATTTTTGTGGTAAAGTATTTGGTGCACTGTCAACTGGCATTCTTGCAGCCAGGCTAGCAATGGCCGTGGTGAGGTGACTCGCATATCCAAATGTCAAAAGATGTCTCTCACATTTCAATGATTGCGTTTGATGTGCTCGCAAGCATGGGACATTTACAATGAAAATATAGCAATTCAAGATAGTTATTAAACATATTTTTTAATGAATCTGTATATGCTTGTAGTTTAATTTCATTATCACTGCAGGGTCAGAAGGTTAATTGACAGCAAAATTCGATTGGTTTATTTTTTTTCTAGTTTTGTAATTTATGGTTCCAGGTGCATCAGCAAAAGACATAGGCATAGTTGCATGTTATCACTCCAAAAGTTTGGGTCTATACAACATGAACTAATTGTATTTTTGAATGGTGATCATATCAGAAATTGCATGTTGCTATTTCAGCGGTTGCTGCTCGTGAACTCAAGAGACTGGAATTGCAGCTATTGCGACTTCAAGATGTAAAGAGATTTCAGCTGCTCGTCAGACCATGGCCAGGCGGTGGAATGGATCCTCAATCCTTTGGGGGGCTTGCTTGTTGGTTTAGTTTGTGAAACTTCCAGAATTCTGTTTGTCTTGCGTCAAAATGTTGAAAAAGCTTTTCGTGTGAAGCCAGCCTAAAACATCTCTGTTTGCTACATTGTTACAGGTTTGTCACCCTGTTTTTTTTACAGTGATTTAGGACTGCTGTGGAAACACCGGAGCCCACCGCCGAGCACAGCACCTCATGTGGCAAGCACCAGCAAAAAGATGCGAAAGAGGGTTAGCAGACAAGGCCCATCATGTAATCGATGCCACCAGCCCGACAACCCACAAGACCACGTATTGTATGCAATAAATCAGTTGTCGTCGTTAACCTGTTTCGGCCACGACATGCCGGCAGCGGTGGGATCCAGTGTTGATCATGACAAGAACAAAGGCTATAAAAAAATGATAGGAGATTAGTGAACATTGCAGTATACGCTCCTGCTATTTGTATTGCAGCCACCAACAGCTTGTCAGCTACCCTTGAATAGACCCTTTTCAAAAGTGTGCACCAGCTATACTATATTCACCCTGCCGGACATATCAGCCGCCTTCCTCTTATCACCCAGTGATGTGATTGCTGCAACATTTGTGCCAAACTGCGCCAAAGTGCTAATTCTGCTACACTTGCTACATTTCATCAAAATGTGAGTAATTTGCGCCAACATTGCACCAGAACATAAGTTCAATTAAATAATACTGAAAATATAACAGCTGTAGGCATTGCTACCGGGGCGAATCCTTAGTGTAGGCTCGTGCGGGTTTTCAAGACTTTCGATAATCGCCTCAAATAACATACTATTCGATTTGATTTCGCACCAAGCACTGACAGTACTCAAAAGTTTCGCAACAAATCTCGTGTTCGTGGTTTGTTCTGGTGGATAGTTAGCTTTGTTGAGTGTGCTTCTCACTGCATAGTGGTGTAATGCAGTGAAGCAACAATTTCGATCTAGGCGTCGCGATGTTGCGTGTCTTGCTTCGCCGCAGCACACCCGTCTCCTTAGGGGAAAGGTACTCCTCCAGAGAGGGGGGATCGGTGGCCGAGTGGGCTAAAGCGCACACCCAGCTCGACGCGCGTGGAGCGAAAGCTCGCGCTGCAGAACCCAGAAATCCTGGGTTCGAGCCCCACCCCTGCCCGTTTCGATCTGGATGAGCATCGTACCGGCGTGCGGTCGTGTATCACTAATGCGTGGTGCACGTTAAAGACCCCAGGTTAGCAGTCGTACTGCACTGGCAAAATTGCTCATCTACAGTGTAAACCACTGTCGCCTCATCCTGGCAGACCGACCTTACGCTGGATAAATCACTAAACGTCCAATATGACTTTTACTCATCTAGAGCGAGACGGGGTGCAAGAAGGTATATATGGACTCTTGTAGGTTTATTTTTTATGCTTTGTTTTTGTTTGTCTGAATTAGGAGTTGCACTTTTGTTACAACTCCCCTTAGAACTTGAAGGACACAAAAACCTAGGTGCTCAAAATGATTGTATTTTAACATTTCTTCAGTGAGATTTCGTACCTAAAATAATCATTCACGGCAGTTTGCGCTGCTCGTCATCAGTCGTCGTCTTGTTACCGTGTCTGGTGCTTCCACTAGCAACTAAACAGCTAGTGTTTGTTCTCCTAATATTTGCCATCTCTCTTCACATTTGCAGTGATATAGATGAAAAGGAAATGTGCGGTTATGCTCCAAAAGCTCTTTTTGCTTCTCCAAAATGAACTTTTGGCTGCTCCAACAGCTGCTACCAAAATGGTTATGACCAAGCACATCACTGCTCTTATCACCTGACCCAACTTTTTGCGCGTGGGAACGGCCGGGAGGGTGATGATGTGGCAAAAGAGAGGCATATGACTGGTCTAACGAGGACGTAGCTTCCACCACAGTTTCAGCCTAGAGGTGAACGGAGTATGGTAGCTGCAGAACCAATTATCGAAGTCTGCCATTGTTTGGGCGCACACTGTGGCCGATGTTGCTTGATGTTACAGAGACAATTGCCTCATCTCAATTAACCTTAAGCGAAATTGCTTGGTAGTCTGACAACATTGAGAGCGTCACTATTTTAATGTTAGCAAGCGTTGTCGGTACTGAAGTGGAGGACAGTGTGTGATGGCGCGGCAGCTGCATTTTCCGCCTTCTGTCCATGGAACATGGACGAATAGTTTAAACAGCCTACCGCAACTGTCTGACCAACCTTTCGGAGGCCTGTGCACACGCTGGCGACGACCCGCAGTGTGTAAGCCTCCACAGCAAAGGCGTTGGACTTGCTCCGCTGCTTCGACGAGGTTGTTGCCAGCGTGCACAGGCCTTCTAGAGCTTCATCAGACAGTTGCGGTAGGTTGCTTAAACTGTTTGTCCACATTTCAGGGTCAGAAGCCGGAAAACAGCTGCTGCGCTATCGTACACTGCCCGTACGGCTCTCTCGGATGCCTCCACCGTGCTTTGGTACCGACGACGCTTGCCAACATTAAAATGACGACGCTCTAAGTGTTGTCAGATCAACAAACAATTTTTCATAAGGTCTGTTGAGCCTATTTGACTGTTTGACATCTTTTTTTTTTTTAACATGGCATATATCGAAAGCTTCTTGTGCAGTGATATGTACCAGGTTGGATGCAAAAGCAACCGGAATGAATTTCTGAAAGGCGGGCTGTTTGTAGTACCAGCTTCCGCCGCTAGCAGCGCTCTGCAGCACCCCTTCCGAGCAAGTTTGCCGACTGGCATTGTCTGCTATAAATATTTTTTCCAAGCACTTCAAAATCGTTTTTTTTTTTGCAGTGTCTGATATGAAGGAACAACATGTGGCTGTGAAATATTGCTTTAGGTAAAACAGTGCCGGAAACTTTTGTAATGCTTCAGAGAGCTTACAAAGAAGATGCTAATAAGAAATGACAAGTCTATGAGTGGTTTTCTCGCTTTAAGACTGGTGAATTATTGATCGATGATCAACCTCGTTCTGGGCGACCCTGAACCTCCTCAACTGAAGAAAACACAGAAAAATGTGGGCATTGTTCACTCCGAGTTTGTTCCTCTTGGTGAATCTTTTAATCATGTGTTTTACCTGGGAAATGCGCGACACTTGCGAAACTAAGTAAGGCAGAAATGCGCCGATATGACGGAAAGAGGGAATGATATTTCAATCACAACAATTCCCCAGCAGACACTGCCCTGTCAGTGCAACAATTTATTATCAAAAATGGCATGACACCGCTACTCCACCTCCCGTATTCTCAGGACCTCGCCCCGTGTGACTTTTTTTCTGTTCACCCGTATGAAAAGTCTTGAAAGAAAATCATTTTATGAAAGTTGAAGGTCCTTCAAGTCAGACATTGCAAAAAACGAGGAATGATTTTGAAGCGCTTGGGGAAACAATTCACAACATGCCGCTAGATCCTTAGCAGACGACGCCGGTCGGCAAACTGACTTGGGAAGAGTGCCGCATAGCGCTGCAAGAGGTTGATGCTGGTACTACGAATGCCCGGCCTCCTGAAATTCATTCTGGTTATTTTTGGGTACCCACTCATACTTTTTATTGTAGAAACTTTGGTTATATGTTTACTAGAATGGAAAGTTGGGCAAGTTCGTATGAATCCATATTGAAAAACAGCACGAATAACACACGGACAAGAAGAGAACACACAGGACGAGGCGCTGACTATCAACTATCTATTCAGAAGACACACTGAGAAATTCACGTGAGGACTGCTTCTTCTTTTTGTCCTCCAACCAGTCATTCGCCATTAGGCGCGCACCATTATGAATCTTATCAAATTAAAGCACATTAGCACACTAAAACACACCAGCACAGGTGTAAGTCATCGCGTCTTCTTCCTCCTTTCTTCTTTCATCGATCTTCAATCTCGATCTTCAATTTTCTGGTCAACTCATGTCCAAAAAAGCTGTCTCATTGTCCACTAGGTTAATGGATGGTTGGCTCACGCACCCGGGTTTTCGTTTTGCTATATGGTAAGCTTCTAACTCCCTCGATAGCTGATATTTGTGTTTAAACAGCACGTTTGTGTCACTAAATCTTGGCTCACATCCACAATCACGGCAGTGGACAGCCAGATGGGAGTACGCGCTACCTCTTAATGAACTGGGGTGTTCGCGTAGACGAATGTTGAGGCAACGCCCCGTCTGGCCTATATATGAGTGACCGCATAAAAAAGGTATTTCATAAACGGTCCCCTAGGCACAAGACACGAACTTCATGCCATGTTTTACGCGACATCCAAAAAGTTCTGGCTTACTTTTCCTGTCAGCACGCTTGTTGACCACGTTAATAATCCTGCTCAGTTTGTTACGTGCTGGAAACATTACGTTGACCCCATACCTCGAACCGACGCCCTTTAACCCGTGTGAAAGACGATGGATATAAGGAATAACCGCGACGTTCTTTTTTTCTACCTTGACTTTTTTATTGTCAGGTTTTCTGGAAACAATCTTGATGTACCTAGTCGCCTTATCACAAGCTGAAGTAATAACTGAGTCTGGAAAATTGGAGTCTCTGAGCCTGGCGACCTGTGCTGAGAAGCTTTCTTTCAACTTATGAAAACAGGTTTTTGTCAACGCTGACTGTAAGCAAGAATACGCAATACCATTTTTCACGAGCTTTGAGTGTGCCGAACGATAGTCTAGTCATTTCTTCGTGGATCTGGGGTGGTGCCTTCAGCATAAATAATCTTCTTTCACGTCAACTAGGATATCTAAAAACTGGATTTTGTACTCCTTAGGAGTCTCGGAGGTGAAGCGAAGTCCTAATCCTTCCTCCGCGAACGTCCTTAACACTTCACTCATTGTTCTACTAAAATCTTTTTTCTCTATGAAAACCAAGTAATCATCTACATATCTAACACCTTTTTTGGTGTTTTTCGCCAGCCTGTGTTCAAGGGCCCTATCTACTTTACCTAGAAAAATACGGCTCAGCATAGGGGCCACTCTTGAACCTATACAAACACTTGACTTTTGTACATATACGTTATCCTGCCAATCAATAAACGTGAATTTTAGATACATAGACAAAAGCTCAAGGAACCCTTCTACTGAGACTTTACTTTTGGTCCTAAACCTCGTTTCGTCGTTGCGTTCAAAAATACATTCTTTTACGCTTTTTATGAGCTCATCATGGGGCATAGAGTAATATAACTCTTCCACATCTATGCTAAATGCGCTAGATCCTTTGGTATTGTAGTCTTTTAAGAATGTAATAACAGACATTGAGTTTGGAATGTTAAAAGGGTCATCAATCTGCAGTGAGTTGAGGTGGGCTTTCAGATATCCTGAAACTGCCCTGAGCCAAGAATCTCGTTCCGACACAATACCATTTCGCACAGTAGTGTCGGAGCGAGGTTCTTGGCTCAGGGCAGTTTCAGGATATCGGCAAGCCCACCTCAACTCACTGCAGATTGATGACCCTTTTAACATTCTAAACTCAATGTCTGTTATAACATTCTTAAGACAACAATCCCAAAGGATGTAGCGCATTTAGCATAGATGTGGAAGAAATATATTACTCTATGCCCCATGATGAGCTTATAAAGAGCGTAAAAGAATGTATTTTTGAACGCAACGATGAAACGAGGTTTAGGACCAAACGTGGAGTCTCAGTAAAAGGGTTCCTTGAGCTTTTGTCTATGTATCTAAAATCCACGTTTATCGATTGGCAGGATAAAGTATATGCACAAAAGTTAGGTGCTTCCTTTTATAGGTTCAAGAGTGGCCCCTATATTGAGCAGTATTTTTCTAGGTAAAGTAGATAGGGACCTTGAACACAGGCTGGCGAAAAACACCAAAAAAGTTGTTAGATATGTAGATGATTACTTGGCTTTCGTAGAGAAAAAAGATTTTAGTAGTACAATGAGTGAAGTGTTAAGGACGTTCGCGGAGGAAGGATTAGGACTTCGCTTCACCTCCGAGACTCCTAAGGAGTACAAAATCCAGTTTTTAGATATCCTAGTTGACGTGAAAGAAGATCATGTATGCTGGATGCACCACCCCAGATCCACGAAGAAATTACTAGACTATCGTTCGGCACACTCAAAGCACGTGAAAAATGGTATTGCGTATTCTTGCTTACAGTCAGCGTTGACAAAAACCTGTTTTCATAAGATGAAAGAAAGCTTCTCAGCACAGGTCGCCAGGCTCAGAGACTCCAATTTTTCAGACTCAGTTATTACTTCAGCTTGTGATAAGGTGACTAGGTACATCAAGATTGATTCCCGAAAACCTGACACTGAAAAAGTCAAGGTAAAAAAAAAAAAAAGAACGTCGCGGTTATTCCTTATATCCATCGTATTTCAAACGGGTTAAAGGGCGTCGGTTCGAGGTATGGGGTCAACGTAATTTTTTCAGCACGTAACAAACTGAGCAGGATTATTAACGTGGTCAAACAAGCGTGCTGGCAGGAAAAGTAAGCCAGAAATTTTTGGATGTCGCGAAAAACATGGCATGAAGTTCGTGTCTTGTGCCAAGGGGACTGTTTATGAAATACCTTTTTCATGCGGTCACTCATATATAGGTCAGTCGGGGCGTTGCCTCAACATTCGTCTACGCGAACACCACAGTTCATTAAGAGGTAGCGCGTACTCCAATCTGGCTGTCCACTGCCGTGATTGTGGATGTGAGCCAAGATTTAGTGACACAAACGTGCTGTTTAAACACAAATATCAGCTATCGAGGGAGTTAGAAGCTTTCCATATAGCAAAACGAAAACCCGGGTGCGTGAGCCAACCATCCATTAACCTAGTGGACAGTGAGACAGCTTTTTTGGACATGAGTTGACCAGAAAATTGAAGATCCCGATTGAAGATCGATGAAAGAAGAAAGGAGGAAGAAGACGCGATGACTCATACCTGAGCTAGTGTGTTTTAGTTTGCTAATATGTGTTAATTTGATAAGATTCATAATGGTGCGCGCTTAATGGCAAATGACTGGTTGACGGGGAAAAAGAAGAAGCAGTCCTCACGTGAATTTCTCAGTGTGTCTTCTGAATAGATAGTTAATAGTCAGCGCCTCGTCCTGTGTGTTCTCTTCTTGTCCGTGTGTTGTTCGTGCTGTTTTTCAGTATGGTTATATGTCCCAGTATCTTGCTTGGTGTAAATCAATTCCTTTTTGTGTTATACATATTTTCAGGTAATGTTTTTTTAGAATGGTGAACTGACTGTGATGGTGCATATTTTGATGATTTAATATGTTTGTAATGCATGCATAACGATGTTTTTGGCCTAATGTTCCCTGTTTTCATGTAAGTTTTCTGGTTTGTTTAATATTCAAAGTGGTGTTTTTTGGCTTCAGAAAGTATCATTACTATAATTATTATTGTTTGATAGTCCAGTGCTGAAAAAAGACTCCTTTTCAAATTTCTATTTCCACAATGTTTCAAAAGTACCTAAAAGGTTGTTTTAAAAGTTTTTTTTTTTTTTATTTTGTGGATGAAAATATTTTTAAATCAAAATTGTATAATCAGGTTTGGAAAATAAAATAATACAAACAATTGCCACCTGAACACTTTGTCTTCATTATAGCCACTTTATACATATATATACAGTATAGTTTTGGTTGTAATGCCCTAATGTTTTGAGCTTAATACACTGTTTATATCAAGTGTCCCCATACTTGGAAAGTGCCAACCTTTTGTTGTCAACAGAAAACTGAAAGATTTAAAATAATTTGATATGGGTGTATATGTTCTCCAAATGCAGCACAAAAAAACAACCTCGGCTATGCTAGTTGTTTTTGTTTCTTTTACAGGTACCCCAATCCTTTTTTTTTTCACATAAGTATAATTTAGGAGATTCAAAAGTGGAGCGAGTGGAGCGACTCATCGGTCACTCGATCAATACGGGAAAGCGTGGCGCCAACGTTTGCCCGCTATAATTGTCACCTATTCTCAAGCACTAAATTTAAGGGCTTGAGAAATTTAAGCCCAAACATAATTCTAAGCAAATTAAAATTGTAGAAACTTGTGTGTCTTTATTTGTGGCTAAGGTGAAGTACATTCATACAAAAAGAACAATGAAATTTCAAACCAGTAAAAAATTATTGAACGTATCAAATATGATACACTGGGCTTTTCTGCTACCTCCTTGCCAGCTGCAGTCTCATGGCTTGTGGTATTCAAAGAAACAGTTGCGTTGCTTGTTCAGGACACAGAAATACGTTGCATTTCGCGCACACAACTGTGCTAAATGTGTTCGCACTAAGCACACAGTTCCTGCATCGAAGTCGGTTGCTCGTCACAATTAGAAGATGCCCAACCCCGTCTTTTCGAACGTCATCTTGGGGATGACTTGGCGTGAACTTCCTCTTCTTCATCCGATGCGAAGGCAGACTGGCCGGCCGTCCTCTTGGCGCTTTTCCAGTAGAGATCAGACTTTCTGATAAACTGGCAATGAAGGTTCTCAGCTTGAGTGGACGCTCCTTCAGCTGATGGCTTTGGCACCTGTGAATATTCCACGGATTCACGACGCAGATGGAGATGGCATGATATATGAGGTACATCTACCAGCGCCTGGACCGAATGGTGTATTTGTACAGCGACACCTGATAATTATGCTGGTCAATCCCCCCCCCCATAAAAATGTTGTACGTACCAACAATTGCCGGGCGTGTGATGTCAGTGTGGAGTTTGGCCTTCCGGTCATACCGTTTGACTTGCTGAATTGGCTCAACAGAGACGAAGTTTGACACTAGGGTGACAGCTTTCCTGTCAAACCAGCGAACTACCACAATTCCTTGGCCATTGTCAACTCTGTAATCATGTGAGCCTTGGCCAGCTTCTCTCAGAGTCTTCTCATCCTGGAGTTCGCAGTCTCTCAGCCGATTTTTCCTCAGAGTTCCAACGTACTGTATTGCTCTCGTTATCTCTTCAACAAGGTTCAAAGAGCTAAAACAAATTGTCGGCTGCAACCTTGAAGTCTTAATTCGGAGGGATTTCAGAGAACATGCTCAGGACAGTATCACCCCCAAGTCCAAAAATGTGCTTTTCTTTGGAGTGGACTTGGTATACCTCGAACTGGTAAAGGACACCGGTATTGCCTGCCCGTCCCCAAAGCTTGAAACCCCACGGCGTCGGTTTGTTTGGGATGTACTGTTTTAGCGGGCTCCTTCCTGTAAATGACACCATTATCTCATCCACCGCATTGAACTCTTCTTGTTCAATGCTCTTGAGGTTGTGCTGCAATAATGAAATCCAAGGATGTATCTTCCACAAATTGTCCTTCTTTGCTTCTTCGGTTCTTTCCATGTTGTTTACAACATGCATGCATTGCATCAGCTTCAAGAAACGATTTCTCGACATCTTGTCAGCGATAGGAGAACACCTGTCCCATTCTCCCAGTAGCACCTGACGTTTGGTATTTTTGTAAGCCCGATTTTCAGGTATATTCCAACATATTGCTCCAGCTCTTGCAGAGTTGTGATCACGGAGCTGCCGTATTTCTGCGTACTGTACACATTTGTTTGCTCCACTAGCATGGTGAGCATATCAGTACTTAGAAACTGGCGGAAAAGGAACAATCATGAATCCATGGCATCCGGCTCAGAGAATACTTTGGAAAATTCAGCAGGACTGTTTTGGAACAATCCCTTTCGCCGTTTGTTGTCTGGACGAGAAGACGAAGCTACAGATGACCCGAAGGAATCTTCTGCGATTTCTTCATCATCACTTGTCTCAGAGGGCTCAGCCGCGGCGGGGGGAGTGTAATCTTCATCGTTACTTTCCGACAGATCACTAAAATCGCTGACATCTTCGCCGGCGACGATGCGGTTCAATATGTTCCTAAATTCGGGACCTAAAACCAGAAGGAAAAATAAATAAAAAAATGTGTTAAAAAATGTACCATTCGAAGCTTTACCAAGAAAACGAATCAGAATTGATGCAAAAATTGTGCCATCAATTACGACCCACTGTATCGAAAATGATACGCAGAAATTTGAAGCAATGTTACTAAGCGGACGGGCCTCAAAAACAACAACGAACGAAATAATGTGGTTGCGCAAGACTTTCTGAGCCAAAAAAAGTGCCGAATATAGGACGGCAGAGCCATATACTTACTGTTTTTTGAGTAAAATGACGCCGACGGTACGCCTTTGAGCGAGCTGCTGCGTGCGGCCATCTTTCTCTAGCTGCCAGCGGCGCCCTGACGGTTCCTTGCTGAAGCTACCCAAATCGAAAAACTCTGTCAGCGTTTGGTTTTGTGGGGTATTAAACAACACATGACTAAGAATTATGTTACCTTTAGCCGATTACTGACAAGGAATGCAGATATTATTGTAACTTTTGCTGCTACTACACGCGCGGAACGGGCATGGGGCAACATAGCTTTGGTTAGCTTATCACTGCGTGAATCTGAAACCGAAACTGATCGGGAGCATGCCCTGCGGTGTTACTTCAGCTCATTACTTTCATATCATGTTGCCCTTCGAAGCGCTAGATTAAGGGAGGTGTCTAGCCGGCCTATTTAAATACACAGAACACCTGTATACTAATATTACTTGCAGACACTCTTTGTATTCATCTACTAAACAGCGGCAGTCACTTGCCTAGTCCTTGTCAGAACAGGGTAGGACATATATACGAATCGGGTCGGCAGGGTGGTCAGTGTTGTAGAGGGTCGCGGAGGTGTTGTGTTGTGGTTGCTTGTGCCTTGTTGTACCATTGATATGAATGTGCCTGTAACAGTGTTCTGTATCGTGGTTGGTGTGTGTTGGCGCATGAGTTGTAGGTGCAGTACGTAGTTCAAGTTTAAGTTGGTGGATGACCATTTTTTAGTGCCATCTAGCGTTACTACTACACTTCCTAGGTGGCACCAGCTGCCGCCTGATTCAATTAGATGTGTTGTGCAGTCCTGTAGCTATTGATTACAAACAGCTGGCATACGGTCCACTGGGATCCCTACGTGCCTCTCAGTTAGATAACAATCGTGAAAATTGTGCCACTCAGCCACCTAAATGATTGTTTTGTTTCGAAGAGCTGAGAAGTGCAGGCAGCAATGAATAACCACGTCGTTTAAGGTAAGCACAAACAAGACGAGATAGGAAAAAAAAAAAAGAACGAAAGATATCGGGGCGTTGGTGCGAGTGGTACGCCTCCCGTCGGTGTCGACGAAGGTGCCCAGAGATTCATCGCCACATACGACAAGCATACGTTGTCTTCAATAAAGTCAGCGTGCCCATTTCTCGCGTTACGATTTCTTTTTCGAGCGTTCTCCACCGGCGGTAAAAATACAGTCAATCTAGCGAGATGCCGTCGGGTGCAATCGTGGCGATTCCGGCAAACACGCAGCCGTCCTCCCGGCTGATAGGTACGGTACCGGTGTCTAAGGACGGATGTTTAGAGTGTCTGATGGCGCTTGGAAGACATTGAATAGGCGTATGCACCCTATTCTCTCAATCGGCCGAAAAGCCGTGCTGTTCGCTAGGCCTTACCGGGAAATCCGAGCCTCGCTAACCGGCCGCCATGTCGCTTTTCGGGGTGGTCAAATTTGACTACCTGCTTTTTGACTACGTGTGAAGTCGTCATTTTTACTCTAGGTGTGGTCGAATTTGGGAGAACTTTTTACAACCCCAACGGTAGTCACATGTGACTACCTTTTTTCTTAGAGTGTAGCTATTCCTGCTTGCGTGAACAATGTAGCATGCACTGTGCATGTGAAGGTCTAGTCTCACAGCGGGCGTCTCTCCCCACAAGTTCCTACCAAATTATTATGGCATGTTTCCTGCGGATCGAAAATCCGCATGAGCCAGGCGAAAAAAAAAAAACATGCAAAACTCAAGAACTAGTCCGCTGATCACAAAGACTTGTACAAGGACAAGTACGCAGATATAAGCAATGTTGTGTCGTGCCTCAGTTATCTAGATTTTAAACACGTTCCATTTTTGTTTTTTCTTGGTCCGGCGAGATCCGTGGCAGGTCCGCAGACTCGGCTAACTTGAAAGGAACCTATTGCACCAAACTGCTCGCGCAACAGCTTGCCGCACCCTCCGTTTTTTTTGTCTTCGTATTATTTTAGCGCTTGTTAATAATGCTCTTGCTTGGCTGTGTTTTATGTTATGGTTGACACTAGTTGACACCTAGTTCACACGCCGCTGCAAAGTTTGAAGCTTTATTTGTGTAGAATTTTTTTTCACATTAGTTTTCTTGAAGCGCCGACTGATGGCGGTTAGTTAATCTGTCCTGGAATAAACACCGGCCTCTGGAATCTGATCAAATGTGTTATATTGCCCTGTCTAATTTAGACATGCAGTGCAACACTTTCTTGTTTTTGAGAAATCAGACATAGTGCTGTTTTACGGACCCTGCTTGGGGTTGCAATGTACTGTCGGCACGGGCGCTCCAATAAAGCCCGACGATCGCGTCACGCCGACAAGCGCAATATTCGTAAAAAGAAAAAGAGGAAACGGGTCCTGGCCAAAGGTCTAAATGCAGATAGTCGTGGACGAAACTTAGTCACGGGCTATGTGATAATAGCCTAACAGTCAAATTTAAGCGCAAGGTAAAAACGTATTTAAGTTGATGTAGGTAAAAGTGGCCGTATCGAGTTATTCATGCTCCGATGAAAAGCAAGCTCCAGTCAAAAAATAACGAACGACGGTAATTGCCCCCGTTATTTGGCGCGCTGAATCTTGCAAAAATAAACGTCACCCGAAACCACCCCCCGGCATTTCCGTGGAATCCTGGGGCCAGTGAATACAGTGAAGCGCCACAAAACTCTTAAGTGTTGGTAGCCGCCTGTCTACCCTGGTCGGCTCAGACCAAGAAAATACAGGGAACGCCGAGGAAATCACTTCCCCGGCAGTTACGTAGAATCCTGGGGCCAATGAACACACTGAAGCGCCAATGTTGGCGGCCGTTTGTCTACACTGGTCTGCTCGGACCAAGAAAAGACAAGGAACGCCAAGGAAATCACTTCCCTGGCAGTTCCGTGGCATTCCGGTGCCGGGGAAATAGAGTAAGACGCCAGTCTGGCAGTTGACCGAATACCCTGGGCGCTCCCGGTCCAGTCTACTACGGTCAAGGCCCAATCCTGGCCCTAGCTAGCCCAAGCAAGTGTGCTGCCTGGGTAGGCTTCAGGACAGTGACTACCCAGATGGCTTTCAAACTGGTGTGATGCAAGGCCTGGTAAGACGGCTTCGCGACCCGTATAAGTTTGCCAGGGAAAGGCCGAGGGGAGACCTATAGTTTTACCTGATGAACATAAGGTTTCGCACAAACTCAAAAAAGTAGCGCAACGTCATGGAGTTCAAGTGTTTTTTTCCAGGGCGTCTTTGCCCTAAAGTCGACAGGAGTAGGGTTAATGGTCCTGTATGCCACAAATTAATGTGCGTGCCGTGCGCTGTCGGCGTATTTTACAACATTAAAATGTCCTGTGGCAATTATTTCATCGTACAGACCGGCAGATATGTGAATGAGAGATTAGGAGAACATGCTCTATCGGTTAGATTATTTGCAGAAGGCAACTTCGCAGTACACTTTGGCAGGTGCGGTTGCAAACCCGCTCTTTATAAAACGAGAAACTTAGGACGACACAGTCAACAGAAAACTAGAGAAATCTTAGAGGCCTTTTATATTTTGAAGCAAAAAGACAGGTACGTCAGTTATCCTTCGATCGCATTATTTGACAGAGTTGGCACTTTTGAGCAGGTTCGAAACGTGAGGGAAGGGGGGGGGGGCGATGTGATGCCCCATCGCAGACATAACCGTGATGTTTGTCGAATTTTGTTTTATTCCAGTAAACCAGTTAGACGCCGTCTTCTTGTCCTCCGTTTTGGGGCACTGTTTTACTTTCCCGTTAAACAATCCAATGGCGTGCGAGTGTTACGTGGTCTTCAAGAGAGGTGCAGTAACTTTTTTTTTAACTTGATATCTTGCATTGACTGAGAGGGTTCTTAACGTCCGCTACAGTATATTGTAAATAAAAAAATTGTGTTGGGGTGCTACAGAAATATTAATACATCCATTTTGTCACCAGACTACCCACATTTAAATTACTAACCTGAGAAAGTAGCGCAGTGTTGCGCTATAAAAAAACAAAAAAAAACTGCAACCCCCTATGCCGAGCCTGTTTGGTTGCTTAGTGGCACCGTTTGAGCGTTCTTTACTTCGTCAAGTACTCTACTTTGCTGAATGGCACCATGTGAGCTTGTTAATTAACTTTATGTTATGTACTTGTGGAAGTACAGTCAACTCCCCGTAAATGCAATAGGCCCGGTACGGACTAGATATGGGATGTTCGGATGTTTGTGTCTGTCGCGGTTTCGTGGTTTTTCTGCTTTAATGGGCCAAAAACAAAAACCTTGTGTCGTCTTTTTTTTTTTACATGTTGTGTTTTTGGTGTGCGCGGTGTTGGGTCGCTGCATTACGTTTTTTTTTTTTTTTTCTAATGTAAAATTCATATTATAATATAATTTTATCAACGATTACGTTCACTTACATGAACCTTGGAGCTTGCATGAAATCTGATACTGGTACGGGAAACACGTACCCATCTTTTACACGCGGGCGTAGCAGATAAATGCTTAAGAGTGGGCATGGAAGAGCAGAAATGATGCAGACGCTGCTAAAGCCGTTCTGCTTTCTCGTACAGTTGCTGATCACCGCCTACCCATGGGCCGCTGTCCTCCCGGAACCGCCCGTGGGATTTACGTTGCGACCAGCCGTCTTTCCACATCTTGATGCTTCGTCATCCGGCAAAAACCTTCCATTCCTGGTCTTTCAACTTCCGCTGCTGGAAACAACGCCTGTTTCCCGTCATTTCAAGTCAACCGCATCGTCCCGAACATCGGGTGGCGCTCGGATTACAAATTAGCCTGCCAACGCCTCTGATCGTCAGTGGGCATGGAAGAGCAGCAATGATGCAGACGCTGCTAAAGCCTTTCTGCTTTCTCGTACAGCTTAGTCAACCTTCATCAGTTTATTCTAAACGCACTAGTAATCAGTGCTTGCTGCTCGTTCCCTGCCCACATGTTCTGCTCGATTTATTTATGGATAGTATCCATGTCTTGAAGTTGCTTTTCTTGTCGGGTGACATTGAACTGAGCCCTGGCCCTAAAGAGGATCAGAACAAGAGTATTGGTGAAATATTGGCTGCCATTAAATCTCTTTCTACTACAATGGAAACACGTCACGCCGAAGTTATGTCCTCCCTCAATGAAGTCAAAGCCAGTCAAAAATTACTTGAAGACCGTGTGTCCGATATGAACGTAAGATTGGCTGCCGTGGAATCGAAGGTTGACGCACTTGAGGGTCTTCATGATGGTTCCCGACGTTGAGCTACCAAACGCACGCTCTGGTACTGACGCAGAAAATGTGGGTCAGGATAATGATAATGGCGCTGAACACTCACCTCCTTTGATCCCGTCCCCTCCTTCTTCCTAGCTATCAGCAGCCGTTCAGGCGAGACCTAATCGTGACTACTCTTTTCTTTTTTTCCAAAATCATAAGCATTTTAAACAAACGGGATGCCTTATCGTCCCTGGCTGACACATGCCTTGCCGATGTGATTGTCTTGACGGAGACCTGGTTATCTAGTAAAGTTGACAGCTGTGAACTTTTTTCTTGTCAAAACGACTATACCGTTTATTGACAAAATCATTGCGGGCGCCTGGGTGGGGGAACGCTGATTACTGTTGCTGATAATATAGTTTCTTATGTTGTTCCCGTGCCTTCTTCTCTCGAATTTCTTTGTGCGTGCATTCGTTTAAATCACATAGACATGGTATTTTGTGTTTGCTACCGGCCGCCTCAGGCTACGCCGACATTTTGTGATGATTTGTTTGATTGTCTCAATAATGTGGTTGTTAGATTCCCTAAGGCCCCCTTATTTCTGCTAGGTGATTTTAAGTTTTCTGGCATATCGTGGAACGATTGCTGCCCTATTGTAACTTCTGATTCGTCGGAGTGTTCAGCTTTCATTAGCACTTGTTTTATGTTTAACCTCTCCCAACTTGTAAATGTACCTACTCGCGTTACTAGCTCATCAGCTAATGTTCTTGACCTCGTATTGACCACTACACCTGAATCTGTCTCATCTCTATCTCTTCTACCTGGTTTAAGCGACCACTCTGCTGTTCACTTCACTTTACAATTCAGTTCCCCCGCCTTCCTAGGCAGTATAAACTAATTCGTGACTATGGCAAAGCGGATTTTCGAGCAATCAACGCCGAGTTGGCAATTTCTGCTGATGCTTTCTTTCCGCAGTTCTGGGAACGATCGATTCATGAAAATTGGGATCTATTTAAAACCAAGGTCACTACTCTCGTTGATAAATATATTCCTCTTTGTCGAATATCCTCTTCCCGAAAATCCCCGTGGTTCAACCTATCGTTAAAACGTCTTCACAACAAAAAAGCGTCTTTTTCGTCACTGTAATGAATCCAAGATAGGCGAACGTTGGTCAGCTTATCTGTCCGTGGCGTCGGAATATAAACAATCTATTGTCAATGCCAAGCACGGTTTTTTTTAATAACACGCTTTCATCTTTATTATCCACTAACCCACGCAAGTTCTGGAATGTCGTCAGTATGCGTGAACGTAAAGACATCCGTCTAAAATCCGAAAGTGGCCTGTTGATACCACGTCATCAGAGCTGTGTTCTTTTCAATAATACCTTCACATTGTTCTTCACGAATTGTGCACCTACTGCATTACCTGTTATTCGAAATTCAGATTTTACACGCATGGAGCCTATTTTCATTGACTCGGTTGGTATTTCTAAGCTGATTGGAAACGCGAAAGTTTCATCCTCAGTAGGTATTGATGGCATCAGTTACAAGTTTTTGAAGAGTACTGTGACTTATTCATCTGTCATATTGTCTCAGATTTTTACGCAGTCTTTGCAGCATACCACCCTACCTGGCGACTGGAAGGTTGGAAAGGTGGTTCCGGTGAACAAATCTGGTGATGTCTTTAACCCTAGTAATTACAGACCAATTTTCTTGACATCCAGTCCATGCAAGATACTTGAACATGTGATATACTCCAATCTTGTTCTTTTCCTTGAATGCAATTCCTTCTTTACATCCTGCCAGCATGGTTTTCGTAAACATTACTCCTGTGAAACCCAACTACTCGTTTTTACTAATGACTTGTTTTCTGTGTTAGACAGTTCATCTACCGTTGATTGTGTTTTCCCTGACTTCGCTGAAGTCTTTGATACAGTTCCCGATCGTCTAGTACTTTAGAAACTTAGCAAAATTAACCTCGATAGCAATATTTTAGGATGGATTGAGTATTTTTTTTGCATGATCGCACCCAGTATGTATCAACTAACGATCATGATTCTCAACTTTCTTTTGTGTCATCAGGCGTCCCTCAAGGGTCTGTCCTAGAACCCCGTCTTTTCCTCAAATACATTAATGACCTTCCTGACTCTATTGTCTCATCTATTAAACGTTTTGCTGATGATTGTGTTTTATATAGAGAAATTTCCAACTCCTCTGATGAATCTATCCTTCAAACCGATCTTAACAGCATTTCCGTGTGGTGCGACACTTGGGTAATGAAACTCAATGTTAACAAATGCAAGGTAATGAGAGTCACAAGATCAACTAATCAATTCAATCCGCTTTCTTATATTCTTAATTGTTCCCCCTTGTCTTCCGTTTCTACCTATATATATCTGGGTGCTCACATTACCTCCAATCTTTCCTGGCAAACACATATTGAATACATTGCTAATAATGCTAACCGCATGCTCGGCTTCCTTCGTCGTAATTTCTCTCTCGCTCCGATTTGTTTTAAACTGCTATTATATAATACACTTGTGCGCTTCAAAATTGAGTATGCTTCTTCTGTATGGAATCCACATATCAACTCGCTTGTTCTAATCCTTGAATCTATCCAGAATCGCTCTCCCCGTTTTATTTTGTCCAACTATTCCCGTTTAGCTAGCGTCTCTCAAATGAAAAAAACATTAAATCTTTCCGATCTCTCTATCCCACGTCGCATCTCCAGACTATGCCTCTTTCATAAAATCTATTTCACCAACGACAGCCGTTGTCAGCCACTTTTTAGAGCCCCCATTTATGTGTCATCCCGTTCCGATCATCGATTTAAAGTTGGCGTACCCAGTTGTAGGACTACCTATACTTCGACTGCTTTGTCCCCAAGACCAGCGTGGACTGGAACCACCTTCCTGCCTCCGTCGTCTCCAACAGCGACCACATTACCTTCAAGTCTGCCGTGTTTCATCACTTGACATCATAACTATTCATTGCTCTACATGTTTTCGTTTTCCACCACTCCTCTCTGTAACGCCTAATGGCCCTGAGAAAAAAAAAATAAATAAATAAATAAAAAACTGGGATCTTAAAATCTCACAAATCAGCTTCTCAAACTCCCGCGGATATGTTAACTATGGCGATGACACCAACGAGCGCTAATATCTGTAGTCACGTTTTGGCGTCAGAAGAGGCACCATTATCACACAGTAGACATTAAAGTATTTCCTAATGCGACGGTCGCGGAGCACCCGACGGCCAAACAAATTGTCTAGCCGTAACCGGGTTAATGTCGTTTCTTGTGCTTTCCATTTATGTCTGCGATGGGGCATCACATCGCGGTTGCTGCTTCCATATGCATTGCTCATCTATCTCAAATCCGGGTTGCTCCGCGCTCACCTGATATGGACGGTAGAGGTATTGAGGAAGGAGGCGGGAAGAAAAAAAGTAAAGAGTCGACCGCCGAAGCGTTTGGAGGAGCCAGGCAACGGGGGAGGCTTCGGCCCTGCCATCGCTCTGCCCAATGCAAATAAGCAGAGTGACCTATACTCTTCCTGGTAATGATTTTGCAAAATAAAAATTAGCAACTAATTTTACAAAAGAAAAGGTGTGGTTCTGCTCATCATAAATAAATAAAATAAAAACCATGAAACGTTTTGTAATAAGTTTGTTCTTGTTGGCTCTGCGTGATCAATTGAATTAGTTAAACTAGCAGGCCTATTTTGCCCAGTTAGCTAAACATGACCAGTCACCCAGGTAACCCGATCACTATGACCAGTTCACGCGTTATGGCCGGTAAGCTTCTCTGTGTATGTTGGACGAATATCTTAGTTTGAATCTGTGACATTAGTATCAAATTTGGCTTGTTTCTCAAATATGGCAATGCTCTAAATAACCATGCGGCTTGGATTTTGGCCGTTTGCATTTATGCTGCTTTATAATGCTATCAATTATGTTTGTCTTAATACTGTAAACAACTTCATTTTCGCGAGGACATAATTTTCGCGAATTTCGCGAATCGCCTATAATTCGCGAAAAATAGTCCCGCGAACCATTCCGGTAAAATATAAACACATTAAAATCTCTACTGAGATCCCACCGCGTCGCGAAAATTAGAACCCGCGAATTACCGTATTTACTCGAGTAATAGCCGCACTATTTATGAACAAGGCTCTTGCGTCTACTTTCCCGCAAAGCACATTTACATCCAATCATCGCGTTGCGCATAAATAACATGGTGAGTAACTATATCGAGAACACGAGTCTCCATACACATGCAATCTTCATAGATGGTATCTTCGCGCGAAGACGTTATCTCTGTCCTGTAAACGGCTGGAATCATGCTGTCGATCGCGTGGATTGGTTATCCGCGTTCTCCGCAGAAAGGGAAACCCTCAGGTTTTTTCATAAACAGTGCGGCTATTATGCGAGTAAATACGGTATTCCAAAACTTCAACTTTGACCTAAATCGCGAAATATTGAGCCCGCGAAAAATAAGTCGTTTACAGTATATCATAAAATTAAAATGCAGATCTCTGAACAAATTAATGGCCATTATGCCCCTCTTGGCAAGTAATCGTTCTTTGGTGTGTATATTTGTATCATATTGGTACTAAATGTTTCCCTAGTATTTATGCGCGCTGTTGTTTAAAAAGAAGCTTTGTGAATATTTGTTTCATTTAAACTAGCATAAATCATGCGAGTATAAATCTGTTTAGTCGAGAAGGCTCTCGAATGAACTCAAGTTGGTTACATAGCTAGTGTACAGAGTTTTGGTATTGAAGCCTATTGAATTGGGCGATTGTTTAAAAGAAGAAGTACTACGGCTTGTCGTAAAACTTTTATTTTTGTCTTACAACGTCCTTGTAAACTGTTTTGTGTTTATTTTACACACTTTGGTGGGGTCCAAGGGTCACCTGGAGGGCACCTTTTGCATAGTTTTTTACAGTCTTGTGGTTTGTTGCACTGAAAAAAGTAGATTTTAAAAGATTGGTAAGTAAAGCTGTATAGAAAGGGAATTTGACGGTAATTGAAACAGTCTTTGTCTTGAAAGTGAGGTAAACATCATATTGTTTCCGCGGTCACTGGTTATTAGAATTTGCAGATATATATAGTGTATATATATATATATATATATATATATATATATATATATATATATATATATATATATATATATATATTTATACATATTATGAGGCATCACCACTGAAAATCGTTCAACTAATTCATGATTGTTGAAGTTCTTGATTTATAGGCAATCATTTTAAAATCACCAGCAGAAATTAGAAAAGAAAAGTGCAAGGATGCCGCTGATTTTGTAATACATCACAATTTAATTTTACCACTTTTGTTCCTGATCGCACCGCTAAATGAAGAGGAAGCGCCTCTATCCCTCCTCACTATGATGCACAAACGAAAAACCTACAGTCATGGACAAAATATTTAAAAGCAACTCTTCTGGCCGAGCGATACCTGCGGCTAGCCATAGCGGCGGGTGCAAACTCTTAAAGCAAGAAACACTTTATTCTGTATTCTGTTGTTCGGTTGTCGAGACAGGCTTTAATTATACGCGCCTCAACAGAACGCATTACTTGTACTTTGTGCCTTCATATTGCTCCGCATGAGCATAATGACTGTCCTATAATGAACGTTCTAAAGTTCTTATAATTTTGGCCCTAAATGAGGGCCACAGGTCATAACGTCCATTTACTTGTACTATATACTGACGCCCCTCCACAAAATTGATTTGCATCCTGGAGGCTGGTCATGCAGCCACAGTAATTTCGCTTCGCTAAACAGAATCTACTACGTCGTTCGAGTGATGTCCGAATTTCGTTTAGAAGTGGCCAGCACCCTATCAGTTTTCTGTATGCAAGAATTACGCGTTATAAATGAAACCATTGTGTTCTGATAAACACGATACTCATCCATTAGAACACGGACAATATTATGGACAATAATGAACCCTCCGGCTAAAATCCTCCTATACCTCGAACTTAAAATAGAAAGGGTACTTAAAGGTACGTAAGGGTAAAGCTGTCAGGATGCCCCGTTCTCTAAACAGGGCGAGTATGGCGCCATTTTTTGCTATGGGACATAGTTCTGAGATGTAGTGGAGATATAACTACGTAGAGCCTGTCACCGTAAAGCGGGGTTTTGGGTAATGGTTAGAGGCGCTTCGTTGCGGTAAAATTTTGGCATTCGGTAACAAAAGCCCGCAGACTGATTCACAAATATCGCAAAGTCTATTTCCTCTTCTCAAATTGCAAAAATAGAGCTGTTTTTAAATTCAAATGCATTGGATTTTACACATGAAATATTTCTTATAAAGTCATTTGTGAGAAGTTACTTAACTAATGTAGCTAATTTTACAACTTATCGCGGTAGATAATGCTCCACTTTATGCGTGCTAAACCCAGTGAACGCAAAATGAACACCAAGTTTATGAAGCGGTCGCGCTCATTCGTCTTTTTGTTTGACCAAAATAAGATACGTTTCTCCGGTTTAAAACAGTACATAATATTGCTAGGTCAAGGGTTATTGTTTAACTAATTATAAAAAAACACGTCATGAGGCTCATTCTGTTACACTGTTACGTGACTTGGCAGTTTCACGGAAAGCCAAGTTGTCACGTCACGGGAATTGTTCACGTGGACAGCGTTGAGTAATGCGGCATATTTGGCGGGATGCATTTTTCCGCTTAATTTAGCTTGAAAACACTTCAGCTACACGTATTGATGAAACACACAAAGCATTTCTTTTTCTATTTTTAGTGAAAGCGTTTTGACAATAAAATCATTGCTTGAATTTCTCCACTAAATTAAGCCAAAAATTATTTTGGTAAATAATTGGGAAATAAGTCGGTTTCACTTTAGATATTCGGTTGTTACGATGATCAGACACCACCGATCAGCTGAGATGACGGGCAGTATACGACTTCCCTGTAAATCTTGTGACTTGGTTTGGTCATTCACCACGAATTCCTTGTAGGTAGAATACAAAACAGCGTTGCTAAAGTCGGTACAACATTTTTGTACCGAGCTGTAGACTAACATTGTATCACGTTGACTCGCTATAGACCAACACGCGGCCCTGTTGTCACGTAGCTGCGGTGGCGCTGTCGACGGCACTGCGCATGCGCACACGATTCACTTCACGTGAATTCGGTTTCTGCGCACGCGCAGTGCCCACACCTGGTGTGGGCGAACGCGGGCTTGTTTGTAAACAGCGTGTCGGTCAATACATCATGCAAGTCTAACGCGCTATATCACGTGACGATGATGACGTAACGACGATGGCGCCACTTCCGTCTCGCTTTTTTGTTAAGCTCCTTTTTGTCTTTTTTTTTTTTTTTTGCTGTGTTCCTTTTTTTATAACCCACTTGACGTTAAAATCAGCTGGAGTTCCAACGCTATCGATGTAGGTATAGTCCCCGCCCGGTTTCTGCTGTACATTCAGGTTAATCGAGATTAAAAAAAAAGCTTTCTAAACGATTTTTTGTTTAACAATTTTTTTGGATTGATAGAACCACCTTGTCAGCATTTTTTGTGCGAGATAATTGTGTATTATGAAATGGTGTTCTACCGTTATCGAAAACCATAATAATTAAATTATACTCAGTATTACTCTAGCATAATATTAAGCAGGTAGAGTAACGTAATTATATTAAGGAATAAAACTAGTATGTGGCCCTTCAAAACACCTTGGTAATCGAATTATACTGGCTTGGTGTACTTTGGAAAGCACCTGCCTAGTATATAATTAAGAACATTTTAATCGCATACCACATTGTAAGAGTGATTTTAAGTGGTCCTTATTATCCTTCACGATCATATATACTCTGCATCCAGGTGTACAGTATTTAATCGAGTAATAGCCGCACTGTTTATGAAAAAACCTGAGAGTTTGCTTTACTGTTGAGCACGCGGATAGCCAATCAACGCGATCGCAGCATGATTCCAGCGGTTTAAAGGACAGAGATAACGTCTTCGCGCGAAGATACCATCTGTGAAGATTGCATTTGTATGGAGACTCGTGTTCTCGATCTAGTTATTCGCTATGTTATTTATGCACAACGCGATGATTGGATGTAAATGTGCTTTGCGGGAAAGTAGACGAAAAGAGCCTTGTTCATAACTAGTGCGGCTATTACTCGAGTAAATACGGTATCACATCGCAGTGTCACTAACAATCTTAAAAACGCAAGGCATATGTAGTGAGCCTGTAGAATTATGCAAAAGAGAGACCGACTCGTGTTTGGACGCTGGTCAGCAGAAAGATTTACTTGTGACTGCGAGCATGCCCTGTATATGCAAGTGTGCGTTCAACGAGTTACGATTTTCACCTCCTTGTTAAAAGGAATAATATATAATATATAATACACTTTTTTATTTCCCATTCTGGTTGGTACAAAAAGGGAGGACGTCAGGACAAAAAGCTGCGGTTGCAGCTTGACGAGGTCCTGGCGCCCTAACACACTTTGGCGGGAAAGCAGCATTAGAAACAGAACGAAAACAAACACAAACATTGAACCTTTGACTATGACTTTCGGAATGTCCAAACTAAACCCTGGGGTGACGGTGTCGAGTTTTAAGTCGTTCGCGACAAAGGTAGTAATACAATCGTGTTGATCTATTTAATGGAGGCATTTATCTGCGCTGGAGAAAATACGTGACTCTCTGTGTTGGGCATGTGATCGAGTAATCGCCGTCGGTCGACCTGTCAGCATGTGACTTCCTGTCAGCACACGCAGTTCGCTTTCATAGGGTTTTCAATTGCGGCTCTCAGGCGAGTCCGCTGTATCATGCGCCGAACTTAGCCGCGGAATAAACACGACACCCGGCTGACAGCACGAATATCAAACGAGCGTAGTGAAAGGTTAGCAAAACGGGCCATGCCGCCGGACGCGCACACCGGTAGGCCACACAACACAAAAAAAGTACAGTGGATCTATCCCTTTATTCGTCGCGTTCAGCGCATGCGTGTTCTTCTCTGCCGTACTTGTCACCTTTTTTAAATGCGATAGCATTGCTTTCGGCAGCCCCGACGAGAATTTCCGCTCTGCAACACAAAACGAATGCGCCTAGGTGGGAGAGTGGTAAAAAGATCAATTGAAAATACAGAGCGAACTTTCGAAAGCAAGGGGATACTAACCCCGGACCGCAAGAATAGGAGCCCGACGATCAAGCCTTTGCGCCAACGGGAAAGCTTGTGAAGCGCTATAGCTAACAAATGCGATAAATTTTCTTCTGCCAATCGACACCGTGGAGTCGGAGTGCCGCGAGTGGGTAGCTCCGACTTCTCTTCCTTCTGTATGAGGGCTCCTTCAGCCGAGGTGCAATCGAACGCAAGGAGATCGCGTTTGTTTCCGGCATTGCGCACTGATTACTCATCAATTTAAATAGGTGGCGCTCTTTGAAAGAGTTCCACAGTATATAGTTTCAATTGCAAATATCCAAAATGCAATGAAAGAACTAACAGGGCTATGTGGATAGTAAAAGGACATCTTGAGTCTGAGTCTTAGTAGTGACTAATCTGAAGTAATAGTGATTAACGAAGAAAAAATAGACTAGTCTAAGTGAGTAATTGTCTAAGTAAAGTAGTAGTCTAAGTATGTACAAAAACAGCGTTTAGTAAATGGTATCAAACATGAGGAAGCTAATACAGTTAACACAAAGAAGAGGAGGAAACCGTCACCTTCTTTTGTTTTACATTCCTAATGGTTGGTATTGCAAAATACTGTGTAGAAATATACAAATATGCAAATATACAATTGAATAACAAGGGGAAAGAAAAAAAACAAGGTGAAACTCGAAACCAAGTTGAATATGCATAATTATAAAAAAAATCAAAAAAAATCCTGGGGACACGGAAGAAAGCGGCTCAAAACAACAAAGTATTTTTTTGTGTGTGCCTAAGGGCTTCATTTTAGTAAATATCAAGGCTATTAGAACAACTCAGTTGGGAACCTACCATACAGCCTGGTTTGAAAAAGTGGCTCCGATCCGTACTCGAGAACGGAACGAAAGGCGATTGCAACGCCGCCATTTCTACTGTAGCGGCCACTCCGGGAACAGCACCGCTGCACGCATTCGTTCAGGTTGAGCCAGCAAGAACCGGTGGCGCAATCTCGCAGTGCCAATTTGCACTGGCTACATAAATGAACGTTCATGTTTTGACTGGTTCCTAAAGTGTGGCGCTCTTATCGTATTTAGATGGGTCTCAGTGGACACGAGCGGTACTTGTTTTGAAGTGTGAGTTGCCCAACAGAGTGTTTTAGTAAGGCTGATAATTACACACCACCATCTCGCCCAAGCCCCAATCTTTCGATATCCAATCCAATCCATTCCCGGCTGCATTCTTGTTATACTGAAAGTCTGTGGCCCATATTCTCTACAGGGTGTTTCAAATCGCAGCCAGGCTCTTTAAATCGACCTCAAAAATAGGTTTCTTAACCTATCGCGCTACGATTTTGTGCAGCGTTCCCCACAGGTGGTGCATTTTTTCAATAAGGACTGCCCACAGGTGGTGCGTTGCCCACAAGTGGTGCATTTTTTTTCTATAAGGGAGTCGTCGACGACGCCTCGATTGGAGAAACCAGGTCCTCCCGCCGTCAGTTTCATCTCGGGATACCTTCAGACGACGTCGATCGGCGGAAGGCACCCCCCCCCCCCCCTGTGTATTACCCTCGTTTTCTTCATATGCGGCGCCGGCGTCGACCAAAACGTGAGTTTTAGAGCGCACCATTTATGCGCCCGTTTCCAACTTTAGCGGCGTCGGCTTCGCCGTCATTGTCACCGTCGGCGTCGGCGTAACCGCGCGGTGCATTCTGGAAAATGTCCCATAATTAGGGCTTCGAGTTTTCGAAGTTTATTTTTCGTCAAACTAGGAGGTTGTTTTTTGGAGTTTATTTTTTGCCGAAGATTCGGAGTTTATCGGAGTTTATATTTGTTTGATTCCCCATTCTCCGAAATTCGGAGTTTAATTTTGCAGTGTTTCCTACTGAAAATAAATATGTAAATAATAAACGTATGCCAGATAAAAAATAAAACGCGCTTGTATCGATTAAAATTTCTTCAGTTGAATTTGACGTTCCTGCCATTGCCATTGGCAATATTATTTTTGTCCCACGAGAAAAGTCGCACACTTGGTGTTGTTTCGATAAACGTCAATACCTTAAAATCAATAAACTCCCGGGGGCAGTCGCTACGAAGCTCGTAGTCATCCCATCCTATTCCATCAATCTAGCCCACGGCCGCGCGAGGTGGGGTGGTTAAGGATGTAAAAGAGAGTTTCAACTGCCCTTTTCTCTATTTAATACAATCTCTATGATCCATAGCTTTCACTGTTACAAAAAATACCTTCTCCTTTCTCTAATTCACAAATCGCATGGCTCAAACGGAAACCAAAAGTGTGGCTTTTGTCGTGACCCGAATGTACAAAGACCTGTTTGCCTGAATCAACCTCGACGAGACAAGCGGCAAGACCCCTTTTGACAACGGTCTGAGATTTGAAAGATAATTATGGTGCCATTTTCCCAGGACCATTGACTCCGTGCTGATCAAATTGTAAAAATAAAGATGTATTTTAGTGTTTTTTTTACTTTTTTTTGCGGGGGGGGGGGGGGGCGGCATTGACACATGAATATTCGGAGTTTATCGGATAAATCAGAATTGATTAAAATTTTACCGGCGGGAGTTTTTCGGAGTTTAAACACGGAGCCCTACTCATAATGCACCGCGCGGGGAGGAGGAGGAGGGGGAGGGGGAGGGGGAGGAGGTTAGGAGAAGAGAGGATGAGGATGAGAAAGGCGGAGGAGAAAGAGGAAGGAGGAGGAGGGAGGAGGAGGAGAGGAGGATGAGGGGGAGGAGGCGAGGAGCACGGGAGGGGAGGGGGGAGGAGGAGGAGCGGGGAGTAGGTGGAGAGATGAAGATGGAGGAGGGAGGAGGAAGAGGGAGGAGGAGGAGAAGAGGGGGAGGGGGCGAGTAGCACGGGGGGAGTAGATGAGGAGAAAGGAGAGGGTACAGATGATAAGGAGGGCATACCGTCCCTTCTGTACCCTCCCCTCCTCTTCCTCAAGAGCTGCGCACAACTCCGGCATTACAGGGAGTTGTAAACATCTTTCATTTTTTTCCTCTATGTGAATGTGACTTAAGACCTCACTATCATCCCCATTCTGCGTTCGAATCGCAGAATGACTTTATCCGCACCCCGAGCCCAGTGCAGGGGCTGTGGATCGTAGACTACGTGCGTGCGGGTTCTTGATGCAGGCTGCGTTCCGTCGTGGTGTGGCAGGCGTTGCGAGCGCAGGCATGAGGAGTAAATATTATAATTTTAATTAGGGTAGCCAATTGTTCTACGCAATCGGTTTATTGAAGGGCAACATCTTTCACTTCTATTTGAGTGAGTGTGGATGCAATAAACTTTTACCGATGTAGTCACGGCTTATGTAAAATCGTAAACAAAAAAAGTAGTGGCCTCAGGTATTATCATGGATTTCTTTCGAAGAAGTCACTGACACGGCTACCTAGATGGGAGTTTGTTAACTATATTTTTTGTATCTTATTGTGCATCTAAATAAACTCCACTTCATTTTCGGTTTTAATTGTACGCCTGATTTCTCTAATCTGTCCTGCTTTCTATGAAGCGGTAATGCTGCTGCTAAGGAAAAAAAAAACTTTTGCTGTAAATGGCACGTTCATGTGAAGCGAGAAACACAGAATGCGGCTGCAACCCACGTTTGTTTCGAAAGTTTTTCTGACCAGGTCTCGTCCTTTTGAGATTTACGATGACTACTGCTGCTGCTGCAGCTCCGTCTTTTTTTTGTGACATCCGGGTACTGTATCTCCTTGTATTGGTAGTTCTCCACCAGCCGCTCCATCTGTTTCTTGGATGCGAAATTTCTCTTTCTGGTTCTTTTGGATGTTGGCTTGTGATCAGTCGTCTTTATGCCTTTCAATAATAGAGGCCTCCTCAATCGTGACATAGCCTAGGACTTCTATAGTCTTCAACTGTGTTTAATTCTTTTGAGGCATTGAAAATATGCAATTTATTTCGGCTGCTTTCTCCTGCATATTGTTTGTTCCCGCATATTTTTCGGGGTTTGTTTCTTGTTACTCATGCTCATTTATTTACCACTCATATAGGTTGGCTGTGGAGTCTCACATTTTGTTTCCACTTGGTCTTGGTTAGGTTTACCCAGTTGCAGCAGTAGGGTGCTCTGGATGTTGCGAGTGCTACTGCAGTAAGTCAGACGCTTTTGTTTGGCCACCAATGGTTAATCCGTTGTCTTTAGGTTTCAGTGTCTGGACCCCTGTATTTGCCAGTTCGGGTAGCCATTTGTACCCCAAGCTGTGTCTTCAAATGTGACTTTGAGGATCTGGGTGCTCGGATTTCATTCTCTTTCTTGGCTTTTGAGTGGAAGTGGCACTTGCTGTACAATTCCTTTTCTGTGGTCCTCAGGTCTCGCAGTGGTCATGTTGGCCTTTTCCAGGGGAAGGCTCCATCTAGGTTTATTTCAAGTACTTCGCAAATTTCGATCCCTCCTTGCATCGTGTGCTCCTGATCTACCAGAGAGCCTCATTTTTTTCAGAGCGTGACATCTTCATTTTATATTGTGAACCCAAGCTTCTTAGTCTCTCGCTTTGGTAGGTCCTCCATTTACCGTATTGAATAATGTGGGTAATATCACTGCCCCTTCTGGTACGCCTCCGCTGTGGGGTGACGTAAAGCCAATAGTTTTTGCGATTTTCTCCCCTAACTTTTAATTAGCTAGGCAGACTTCGATTCATTTTAGTGTTCTGCCTCTGACTCCACATATACCTTCTTCTTCCTTCACCGCTAACGTAATTAAGTACGGCGTCAAGAGTTAGAGTCTCTGGTTTGGTGTTGTTGTCCGCCATCCTGGCATTGTATAGCAGCTTGAGACTATCTTTAGTTCCCATGGCTTCCCTGGATCCTATATGCCTTATGTTAAGCCTGTCGGATGCCTCGTGGTACAGTTGTGCCATCTGCAAAACGATTTTTCCTAAGAATTCGCTGATGATGGACGCTAACGAGACTAGCCTGAAGTTTTCGATTCTATAGTGGGTCTTTCCTGGCTTAGGTCTCTACGTAGCCCATGATCTGTTCAAGTAGCCAGGGATCTTGTTTTTCTTTCATGCTTCGTTGTATTTCTTCAGTAGCTCTTTGGCATCACCAGGAGTTTTCTGAGTGCCGCTTGTGTTAGCGCGTTGTGTCTGGGTGCATAGTCTTGTTTGTCAAAGTGGGTGGCCTCCAGCAGTTTTTCTTTGTTAAAAGGTTTGTCCCTACCCGGTTTCCTCATGAATTCGCGGCCCAGTATTTTATGTATTTTATCTCCCTGATCTGCCGCCATGTTGCACAGGAAAGTTGTCTGACCGGCTCTTTTTGCGCCTTGTTGTTCCAGCTCGTGTAGCTTTGCAAGCCACCTCTCCTCTGATATGTATCTCTCGAGGCAGTCGTTGGTTACCAGACCGGGCTTCTTGTGTGCTCCTCCATCTTTTCTTCGTGAATCTACACACTTTAATCGCATCGGCACTCTTGAGTTAGGCACATGTTCGTTTTGCGCCAAAGGTCGTTGCAAATGAAGTAGCCGATTGGTCCACGACAGTATGATTTTAAGTTGAAAACTTCGCAGCAGAACTTGACTTTTTTGGGGCAGTCACATTTCCCCTGACAGAATAACCAGTGTGTTGCCGTTCTTGCCCATGACTCGTGCCTAGACTATTTTGGTTCCGCGTTCTAATTCTGGTAGTAGTGTCTTAGGTATATCGTCGCTATTTAAACCGTGAAAGTAGATGACTCCGCGCTCTTGGTTGTTCCTTATGGCCTTTTTTGGGCCTAAACGTACGAGGTTACACCTTCCTGATCTACGTGACTAGCAGGGGATTTCTGATCAGTTCTTCATTTTGCGTTGTTAGCACAAATGTGTCAGTTTTTGGTGGAATTGAATTTTGCAGTCGTAAGAGTTGGCAATTCCGACTTTTCCGGCGCTGTTCCTGTTTGCGGGGTTTTGAAATCCTTTTCATTCTGCTTGGGTAGTGCTTTAAGTCCCACTGTGAACATTCCTGCCATTTTTGCACCGCTTTTCTAAACCTTACCTTTTCGGTTCATCCCCTTTCTGTAACCTGTGTTTTCGTTGGCGTTGGCTCAGAAAAGTTAATCCACCATTTGTTTTTGAAATTTTGCACCAAAATGGCAGTTCCTACGTACTTGTTTAGGCATAACTTGTCAATATTTTTTAGTCGAGTTTTCTCGTTCTTGTATTTACCGTAGCGGTGGAATTAGAGAAGCATCTTAAGAGTTCACATTTTCGTATTCCATAGCATTTCCTGGCTGCTTCAGCAATTAGGTTGTGCCTAATGTTTTTCTTATCTACGAAGTGCAATGAAAAGGTCTCGGTACTGATATTTTAGTATAAAAAAGTGCAGCATGGTGACGCGTGCACAGCAGTCGAATGTACGGACCTTCTTGTGTCTTTACGCCAAACGGCGTAATGACACAAGTGTACGCTCGCGTACACTTTGTTCTTTTGTACAGTAAAAGTCTGACAACATTTCTGGACACTCTTCAAACCTATGGACAAAATGAACTTCCCGTCTCGGTGGCGCATTTCGTGTGTCGACGTGAAGAAGCGCGTAAATTTGCACGTCTAAGCACACGGCTGTCCCAGCAAAGACAATCGCAGCGTTATAACATGACACAACGTTCTGCCGAATTTAAACTTTAAGCATTTTTTTAATATTTGAGCCCCTAACGTCCATAAAGGTGAGGTTATTAAGCTCTTGCACCGCTACATTTGTTCCTATCGAAGTGGACACAAATTGTCCGGTCTCACCAATCAAGTACAGTTAAAGCAGCAGACAACTGACCAACGCCGAGTCACATCCAACATCGTCCACGTAACCCGCATTAAACCGTACATCCACTCGAAAACTTTCAAAACTATTTGTACATTTATTACGGTGTGGACGACCAAAAAAAGAAAAAGGGGAGGGGGGGGTGTAATGTTACCCTGCAAGAGACGAAGAGAATGGCAAATGAGAGGGGTGGGAAACGGCGAGGAACTCATTCATCGTCCTGTTTTTGGAATTAATCCGACCTCCGTAGACGTCAGATTTGTTTATCCCTCATTGAGTTGAATCAAAACAACATTTAAACACATAAAACTTGCGGTGGAACAGAGTACACTTGTGCAGCGGAAAATAAAGTAAAATACGCATAAAGTCTGAGGACACCTAAGCACTTATGAATTGTGAATGCGAAAGCATGAATGCAAACACATAATCTCTGGAGAAGGGAAACAAGGGGCACAAAGCACAAACACTAATCTGCAAACACAGCTACGTGACTGGTGCGCGACCGAAAAAAGCCGCCAGGCCCTGGTATTGAATCAGGGACCTCTCCATTTATAATGGAGCGCTCTACCCCTTGAGCTAATCAGGCGTTAGGCGTCAGTGGAGCAAACTGGTCTTATCAGCTGCCAGCAGCCTAACGCCACCAAGGGTCAACGCTTGGAATTTAAGGTTATAATTATAATGCAATTAAATGCAAAGGTGCAAGCGAGCTGGACAAGAATGACGAAAATAATCCCTGGAGAAGGGGAACAAGGGGGACAAAGGACGAACACAAATTTCCAAACACAGCTAGGTGAATGCTGCGTGACCGAAAAAAATCTGCCTGGTCCTGATATTGAGCCAGGGACCCCTACTGAAGTCTATCTCCTGGTTAGCTCAGTTGGTAGAGCGCTCCACTGGAAATGGAGAGGTCCCTAGTTCGATACCAGGACGAGGTGGATTTTTCCGGTCGCGCACCGGTCACCTAGCTGTGTTTGGAGATTTGTGTTTGTCCTTTGTCTCCCTTGTTACTCTTCTCCGGGAATTATTTTTGTCATTCTTGCCCATATTCCTTGTACCTTTGCATTTATTATCATTATGATTATGAATGCCGTTCTTCATCTCCCTTAGTTCATCTGCGGCGTAGTGGCGTGGACGGCCAGGTTTCGCCGGCGGACGACCGAGCGCGCGCTTACGTGAAGTGGCCGCTCCGCGCTGAGCTCGGCCATGCGACCTCTCTGAAGTTTGCCCGGGAGGGCTCTGTTGGCTCTGCCGCCACCGCTCCCTCCTCATACCGGCGGCCGCGCCTCTGCGTGCGCTGCGCCGCCATGGAGAGGGCTTGTCTGGTTCTTGTTTTGGAATTACGCCGCACGAGAGGCAATCGGAGCTCGTTCCTTGATGACGCGCGCCAGTAAAGGGGAGCATAATCCATAAGAAATCGGCTTCACTTAGAAAAGGGGAATTTTAGGTTCCGTTTGGCCAACAGTTGGCCTGGTTTCATAGCTGATGACTTCGGCTCTCTCCATGGGACAGTTAATGCTTTCGCATTAAAAAGGAAGATGGGAGAGAAACAAAAGCGCGAGAAGACCACTGTAGCAATGTACAAGTCACCAATGCAGACGGTGTGAAAAAAGAGGGTGTTTACTCATTTTTGACAAAGTTATTTACTGTTAGAGACGAGAACATAACTGCTAGGGACACAGACATATATGGCTATATTTCAAGCGATGGGCACATATGTGCTGTATTCCGCTGTGATCGCGGGACGCTAGAAAATAACCTTGCCCCTGAAGGGGTAACTTATTTGTCAGGAGCGCTAGGTTTTGTTGGCGACGCAGGAAGTACGGGGAACTACAATAACAAAACAAAAATTTAGAAGATTGGCGGAAAATGCCCGGGAAGCTTCATAGCACAGACAACGTTTGTGGTAGTTGATTTAAGAAGACACCGAATTCATCGTAAACTTTAAATGGGAGGCGTTTAAATGCTTCTAGGCCAAGCAGAGCTAGCTACCTCCCAACATAGAAGATAAATCATATACCATTTCTTTATTCTTCCGTCCTATATTAGAAGATACGCTTGATGAAAATTCTCTGGCCGTCCTCAACATTCCATGCAAGTAAACGAAGGCGACTAGCCAGGGTCTCGCTGAACAAAGGCGACGACCCTCCTACGCTAGGCGTGTTCGCCTTGCCAATCAGACGCCGGAAAAAGAGAAAAAAAAAAAAACCTTTGGCCACGGACAGAGAAGCGACGTGGGCTAGTTCTTCTACGACTAAGAGCTCAGTGAGGAAACAAAGGTCGTCTCAATTTAGCCAGGGGAATATAGCCGTCGTGAGAGAAAAGTCGTTCGGCCCAGTCTGTAGAAAACTACCGCAGAAAAAGAACGTTTTTGTTTTTTTCAAGATCTCGGTTGTTGGACGGATGCCGGGTAATTCGGTAATTTCATGTTCAAATCGATGTGTTTCCCGTTTGGATTGAATGCTAATAGTTACAGATGGAAATAAAATCTAGCCTTTTCGAGCTTACCAGTTGGTGTGATTTTGGTCAGAAGAGGTCTCACCTGGCGGGCCATCGGCCAGGTTGGCCATTTTGCCTTGCTGGGAAGACTCCGCCTTAGCAGCGCTAATGGCGCGAGATTTTCGAAGTCTAAATCGTTGAGTAGACGCTCCGTACTGAAGGCGTTTTCAAAGTGATAGCAGACGGTGTCCACACGTACACCACGTACACCATCTTGACCAAATTATCTGTGATTTGCTCTATTACAAGGACCCCGCAGTGTGCGGGGACCATGTGAAAACCGCCGGCAGCCTTCTGCAAGGCACTCCACGGTTCTGGTGAGCGTTGGCGTGCCTTCGAGCTTGGGAGGTAGTAAAGGACTGTTCAGGAGTCTGAGACTCAATTGGATGACTGTAGACAGAGGCGGGATCGCCGCCAGCTCACGAACCACGATCTGGGTCGCCATGAGCTCCGTCTTGAGTGGGCTCAATGGAGTTATGCATGGTCAGCTCTGTTAACCACGGCACCCCGCTTCGTTCCATTCCGCACGGCCGACGGTTTGCTCACCACCTCGACTTCAAGATGTCCTCCCTTTCGTGATATGCCTGTGATTCGGGCGAATGTCCAGTTTCAGAATCAGGCTCAGCGGATGTGGCATTTGTAACACTTATTGCTGATTTCCTCAAACGTTGTCGAGTATGGTTGAGTGGCTCCATAATATTTCACATGTGATTGAGCGGTGTCAGGTTCAGAGCTGGAGTTTGATATTTTACCTGTGACTGCGCCTCTCATTAGTTTTCTTTATTTTTTTTTTAATGTGAAAGCATTAAATTACCCGTTGAGCGGAGCCCGTGGAGTCTGTAACCGTGAAAAAAAAAGGGAAATAAATTCCCATTCTCCCATTGCCTTAGCGAAACGGCTCCTTGATAGCCATAGGCTGAGGCGGTTTTACGAAAGCTAAGTCCCGGCCGCCGCTCTCGCGTGAGGCGTTGCCTGGGATGGGGGTTGCAAGCGTTTCACGAGCGCAAGCTCGGCCGCCGCTCTCGTGTCTGGTGTTGCCGGAGTGGGAGGGGGGATCTATATCGTCAGCGGCCGCAACCCCGCAGAACCGAAACATGGCTGTCCACGCCAGTACCCCGCAGACGAACTAAGGGAGCGGGAGAAGGACAACTATGCTTTTGCATTCACACATCATACGAAGTGCTTATATTTCCTCGGAATTCTTTTTTTACGTACCATCTTAGTTTGCGTTAGCCGTGATCAAAATTAATGCGATGCGTTGCCCACCAAGGCGAATTCTAAAAAGAGATTTCTTTTTTATTTTCTCCTGGTGGCAGCGGGTACAAAAAAAAGAGGTTTTTCTGCGGTTACGTTCTCGTTCATTTTTGCACCCCACGGGCATCCGCGGATTTTGTTACCGTGTTACTCCGTGTGCCAAATTATATCGTTTGACCTTCTTAATGGTCTCAAGAGCACAAGATACTAAAGTGTAGAATAGACCAATAATCAATGAATCGCGATAACGACAGCTTCTGTAAAACAAAGGGCGAGGAGAAGGATAACGTGTCTCATCGCTTTCAATTTTTATGGAAAAGTTTCTGGTTTTACATTTTGGCAAATATGGTTTTCAGCCCGCAGTTTCCCGTTTTCGAATAGCATAAAACTTTGTACGCATAAAAATTACGTGTATTTTTCGGAACATACATTTCTTGTTCATTATGATTATTAAACTAGCGCCTTTCATTGCATGGCTTATAAATATTTGTGAATTGCGCCACAAGTACACCCCGGATATTCTTGAAATGGTCAAATTTATCTCTGAGTTAAGACTGGATAAGCATATATAAAAATATTAGACACTTATTTTATAAAAAATATGCATGTATAATGGGTTGACTGAGCAGCAGCAGCAGCATACTTGGGTCCCCTACTGAAAAAAAGAACATTTGGAGCCTATATGAAAGTAAACGGGTTCATACCGGTAACAGTTTAGCTATACCGGTCACCAGTTTGTCAAAGGGGTCGCCCGTATCGCTCAAAGGGGTCCCCCGTATGAAGCCATAACGGTCGTCTCTTTGGGCAAACAGGTCACTCCTTTGGCAAACGGGTCACTCGTCTGATCAAATGGGCCACTCGTTTGCGCAAAGTTGTCGCACGTTTGCTCAAACCGGCGACCATGTTGCACAGACGGGTGACCGGTGACAGGCAAACTGTACCGTTTAATCAAACGGCTCTCCGGAGCCCGGTTCATACTGAACGTACCGATCGGCGGCATGGGCAGGCCTATTTCAGCCGTGGCAGCCTGTTTCTGGAAAGCCGCGGGAGCGCCGGTTCATCGGTTCACAATCGTCCGCGTAATGCAAGTAATGATATTTATATTTTGATTGCGCTGATGTTCCCTTATACTGAGAGTGCAATAAGCGACTTTTTTATACGTAAACGTGCGACGTTGGCGAGCAGATATTTTTCAAGGAACTTTAAAAATCTGGCGTTCTTTGTTGCCTCAATTTATTATTCAGCTCGAATCTCTCGCGCAGAGGACGCGACCGCGAGAAAGAATATATTTCTAGACTCCATTTTACCTCAATTCAAGACTCAACGAAGGTAACGATCGAACACGTGGCTGCAAGAACATCGAGCATTGCGAGAGAAGGCCCGCCGTTGCAACAGTCAAATTACGAGCTCGCGCTGGGTGCTTTTTTGGCTCGGGGGCAAGCCGATCTTCTGGCCAACGCCATTTCCAGCGTTCCAGCGCGCGGAAATGCGCGCGTTTCGCCTGCTTTCCGAGGCTGCAAACGCGGCGTGCAGTGGCAATTCGAAGAGAGGAGGAAAGCGCGTGTACAGCCAAAAAGTATTTGGTACAGCGGTCGGTGCACCCTCTCCTCTAGCATTGACTGCATTGCCACAAAAAGCAAACCGCAAGTTGTTTTGTTAGATATATATATATATATATATATATATATATATATATATATATATATATATATATATATATATATATATATATATATATATATATATATATATATATATATATATATAGATAAAGAGAGAGAGAGAGAGAGAGAATGCAGAGGAGGGGGTTTGGGAGCGGGGTGGTGTCCCGGTGTCCTGCGCCTTGACCTCGCCGTCGTCCAATCCCCTCCTCTCTGGTCAGCTCTGTCTCGTGACCAAAGAGAGGGGAGGGCACGCTACACGCTGATAACGCATATCCAGATCGAGTAGAGCGCGCGTTGGCAGTCGCTTTTTTCTTTGTCTGCTTTTTGTCCGTTGCAACTTCTTTTGTCCTGCCTGATTCGATCTGCCGCCTTTCCTTAAGGTCTTATTAGGATGTCTCTCGACAACGTATGTGATCTGCACCAAATGTTCGAAAAGTCCTACGCGTATATCGGCAACAAGCGATTCTTCAAATAATTCAGGATTTTTTGCGGTTTGGTTGGGTTCGGAAAATGACAGCTTGTGCGCCGCATCGTGCTGAAACTTCAAGAAGCCTTCCTTCTCGTTTTAGCGTTTGTGTGATTGTCCTGCTTTGACCGTGTCGACATTTATCTTGGATTACATCTTTCAAGTCCACTGTTATCATGGTAAGTGCATTCCTACCTACTTGTTGGCAACGATTGACCGTTCATCTAAGGGTACACGTAAAGATTATCTATAGAATTATGTAGCGTCTGTTCTCGCGGCAGCAGGGAGAATAATTTTTCCGAAATTCTGCCATTATAGTCTAGAATTATTTCGGTTCTTGTTTGCTTTGCAATCTTCTCAATTGTGTAAAAGCTTAGAATACCTCTTCACATTTCAAAGATCGCTTGCACGTTTGCACTTGTCTACGAAATAGGCTGTATTAAACTTTTATAAGAATTGAAAAACTAAAATTGTGTCTATTTTCCTGCACATTTGGAAGCACCTGCGCGAGCACATTTTTTCTACGTGTTTCCACCCTGTTATAAATAGGCTTATGAGTTTCGGGATGTCTTAAATAAGTTTAAGATAACCAACCTTCCTGACGATACCCATTTAGGGATAGCAAATCATTTGCCTATCCGAATGGCGCGTTCAAATGTGTGGTCACGTGGCTAGTCGAACGGGCAATCGTATCGAACGAGCACCCGTATCAAACGGGCACCCGTATCAAACAGGTGCCATTTCAAACAGGTACCCGTATCCCATAATCACGTTTGATCCAAACAGATCGACAAGTTTGCCACCAGTTTAATTGAAACGGGTCGACCAGTTTGCCACCCGTTTGAATTTCAAATGTTTTTGTTTTTTTTGCAGTAGGGTCATGTTAAACAACCTATTTAATAATATAATATGTGCATGGTACAAGACTTCCCTTCACTATGATCATTGGTTGTCTCGTAGCTTCATTACAGCAATTCAGAATGTAAAACGAGAGTTAATAGTATAGGAGAGTTTTCACCACATGTAATGTACGTCTAATTAAGGACGGAGTGTAGTCGACGATAGATAAGACACAATACAATCAATCAGTGCCGAAAACACAACATAATGACGGTCATGCACTTTCTACCTCACTGAAAAAAAAAAACATTTGAAAATCAAATGTGTGGCAAACTGGTCGACCCGTTTGAATCAAAAGGGTGGCAAACTTGTCGATCCGTTCGGATCAAACGTGATTATGGGATACGGGTACCCTCTCGATACGGTACCCGTTTGATACGGTACCCATTTGATACGGGTGACCGTTCGACCTGCACGTGACCACACATTTGAATGCGCCATTCCGATAGGCAAAGTATTCGCTAGCCCTGAATGGGTATTGTCTGGAAGGATGGTACCTTAAACATATATAAGACGTCCCGAAACTCATAAACCTATCTTTAACTTGCAGGAAACCCGTAGAACAATTGTGCTCGCGCAGGTGCTTGCAAATGGGTACGAAAGCAGACACAAAATATTGTTTTCAATTTTTCACGAAGTTTATTACACCCTATTCCGCAAACAAGTACAAACGTGTAAGCGGTCTGTGAAGTGTGAAGAGGCGCTCTAAGCTTTTACACAACTGAGAAGATTGCAAAGCAAACAAGAACCGAGTATTTTAGACTATAATGGTAGACTTTCGGCGAAATATTTCTTCCGGCTGCCGCGAGAATTTACGCTGCATAATTCTATAGATAATCTGGAAAAGTATGCGTAGAAGAACGGTCAATCGTTGCCAACAAGTAGGTTGCAGTGCACTTATCATAATAATAGCGGACTTGAAAGATGTAATCCGAGATAAATGTCGACATGGTCAAAGAAAGACAACCACAGAAACACAAAAACGAGAAGGAAGGCTCCTTGAAGTTTCAACACGATGCGGAGCACAAGCTGTCATTTGCCGAACCCAAACAAACCTCAAAAATTCCTGACTTCTTTGAAAAATCGCTTGTTGCCGATATACGCGTAGGACTTTTCGAACACTGATAGCTTTGGTGCAGGGAGACTGCTGCGAACATACGACGAGAACTGACGTCTTCTCCGGGCTCCGCAAACCCCGGAGAACTGAACGTAATCCTGGTGTAAACATCGCCTCCCTCCATCGGCTCGCCACAGCACGTCCGCCCAGAGATCGGCTCGCTCGAGTCTCGTTCTGCGAGCGGCGCGCCTCTTTCTGCTTCGAGACTTTATTTCCAATGTCCTGCCGACCACGCTAGGGCTAGGTTTAGCCGCTATTCGTAGAACCGACTCCGAAGTGATGGACGTCGCCGTCGAAGGCGAAGAGATCCCCGCCGATGACTTTCGCATCGACGAATGGACTGAAATCCCGCGCAAGAAACGAGCCTTGTCCCTCAAGAGTGCCGTAAACACCGGAAACCCCAACACGGCGCCGGAGATCATCTCACCGGTTTCCCGCAATAGCCGGCCGCTGCGTCAAGCACCGCCGATGGAGTGCTTGCCGGAGACCGACATCACAATCGTGCTACGACCGAGAGGGGGCCTCGACCTAAGGTCAGTACGGCAGGCAACCATCGCCAATATTATCTCTAAAGCCGCACCAGTAACCCTGAGTACCCAAGACCGAGTTCGTATTAACCAAAATTCCAACTACATCATCATTATTACCCCCACCATATGCGAGCCCGCAAATTCGAATGCATCAAATCCCTTGTTCTCAACAAAATTCAATATGAAATCTCCACGCATTTTTCGACCCCCGCCAACACGGTGATGGGAATTATTTTTAAAATTCCCGAAGAGGATACCACTGAAGAAATAACTCACACCGTGGTGAACTTCAACCCTTACCTGCCCATCCTATCGGTCAAGCGACTCGGCAGCCCGGACGCCACTCAAATATTATGCGACGGACACAAGGTTCCTTTCTGGATCAGATACGGCTGCACCACGTACCGCTGCACGCCGTTCCGGCACAAAACCGAAGCTTGCACGCAATGCTGGCAGCGGGGACACCGACCGGACGTGTGCCCGAACGCAACCACCAGATGTCCCAGATGCGGGATCGCCAACCCCAGTGAGGGGCACCAGTGCGAGCCAAAGTGCGTCTTGTGCGGAGGAGCCCACCTCACAGGGTCCGCAGCATGCCCGCTGCGCTTTAAGCCACATCGCCCCCAAAGCCCGCCGCCCGAGAAGGAGAAAGAGAAAGAGAAGAAAGAAAACACCCCTATGAAATCTCAAAACCTACAGGAATGGTCCGCCCTGCAGGAACGCGGCCATTTCAGGACCAAGGACCCGATATAGAAAAGAGCCCAAACGAGGTCCCAATCGAGGCAGAAGAGATCCCCATCGACCAATCGACAACAAACCCCATCCAAACCCCCACCCAGAGCCAACCACAAGGGGTGGGACACCCTCCCTACTGAAAAAAACCACTTGGCGCCTTTATGAAAGTAAACTGGTTCATACCGTTAACAGTTTAGCCATACCGGCCACCAATTTGCCAGAGGAGTCCCCCGTATGAGCCATAACGGTCACCTATTTGGGCAAACAGGTCACTTCTTTGGCAAATGGGTCAGTTGTCTGGGCAAATGGGTCACTCGTTTGGGCAAAGTTGTCGCACGTTTGCTCAAACCGGTGACCATGTTGCACAGACGGGTGACCGGTGACCGGCAAGCTATACCGGTTTAATCAAACGGCTCTCCAAAGCCCGTTTAATACTGCACGTACAGGTTGGGGGCATGGGCACTCCAGTTTCAGCAGTGGCAGCCTGTTTCGGGAAAGCCGGGAGCGCCGGTTCATCGATTTACAATCGTCCGCGTAATGCAAGTAATTATATTTCTATTTTGATTGAGCTGATGTTCGCTTATACTGCAACAAAATAAACATTTTTTTACGTAAACATGCGACGTTGCCGAGCCGATATTTTTGACAGAATTTTAAAACTTTGGCGTTCTTTGTTGCCTCAATTTACTTATTCAGCTCGAATCTCTCTCGCAGAGGACGGGACCGAGTGAAAGAATATACTTCTTGACTCCGTTTCGCCTCAATTCAAGACTCAGCGACGGCAACTCGCGAACACGTGGCTGTACAAACATCGAGCATTGCGAGAGCAGGCCCGCTGTTGCGGCAGTCAAATTACGAGTTCGCACTGGGTGCTTTTTCGCTCGGGCGCAAGCCGCGCTTCAGGCCGGCGCGCGCCATTTCCAGGTTTCAAGCGTGGTGAAAAATAATCGCCTGCTTTCCTGTGTGCCTGCTTTCCGGTGTCCTGCGCCTTGATCTTGCCCCTTCCTCCTCTCTGGTCAGCTCTGTCAAGTGACCCGCAGCAACGCGCGAGCTACACGCTGATAAGCAACGAGATCCGGAAGGGCGTTCCCAGCAGCCGCTTTTTTCTTTGCCAGCTTGTTTTCAGTTGCAGTTTGAACTTCGCTAGTCCTACCTGCTTCGATCTGTCGTCTAACCCTGCGGTCTTATTAGGATGTCTCGCGACAACGTATTGGATGTGCACCAAAGCTATCAGTGTTCGAAATGTCCTACGGGTATATCGGCAACAAGCGACTTTTCAAAGAAGTCAGGAATTCTTGCGGTTTGGTTGAGTTCCGCAAATGACAGCTTGTGCGTCGCATCGTGTTGAAACTTCAAGGAGCATTCTTTCTCGTTTTTGTGTTTGCGTGGTTGTCCTGCTTTGACCGTGTCGACTTATATTTTGGATTACATCTTTCAAGTCAGCTATTATTATTGTAAGTGCACTGCAACCTACTTGTTGGCAACGATTGACCGTTCTTCTACACGTACTTTTTCAGATTATCTAAATAATTATGCAGCGTCTAATGTCGCGGCAGCCGGGAGATTAATTTCTCCCAAAGTCTGCCATATAGTCTGAATTTTCCTCGGCAGTATAAAAGCTTAGAGTGCCTCTTCACATTTCACAGAACGCTTGCACGTTTATACTTGTTTACGAAATAAGTTGTAATAAACTTCTAGGCGAATTGAAAACGATCTTTTGTGTCTGTTTTCCTGCCCATTTGCAAGCACATGCGCGAGCGCGATTTGTTCCACGTGTTTCCTCCATGTTAGAAATAGGTCTATGAGTTTTGGGGACGTCTTAAATAAGTTTAAGATAACCAACCTTCCAGACGACACCCATTTAGGGCTAGCGAATAAATTGCCTATCCGAATGGCTCGTTCAAATCTGTGGTCACGTGCCTGGTCAAACGCACACCCGTATCAAACGGGTACCCGTGTACCATAATCACGTTTCATCCAAACGGATCAACAGGTTTGCCACCCATTTGATTCATACGGGTCGACCAGTTTCCCACCCATTTGAATTTCAAACGGTGTTTTTCAGTAGGGCTCCCGACGACATCACAGACGACCGCCGGAAACGACAAATCGGTAAGCTTCGATGATGGGGCCTTCCACACCTCCACCTCGGCCCAAACACCCCAAAGAACTAGCTGATGAGCTAGCCAACGTCAGAGCCGAAATGGCCACCCTCAGGCAAGAATATAATGCCTTAAGACAGCAACTCCACAGGATCCGCAGTTAAAACGCGGCAATCTCACAACCAAATTTCCCCGCTGCAGAGGCCACCTCACCCGCCCCAAAACAACGAACGATTGCGGTAACCACCGTACAAATCCCCAACCCTGCTGGAGAATCCCTTTGACAACAAGAACTAGACAGTAAAATAATCGCAATCGGGAGATACAACGCCGCACTCCACGAAAACGTGACCACCATGCAAAACAGCAGGGGAACCTTCCGATCAGAAATAAACTCCTACAGATCGGAACTACGCACCTTTATGCAAGAAAAAATTAACAGGCTCGGTATCGCTACCAATCACATGCCCCAACCCGAAGCACATAATGCCCCACAAGAACAACAATAAGAGCAAGCTCATTAAGGTCTGGCAGTGGAATTGCCGGGGATATAAACGTAAAAAACATAATTTACAGATGTATCTCCAAAGCCTAGATGCCCCCCCCCCCCCCGCCCCCCCGGAAATTACAGCGCTACATGAGACAAACAGAGTTGTTAAATTGCCCGGCAATAAAGCCTTTCAAAGCGCGACCGACCTTAAAACTGCGGTTCTCGTACACAGAAATATACCAGCCTATAGGAGCAAGTTCGACAGCGTCAGCATTCCCCACGACCTTATTACTGTCCTCCCACTCAAAAATGGAGCGAACAGACTATATATTCTAAACAGCTACAGCACTCCTAAATCCAGGGTACATCGATTCAACCGCGTATTCTCGCTCACAAGGAGGGAGGTGAGCCCCAACGCGCTGCTCATAGTAGATTTTAACGCTCCTCACAAGGCCTGGGGGCACCCAACCTGCGAGCCAAAGGGCAGAGACGTCTGGGAACAAATCCAGACACACCATTTCACACTAGCAACAGCCATCAATACTCCTACACGCATCGGCAACAGCGCCCAACGCGACACCACCCCGGATCTCACTCTATCCCTACACACCAATGGGGTAAGATGGAGGGTTACCGACCAAACACTGGGTAGCGACCACCTCATAATCGACACAGAGATGGTACATAAACACAAACTCACTAAAACACTCAGACAGAAAACCCTGACTGACTGGGATAACCTCAGAGCCCTCCGGGAATCCAACATTAAAACAGCGGACGAGTGCGAAACCCCGGGATGCATTACGGATATCAACAGATGGACACAACTCCTCGCAGACATAAAAACAGTTTCGGAAGACCTAGACTCCCACATCCCTTCCGACGCGGTAGACTCCCGTCTCAGCCACGTTTGGCAGGCATACCAAGGGATCCTAAAACGATGGCGAATAACAATAGTAACCACAAACTGCGGCTTAAGCTGGCCCGACTGGAGACGGAGATCGGCGCGCAAGCGACCACGCTCGCGCGCGACCAGTGGTGCCAAATTTGCGACCAGATGCACGGAAACCTCGGAATGAAGAAGACGTGGCAGCTTTTAAGACACCTCCTCGACCCAGATGAGAACAATACAGAACAGATGCACCGGACGACCAAAATCCTCCAAACATACTCAGGCTCGAACGACGAACTCATAGCACAAATACGAGACACGTACCTTCCGACAGGACCCCAGACCCCACTACCCCCCGACACGGGAAAAACCAACAGCGAAATGGACAAAGACATAACGGAGGCCAAGGTCCAACTGGCCATTCGCAAACCCAAGTCCAGCTCGGCCCCGGGTCCCGACCAGATGTCAAACCGGGCGCTACGAAACCTCGACGACTTCTCCATCACCGCAATCACAAATTTCTTGAACACATGATGGAGAACGGTAGAACTACCAGAATCGTGAAAACATGCCAAAGTAATCCTCATACCCAAGACTAACAAACCGCTCGCGATCGAACACCTCTGCCCCATCTCCCTCACGTCGTGCTTAGGGAAACTTTGACAACGTCGCGCACGAGGCCATAAAGTCGGCTGTACGGTCGGTCAATACGGGGAGAAAACCTACAGCTCCATTAGGAATTTCTTATCAAATTGGACAGCCGCCATAGATCTAGACAACCTCGTCTCAGATATGTTCCCATTAGGCAGCCGAGGCACTCCTCAAGGAGCCGTCCTCTCGCCATTACTCTTCAACCTGGCAATCATAGACATCCCCAAGAAACTTGCACAGATCCCACACCTCCACCACAGCCTCTATGCAGACGACGTCACCCTCTGGACTAACCAGGGAAATGACGGACACATAAAAAAAACGCTGCAGAGAGGCATAGAGGTAGTGGTGGTGGAGGCGAAAAGAGCGGGCCCGGCCTCTCTCCGGCTAAGTCTGAGCTACACGTCATTCCACCTAATCAGAAAAAACAAGGCCCCTCCAACATCAAACTCCACATTGACGGTAGAGAAAATCTCTGAGGTCCCTGTCTTCAAAGTCCTTGGGCTGTAGATATGATCCACCAGACTCAATCACAACTTTCTCCAGACCATAGAAAGGAACGTAAACCAAACTATAGGTCTTCTCAAGAGAGTCACCAACAAACACGCAGGCCTGACTGAGCTGGACAGTGTCCGCCTGCTCCAAGCCTTCGTCATGAGCACAATAGTCTACTCCATCCCCTACCTTAAATTAGCCAAGGCAGAAACTGACAAGATCGATATCCTCATAAGACGCGCTTACAAGGTGGAGCTACGCCTTCCCCCAGGCACGTCCACTGCCAGACTCGAAGAGTTAGGCCTTCACAACAAGGCCAGCGAACTCATTGAAGCCCATCTAATGGACAATATGAACGCCTCACCCGCACCCACACAGGAAGACACATGCTCCGATACCTAAGAATAGGACACCACAGCCAATATCAGGACGCGACAACCATTCCCCTAGATATCCACGCTCACATTATAGCCAAACCAGGCCCCGGCAACCTGCACCCCACGCACCACACCGATCGGAGGGAACAACGAGCCCGCGCCCTACACAAGAGCTACAAAAACGACCCTCGAGTCACGTACGTAGGGGCAGCGGAATATAAACACCACGAGGCATTCACCGCAGTCGCAGTTCGCAATAACTCCAACAACAACCCGCTAGATTCGATCACAGTCCGGACGTCCATCCCGGAAACGGCGGAGGAAACGGCGATAGCGCTGGCCCTAACGCTCAACCCTACCCCCGCAACAATCATTATCGATTCTAAAACCGCTTTCCAAAATTTTGCCGCCGGAAGCATATCCGCAACGGCACTCAAAATTTTGCGCAGAAACTCCCCGCAATCCCAAGTCCAACTCATCTGGACCCCTGCGCATTCTGGGCTCGAGGAAAACGAGGCGGCCCACGACCTAGCCCGAGGACTTACTATACACAAACTCATGTTTACAAACAAACCGGAGCGCCCCTAGCGGACGCCACCGGTGCCGCGCATGCGCGGTGGACGGTGGGCAAGAAGCCCGCCGTCGCCCATAAACAAACCATTGAATTGCGTTGTTTTCGGCGTCGGTGGGAGCCCCCGTGCTCTTTTTTGCGTTGGAATTGTTGATTCTACGTCCTCCTAACAATGTCTGACTACTTGAACGGCTTCAGCAAAATTAACGAGGCAAAACTTTGCATGAATAATGTGACGTGCGGCGATTCATTTCACGTGGACGCCGCAGAATGGGCGCTAAAGCCTGACTTCCACGATGAGATTCTGCTCGCTATCTTCAGTCGCGACGTCGCTCGGGCTGCAAAAGCTTGGACCGTAGCTGAGATGGTGGACGTCGATACTGAAAACCGCAGAGTAGAATCGGGCATTACAAGTCGGTGACGGCCACTGGTAACAATGATCAACATCTTCTTGTATCTACTGTTTACACTTAGCCCACTTACCCCAACCAACCTTCAAAAGTGTTTTGAGGCCTGCACTTAGTTCTTAGAGCAATAACCGGGTCAACGTTTGGTTTACGGGCCGCTGTCGTTTGAACGAGCGGACGACAAAAAGCAGAGAACTTTGAAAGAGAAGACGACAGTTCGAACGCATGCGCAATGGTGCGGGCAAGCACCGCGTCCCTTGTCAACAAGCCATTGGAATGTCACGTTGTCGGCGTCTGTGTGAGTATGCGTACTCTTTTTCGCGTTGGAATTGTCGATTCTACATCCTCATAGCAATGTCTTACCTCTTCAATTGCCTGAGCGCAATTATCAAGGCTAGTTACGCCGCTAAACTTTTCGTAAATAATTTGACGTGCGGCGATTCATTCGCATGAACGCCGCAGAATAGACGTCAAAACCATGATGAGATTCTTCTAGCTATTTTCGGTGACGACGTCGCTCGTGCTGCAAAAGTGTAGAAGGTAGCGGCGATGATCGACGTCGATACTGAAAATCGAAAGCGGGAACAGACCAAGCGTAACTAGTCGGTGATAGCCACTGGTACCAATGATCAACATCTTGTATTTACTGTTTACACCGAGCCTACTGAAGTCTTTTGAGGCCTGCAATTACTTCTTATTGCAATCACCGGGTCAAAGGTTGGTCTATGGGCCGCTTTTGTTTGAACGAGCAGACGACAAAAAGCAGACAAGTTTGAAAGAGCAGACGAAAGTTCGAACGATCAGGCGGCCGTGTGAATTTGAAGACGCACTGAACCCGTGGCTGGTTCGGACAACTTGGTGATTTTCTCTCGTTCACGTTGGAACAAAACAAATACATCTGGCGACCACGAAGTGGTCGCCAGATGTATTTGATGTGGGGGCATCTGGCGTGGGGGCATTTGACGTGGGGGCATCTGGCGACCACGAAGTGGTCGCCAGATGCCCCCACGATCCCTTCCGCGAAATCCCTTCTGAGGAGAGGTGAGAGGACACGCTTCGCAGTCCCCACCCGGACCTACAAGCCCGCCGAGTCAACAGGGCGGAAGAGGTCGCTGGGAGGCCGCGGCCGACCGCCAATACGGGACCACCAACCTAAATAAAAGAAAAGACGTCCAAGGCTGGTGGGCCTTCGGCCCCTCTAACACCACCACCGCCGTGACCCCTATTCCCCTTGACATCCAATACATTGTCGAGACATCCAAATAAGACCGCAAGGTAAGGCGACAGATCAAAGGAGGTAGGACGAGCGAAGTTCGAACTGCAACGAACACGCAGACAAAAAAGAAAGGGTGTTGTAGCAATTCTGGCCTGGGTGGAACACCAAAATCAGGGTCTCCCTTCCTAGAAAGAAATTAGACGGGATTATTTTCCTGTACTTCCGCCCCTGGAGAGGGATTAGCATGGATTATGCTTGGAGCACTTCTTTGCGTAAGCTCGAGGCGATATTCGCGCTCTGATAGAAGGTTCGACGCGGAGCTTTTTTAGACGCTCTCAAATTATATTAGAGAGAAAGTGAAGCTTCATGCGTGGATCGACTGAGTGACGGGGCGCCATGCGGGCTTCAAGAAAGCCGGGTGGCCACATGGTGGACAGCGCTCGGAATTTGGCTCTTCTTGTTTTGGATCGGCAGAAACACTCTGCTACTTCGAGCAGCCAGCGGCCGCTCAATTAACCGCATCTGCGGATGCTATCGCGAGCTTTGATCGCGTCACAACGACTCCGTGAAATTTGGCTTGTCTGGGATCGGCAGAGACACATTGCTACTTCGGGCAGCCATCGGCCGCAAAATTAACCGCATCTGCTGATGCTATCGTGAGCTATGATCGCGTCATAACGACTCCGTAAATTTTAGCTTGTCTTCGATCGGCAGAAACACTTTGCTACTTCGGGCAGCCAGCGGCCGCGAAATTAACTGCTGATGCCGAATGGTTTTCGTGACAACTCGCCCACTTGTCCTCAATCTGCAAAATGCGGTTTGTTTGCTTCGCTTTTCTACGACTGTATTTATTTTGTGAAGCAAGGGGTGTTTCTCGAGCTTTGCGTAATCTGGATAAATCGTCTTCTTTTCAATACGCGTAGAGTCCGTTGTACCGACTCTCACTCCTCCGTGAACCACGCACCCGAAAACCACGAGAAATGTAACCTAAGACCTCGGCCCCCCAGAACCACGCGAGGCGGCAAAGCCCGCCCAGAAGCTCTTTGCACTCCTACTTCTGCGTATTTTCTCGTACTATGTCAACTTTACGGAGTAAAAAAATGAAGGGGGGGGGGATAAAAGAGAAGGGCAACAACACGCGCGTCTTGTTTTATTATTTTTGTCCCCGACTCGGATTAATCATGAGTCGTTCTCCATCTAACCTGTGTTTTTGCCGAGTTCGGTTAAAATATTGACGTGTAGGCAGCGCAACTCTTTATACTGCTTTTTTTTCCCGCAGTATATTTGTTTTTAATATGTATTTCTGCCTATTAAATATATATATATATATATATATATATATATATATATATATATATATATTATATATATATATATATATATATATATGAGCATCGTACCGGCGTGCGGTTGTGTATCACTACTGCGTGGTGCACGTTAAAGTCCCGAGGCTAGCGGTTGTACCGCACTGGCTAAATTCCTCATCTAGAGCTGAGAACAGACGCCCACTAAGACAGACTAACTTCCGGCTGTATAAACATGCACGCAACACTTTGCTTTGTATTCCTGCCTGGGTTTGCTATTGTTCTGCCCCCTCCCTTTTCCCCCATAAAACAAACGCCCACTCAATAACTTGTTCTAGTATCTTGAAGCAAGTCACTCTCCTATTCTTCACCGTTTAAATATTTTAGCCTATGTATTCATGTCTACACAACATTGATGTGTGCACATTGAAAAGTAACTTCATGCTGCAATGTTTGTAATTGAATATTCAATCACCAACACAAATATTACTTACCGGTGAGTGCCCGGGACAGCTTAAGAGACACCAGCGCTGCCTTCAATGGTTCAAACCACTGCTTCATGCACAACTCAGGTGATTTCGGCATAGTGACAAGCACGACCAGGACGCTGCTTAATGTCGGAAACACTTTAGAAAATGCAGTTACCACATGACCTTGAAGCTCGAGAATCTTAAACCTCGGTGCTATGCGAAAGAGCTAAGCTAAAAAACTGTCAAGGAAGAGTCAAAATAGGTGCACGCCCCGGGTTCTCGTGACTTTCCACATATCGGGCCGGGCAGCTGTGGACCAGCGAGCAGGTGTTGCAGAGTAGCTGCCACTTCCAGCGGTGCAGTGTCTCATAAAAAGAAACGGTTGCTGGAGAAAGCTCTCATAAATGCAAAGTCTGTGGTGAATTTGGAGTAGTGATGGTGATCCTGAAGCCAAATGGATTCACGCCAAGCCCGTTCCTGTGTTCCACGATGTACGGCGTCCTTCCCTTACAAGAATTTCTGGCTGTTATTCTTCTTCCCTACGTGTGCGTGCCCCCCTCAACAGCAAAAGTAATAATTGCACGCTGTTTCAACAGGACATACTGATTTGGAGGGGCTTCGTGGCAGAGTGTGTTAGCACACTGCAGCTCGCAGTGTGTGGAGCAAAAACTTGCACTGCTCGCCCCTGCCCGTTTTGACCTGGATAAGTACTGTACCAACGCATGGACGTGTATTACTACTACATGATTCATCTTAAAGACTTTGGACTATCGGTAGTACCGCACTGGTCATATTTCTCACATAGAGCGTGACAAAATGTCGCCATGCACTGCCAGACCGACCTTCCTTTTTATTAACAAATAATGTCTAATTTTCTTTGTTCCTGCTGACTTGGCAGCCGAGTAAAACAACTATTTTTGTGTGATGGGAAACAAGGGTGCTTACGTTATTGCTGATATGTGTGGCAGTGTTATAGAGGAGGGGGGAACATATATGCCACATACCTGGCCTTTATATGTGGCACATGTTACAGAACGATTGGTACGTTCAAAAATAAGTTAGATGTGATTAATTATATGTGTAAATAACAATCACGCGTTTGTAGTTCGAGTGGATGACCATATTTTTGTTCCAAACAACCCACCCTGGCAGGCGCTCGACAAGTTGCCATCGAGGAGGGGTTCATTTTTGACGTCACTTGATTTGTATCCCAAAGAGCACAGACAAGGCTACTTGCAGGCTGGCTTGATTATTGGCTGTGCCACTTAGTGACGCCAGCACGTCACTACATGGCCGTCTGAGGCGCCCCAGGACCGGCCATGACAGCCAAGGCTTCGCAGTTGCGTTCAGGTGGACGCGCCGTACATCCACAGGGCGGCACTGCTCTCGAATGGCGTTTATCAGGTGATGTCATCGCCTATGCTCCATCCCACAAGTTGTCTGCAGCAGGGGCAAAGACACGAGTACGTTGCTTTTAAACGTGCCATTCTTGCGCAAACGCTCATGCAAGCAAAGCTCACTTCAGTCCTAAGCCCTCGTGCCCTTGCCTTCGTCTTTGCTGCGCACAACCTGTGAGACCGAGTATGGTCGACATCTATGGCTGTGCTCGGCACAATTAAAAGCGGAACCATATTAGTCTCTCGCGCAATAGACGTAGTAGCCGGAGGCAGTGCTGCCAGCAGGTGAAATTTCTCTCGATGTAATGTAATACCTATGCTAGGTGATTAACGAATGAAAAGAGCAGCGGGCAACATACGGAACCTGAAATAGCCAGTAAGGTGCTGCGTAAACGAACCACATCACAACGGCAGTAGGGAGGGAGCCATTAGATGTTTAGTGCAGCCCACCACGAAGTACAGCTGAAAATGGCGAACCGCCTACATTTGGCTAGTGCCCTCTCCGTCGTTCGCCCTGCCGGATTTCGGAAAACTGCCCAGATGCACATAGACGGCGCTGAAATTGGACAACATGGCGCCGCCCTGAAAGCTCGAAGTTGAATGATGTATAGCCACTGTCAGGTGTCGCAACGATAACAAGAGTGGTAGCTGCTTGCATCGGCTTCAAAGTTGCGCCAACAGCTCCCAGGACCAACTTTGCACAGCTAATACAACCGATGCTAGACAATGATATATTTAGATAGCGAAAGCGATGCAAGTGACAGCACTCCTAAGCCGCATATTTATTGCTTTAGCAGACACATGGGCCATAGTCGCTTGCTGTGTTCGCTATCGTTACTAATAGCACCCGAACGGCATCATGGTCTTGCAGTTGTCCCGTCTATGGCGCAAGCTTTCTACCTTCAATAATGCTTTGGAATCTCGTGAGGTTAGAGCATGATTGGGCCTAGAGCATGTGCAACCAAAGCAGAACGGAAGGTTACGAGCATGTGCTGGAGGCCTGCCTGCTTGCCTACAGTGACAAAGGACAGGTGTATGAACCTCCAAAAGGATGTGTTCACATGAGCTTTCCAACCGTTGCATTGTGGAAATCGCATTATTTTTGTATCTGCACGCACGGGCAATATTTCATACACCACTCAGAGTGCTCACTCACCACCCGGCAGCATACCATGACTTCGAGTGAACCAGTTCGCTACCCGCCGAGCAGTAAATACTGAAGTCTTCGGAGATGTAAACGAGCATGTTACAAGCAGGCCACAGCTGCTGTATTATATTAGGAATCGAGTGGTGCCATCTACCCGAAGTCAATGAGAGTTTTTCTCCCCCCTTCCAACTATGCTGTTGGCCGGTGACTGACAAGCCTGACCTTCGACGCTAAGCCGGTTTTCTCCGGTTTCCCCAATGTGCCATCATGGCACGTCTTAAATTGAGCGACCCCGAAGGCGGTGTACAGCCAAGGAGGAGATCAACTGCCGTAGTTATTTGACCGAAGTCTGAAAATTGTTTCATGGCCCCTTTAAAGACCACTTTTTTTTTGCACAAGCAATCAAAAGGATGCAAATGCTATACAAATACAAATGCTATACAAATACAAATACAAATCGATCATCAATATCTAGCGCGAGCGCTTGTTCCACAAAAGCAGTTTGAAGGTCACAATCTCGCGCCCGTAGCCTTCGCTCCAGTAAGCTTGCTGGTGAAGTGAGTATTGCTATGATAGAACAAAATCAAATACACGAGCCATTTAAGTCTAGCTCAGACACCACACTTGCGTTGGATCAGAGTGATTGGAAAGACAAGCCGTTTCCCTACACCCCCCCTTCTTGTTTTTCCGAAGCCCCCCCCCCCTTAATTCATAACGACTCCTTTATTCTATATGCCCCCTCTCTCCCCCCTCCCTAAAAATTTAAACACCCCTCTAACTAATTAAATTCCTGGGGAAACCCTTGGGACAGAGAGCAACGAGAGTCACCGGGACAAGTACTCGCAGTACGCGGAACCCGGTGTCACTAAACTACCTAAACGTAGCGGCGTCGGCGTACACGTTGTCGCAACCAGACATATTTTTCTCAAACCAAGGGTGCCATGCATATTCATGGCAACGTCGCAACAAAGGAAATGTTCCAAAACGTGGGAAGACGTATCGGTGAAACAAACGCGTTCGCTCGTAATCCATTCTCCCGTACTCCACAACTGCCTGAACGCCGCGGTACGGCAACCAGCATGGCACCTTGGCTTTAGCTGCTTAAGCCCGACAGAAAACGTATGCTGACGCCGCTGGTATGGCATATTAAGCGTTTATCCCAATGATCGACGGGCCGATACTCCTTAGGCCTAACGAATCTTCCAAATCCCAGGGCTAGGGAGTTTGACAACGTGTCGGGGAAAAAGAGACGTTAAATGATTCGCTAACCTACATAAATTGTTTTTCGGGCATATCCAGCCTAATAATTTCGTTCAAAACGAACAGACGGAAATATGAAAGCCCAGACCACGAGGACAAAAATCCTAAACTCCTAAACGTAAGCGAGGTGTTGTCTAGCCATGATCTGATTTACTTTTCACTTAAATTTTCACAAATAATTTAACACGTTTTAAACAGGCTACCGGTAAGAAGAGAAATATCCCCGGCCGAATCTAGAAAATCTTGAAAAAAAAAGTTAAATTAAATTACATTGAGAAAAAGAAAAGAAAAGCGAGCATCTTGGCAACACTGGTTATTACCCGTTAGCATCCTTCCATCGATCCAATCCAAATTCAAATCGGGATGTCAACATGGCGACTTTTGTTCTGCGAGACGAGTCGGTACGTTCACTTTCACTTCCATGGTAAACTTTCAAGCATTACCAGGCAATCTCTACATTAATAAAGTAAGAGGTATTTAAGGATGCAGAAATAGCAATCGCTATCTTCAAAGAACGCTTGCTCGAAACGTCTTCTCGTTTCTTTCTTTCTCTGCACACCTGGCGCGATTTGTAGCTGTAGCTTAAATTGTGCCAGCGGAGGTGTGCTTTTACGAAATCTGAAATCGTACTCCACAACGAAACAAACTGTTGCGTTGTCGAGACGGCTTGTTGGGGCAGCGCGCGTTCGCGCTGTCCGTGTAACACCATAAAAGGTATGCGTTTGTTGCTTTGAGAGCGCTCTCTGACGTCGGCATTCGAGAAAATGGTGAGTAAGTGAAGTTCCTTTTGCAAGGAACATGTGACTCAGCCTTGTTAGAGAGCCCTGCTTTGATCAAATATTTTATTGCCCGCATGTCCGGAAAGCGTCAGCGTCGCCTCCGGGGAAGCTGCCGGCAATCTATTGAGGAGCGAGAACGAAACGACGGATATCTTTGAAGATAAGAGGCTGCATATTAACTCCCTGCGTCTAATTTTATCTTCTTTTCTGTTTTTTCACTGCGATTCCTAGCCACGAGGTTTTTAGGGAAATACAAAGAGCAAAACAAAACTGTGCATTTCTCCACATTCGTTAATTTTCTGGACTCTCAAACTAAACAAAGTGATGAAGCCTAGATTCCAACATGGTCTCTTACGGGCATGCCTGTCATACTGCGTGCAACTAATCTGTTTCTTCTAGGAAGGGTAGCTAGCCATCACCGAGGTGCTTTGTTGCTGTGTTTGGTTGTGTACCTTCCTTATATCCCTGTGGAAGGTGCTGCGCTTGAATGTGCTCCTTAGGTGTGCTTGAGCTGGCGTATGCACTACCGTTGCAAGGAGAGTTAGAATGTTGTTGGAGGTCTGCGTGGGAGTCGTGACATGTCCTAGACAGTGAGCTGTGGCTGCGAGTCGACGGACGTCCACTACCACCTTATCTCCAATCTTTAAGACTAGTTTCGTTACATGTGAGTCATCAAAGGTGTACAGATCTTTCAGTGTGCACAATTAGCCACCACTGAAAGCCGTGACCACGAAAAGGATGATCGTCATCTCGTAGAGGAGCCAGACTTTGGTTGCTTGCGAGATCCAGTCAGACTGGTGTTTTTGTTGGTTTACTAACGCAAAAAAGCTGTCATATTGATATCATCGATGTTTAGGCAGGGTAAGTTAGCCTGCCTGCGGTGAGTTGTACAAGCACTAAGAAAAGCCATTAGATTTCTCTAACGAGCAGCACTCCGTAGTGATGAAAACAATCCAATCAGTCATGTGTGCAGCGCAAAATTGTGCACATGATGCCATGCCAACCTTACCGGATTGATTGGGAGTAACCTTGTAAACATCAAGCCTAGCTCGCCTGCGGGATGACAAACTTTCTGCTCTCAGTGACGGCTCCTGGACCCACCGTCATGCAAGGCAGTTGGGCATATTTAAACATTTGTATCCTTTCGATTGCTTGTGCATAACAAAACTGGTCTTTAAAGGGGCCATGAAACAATTTTCGGACTTCGGTAAAATAACTACGGCAGTTGTTCTTCTCCTTGGCTGTACACCGCCTTCGGGGTCGCTCGCTTTATGACGTGCCATGAGGGCACATTGTGGAAACCGGAGAAAACCGGCTTTGCGTCGAATGTCAGGCTTGTCAGTCGCCGGCCAACAGCACAGTGGGGATGGGGGAGATAACACGTTTATTGACTTCGGGTAGATGGCACCACTCAATTTTTAATATTATACATCAGATGTGGCCTGCTTGCAACATGCTCGCTTACATCTCCGAAGACTTCCGTAATAACCGCTTGGCGGGTAGCGAAACGGTTCACCCGAAGTCATGGTGATGTTGCCGGGCGGTGAGTGAGCACTCTGCGTTTTGTATGAAATGTTGCCCGTGCGTGCAGACACAAAAATAATGCAATTTCCGCAGTGCAACGGCTGGGAAGCTCATGTGAACACATCCTTTCGGAGGTTCATTCACCTTTCCTGTGTCACTGTAGGCAAACAGGCAGGCCTCCAGCACATGCTCGTCACCTTCCGTTGTGCTTTGGTTGCACATGCTCTAGGCCCCATCATGCTCTAACCTCACGAGATTCTAAAGCACTGTTGAAGGTAGAAAGCTTCCGCCGTAGACGGGACAACTGCAAGACCATGCTGCCGTTCGGGTGCTATTAGTAACGATACACTCTAAGAAAAAGAAAGAGTCACTATGACCCCCTTTGGGTGTTATTTGTAGCGCTACAGATTTGACTCCTTAATGACTCCAGTTTGTAGATTAACTTGACTCTTATTTAAAAAAAAGAGTCCTGCGACTCTCATCACACTGGAGTCATGGTAGTCTATGGGCGACTCCAGGTAACGTAGTCACCTGCGACTCTTTAACGACTGTTATCCAACAGAGAAAAAGAGTCACAAGACTTCTTCCTGTTTATTCCCGTGACACTGTAACCAGAGTTGTGATGACCATCATTTTATGAAGAATCCCCCGACTCCTTTCGCAAAAGAGTCATGGAAGTGTATGAGCGACTCTCCGAAAGATAGTCGGTGCTGACTGTCACCCTTTCTGGAGTATAGCAGCCCTAGTCAAGTGTCAGTTTGTTTAACAAAGTGAGGTATTCTGATCGTTAGGAGACCTCTTGCCGCCTGCGAGGTTTAACTTTGATTTCCCCCCCAAAAATAGTAACATCAACTGTGTGAAAGTATAAAAGTTTAAATGGAAACTTCGATTCCACCTAAAAGCAATAAGATCAATTGTCTGCAAGTGTAAACGTCGAAATGCAGAACTAATATTTTGCAATTTCCTTTCCTGAAACATGGAAAAATGAATGATGATGGTCTTAACAATGCTGAATTGAATGCTGCTCTAAAATTTATCAAGAAACACAACAGAAGCTGTCAGGACAGCATTATTTTGTTACATTGGAATTTGCACACAACAGAAAAAAAATGAGTTTTTTTAATTGGCAGGTTAACTTTCAAATAGTTTGATTGCACTTATCATTTACAATAGGTTTATATCTTTTTATCACGTCTGGACTATTGGCAAGAGCTGGTGTGAAGCAGCATGTTCTGTTGCTTCATGCCTGCTTTGAGTGGAGAGGTGGGTGGCAATAAATTGCAGGAATCTTCAAATTGAACAATAAAGCTAACTGTTTTGTCTCAGCTCATACGACTGCTATTTGTGCACAAGCAACTTCACGAGTCCTACCATGCAGATACTGCAAAACAAACCACAAGTATTTGAAACAATTACTTTATTAGAAACTAATGTGATACATATTGGCTCAAAAGCCTGCTTTGGCTTATCACAGATGTTTTTCACAATAACTAAACAAATAACATAATAAGATATACTACTAATACACAAAACTGGTTTAATTATTAGACACAAATGAAAATAAATTCCAAGGACAAGTTTTGTGAAGGCTCGCTTTGCCTGCTTGGTGTCGCAGGATTAAATTTGAATAAAAATAAATTACACTAAGTTTCCTAAAGGCTTTCTGTTTTTTTCAAAGCTACGTTTTTTTTTCTGCAGTTTTTTTCTTTTATGGTTTGGATCCTCAGATCAACAGATGCACAAAAAAAAAGAATTGTAACAGAAGTTTGGATACACAATGGAACACACAAACCTTTGTATTATAGCTAGAATATTCACCAAATACACATGGAAAACATTAAACAGTAACCGTTATTGATAATTTATTCCCCTGTTCCTGGAACGTGCTTCGAGTACTGTCACAACTTTCACAGCTCTCACCAAAATCTTTGTAATTTTTTACCCATGAGGTGCTCAAGCAGAAAAAAGTGTGTTTAGTCAATTCCCCCCCCATACTAACCTTTCTACGCTCAGTACATGGCAAATACCAGAAAGGTTCCTGCTGAAAAGTCCAGGACGTCAATTCATAGGTCCTTGCAGAGAACGCACATGCTGCCAGATGTCCATGGGTGCTTTCCAGTGTCGGGTTCCCGAAAGTCTTTTCTGGGTCCTGGGAGAAAAAAAAGCCAATGATAAGAGATAAGTTCTGGAAGTCAGACGAAGTTATGGGTGAGCAAAGTAAAATTGTCGAGGACATGTTAAGTGCCCACAGTGTCATAGATGGAAGGTAAATGCAGCAGAGTGATGACAAGTGAGGCAGACGCCCGTTGCTGCCTTTCTATATTTCGCTTTCCCCAATTCTCACTTGATTATGAAGTGTTTCGAACGGTGGAACCAGTGCATCAGGGTGTCTACCAAATTACTGATTTCACATTCCATGCGCAACCGTCAAGCATTGTTCTGCATCGCCGTTTCACTTTCACTAGTCATTTTCCCTGATGAAGCCAACTTTTTGACGATTTTCCTGAGAATTCCAGGTTGGTAGACACCCTAATGATGAGATGGACACCACAAAAATGCAGACTATATCATTCAAACTTATTTTAGCCATCAGGAGGAACCTAAAATATTGCCATAGAGAGAGATAGAGAGTGGAGGGGCGGGGGTGGCTGCTGCTGCTATTGTCTACTTTTTTAATATCAATTTAAGGCTTAAAGGAAACGTAAGTAATACATCAGTAAGTGCACTGAGAGCATTTGAAGCCCAAGGGGCACGATCCTTACTGAGAAAACAGGGGAGGGTACAAAGTCTAACTCTACCTGTTCTGCAGCCCCCTGCTTAAGCTAGGTGCTGGGCCAGACTGGGGCTTATCTACTGAAAGTGTCTAGTACAGTCAAAGAAAGCATAATAAAATTCTTTGCTGGACAAGCTGCTTCTGTCTGCAATGAAAAAAGAGTGCATTACGAGAGGGACGAGGATGGAAATGAAGACGTTTTTTTCAGAATAAAATAGTTTGTAGTGAGCACTTGTTTCTTCCTTTCTCGTCCCCGTCTTATTGTGCTCCTTTTTAGTTGTAACAAAAGCAAGCCACGAAGGAATTTAGAGAGGGCTAAAAGCTTGCTTTTACATCTGTGTGCATGTGAGGGAACGCTTCACGTACAAGGCCTACTACAAGGTAGCAATCATCACAATTGTCCATCTGAGTAACAAAATAATGCATCTCTGCATTACAAAGTGCCCTACAACTTTTCGTGTGCTCTACCGATATAGGCATCTTTTGCACGCAGAAATGGCAGGACACTAAAACTAATAGTAATTTGTTTATCATCTTTGCTTAGATAAATGTTACCGAAGTTTGGCAGGAAAGAACCGAACTTCGAATATGAGCCCGAATCCGGTTGTCGGTTTGTTTTAAGTAATGGCCAAGTACTCCTAATAAAATATTGAAATAACCAGTTGAGAAGACAGTGGATGATACTTATCTTACTTGGTCTCCAGCTTTAAAAAAATATGTTTACAGATTGGCATAGCGAAGACACCCTTTCAAACAGATTTATCTTAAACAATTATTGTTACATGTGATTCATCTTTAACATGAGTAGTACATCGACCACGAAAAAGGCACGGCTTTCCTCCGCTCTTGGCCCTTCCCCTATCTTGTTTTCTTTTGCGAAGATCGGCATCGATCAGAAAAGCGTAGGCCTCGACGATAGCAAACAGAGCTTGTTAGTGGTTGTCCGCACCAATTTAATCATAACAGTCCAACCCTCTTTTTTTTAATAATGGAAGCAAAAATATGCTCTCCCCCTGAAAAAAAAGAATTAAAAGGAATTAGAGTACGACCATAGCATCTCTATACTCACAAAGCCTGCCAGTTTGACGACGGAGTCATAAAGCGCCTGGTCACAGATTTGGAGTGTGAAGATTTGGTAGCACAGAGCATCAAAGAGCCATTCCTCAGGGAACCTGGACGTCAGCGCACAGCTTCTGCAGTGGCGAGGACCCGAAACATACTTCTTTTGTGTTTCGCGTCCGCTGCGGCGAGTCTCTTCCCCGTTGTATGAAACTCCAGCTTTTCCATTTCGGCGGCCGCTTCTCGTGGCAATCTGCTAGGCTTTGTCAGTAAAAAGGAGACTATGGTACGACATATGCTGGTGCTCTGTAGCGGGGCGCCATCCTGCTTTGTAATCGTTGGGCAGCCCTTTAGTCCACAGTACTCTGAGAATGTAGAGGTTATCTATCCCACCTGTGACTTCATCTGCAACTCGCAAACTTCAGTGCTGCATTGGATTGTTTACAGCAAGACATGAGAGTGAGTCATGTGTTTTTATCCGCAAAATTTTCAAAAGGCCGGAAACCTCGGCAAAAACTGCACGGTTCGGAGCACAGCCACGCAGGCGGCAAGGCGTTGACACCAAGAGGTCCCGTTCCCTTTCCCTCGCTGGCACTTGTGGTACAATTGTCTCCGTCGACTGAAAGGAGTATCCCTTCAGTGTCGTCCAGACTTGAGCCTCCACCGAAACAAAAATGATTCCCTATGAACCTACATGCCATTAAAGACAAAAATTCACTTCTCTGCTGTTATTTTCTACCCACCTAATACAGTGGTTTGTTAACGGGAACACCACCGTTAACTAGAAAACTCATTCGTAATGCAAGTCCTCCGTAGTAATGAATCATGTTCAAGGTCTAATTAAACAATAAGCATGGGCACTAAAGACACCCTATTGCATGGCTGAGTATTAGTGCACCCGATTCGGCTAACATTTACGAAGCCTAGCTTGGCAACGTAACAAATTACATTGTTTCTGGTCACAATATTTTTTAGATGCCTTGGCATTAGTTCTGAACTTGGACTGGTTTTGAGCGCACCAACATAATGTTTGCAACTTCGCCATGGGAACCACGAAGTTTTTTCAAAACTAAATTGCAAGATTTAAAATAAAATAAAAAAAAAGTTGTACCGATGCACAAATATAATTACCACTTTCTATGCCCGCACCCGCTGGCACCTGTTTCCAGAAAAATCAAAAAATACCAAAGTAATGCACGGCAGCTTCTCGGACATGAGGCTTAAAAACCCTTTCGTCTTTATCGTACAGATTTTGCTCGACGCTCTGCTGGTGCCTACCAGCGTGGATGATGTAACCCTCGGCAAGATTGCGGTGTCCGGCATCCCGCTATCTGCATCCGTCATCAGACGTTTTGACCCACCGGCCACAAGCGAGCGTCACAAGCATCGGACCCACCCACTTCAAAACGAATACCCGCGGCCCATCTTCGACAAGCCATCGTCATCGACAGCTTCGTTTGAGGCTATAAAACCAGGCAGCGGGAGGCACCACGTCACTGGGCACGGCAGCTTCTCGGACATGAGGCTTAAAAACCCTTTCGTCTTTTTCGTACAGATGTTGCTCGACGCTCTGCTGGTGCCTATCAGCGTGGATGATGTAACCCTCGGCAAGATTGCGGTGTCCGGCATCCCGCTATCTGCATCCGTCATCCGACGTTTTGACCCACCAGCCACAAGCGAGCGTCACAAGCATCGGACCAGGGTGTAAGATAGACAGGTGGGGAAACGGCCCATTGAAGCCTACCGCAGCGCCGCGACCGGATTGTGTACTCGTCTGCTTGCGGGTACCCCCGATTTGCGACAGATGGCGCTCCTGCGAGAAGAAAACAATCGGAATCGGATTTGCATGGAACTCTATGAGAGAGTGCGCAAAACAAACCGAGAGCACGACAGTCCTCCACTGAAAATCCACGAGAAACCATCTCCGTCAGTTTAGCCGGTCGCCACCGGTCGCCCACCTGGAGTGAGAGCTCGCGGTGCTCCACATAGATGGCGCCACAGAAAAAGAGAAAACCGAGGGGGACACAATCCGGTCGCTCATTTGGCTCTCGTTTCCCCACCTGTCTATCTTACACGGACCCACCCACTTCAAAACGAATACCCGCGGCCCATCTTCGACAAGCCATCGTCATCGACAGCTTCGTTTGAGGCTATAAAACCAGGCAGCGGGAGGCACCACGACACTGGGCACGGCAGCTTCTCGGACATGAGGCTTAAAAACCATTTCGTCTTTATCGTACAGATTTTGCTCGACGCTCTGCTGGTGCCTATCAGCGTGGATGATGTAACCCTCGGCAAGATTGCGGTGTCCGGCATCCCGCTATCTGCATCCGTCATCAGACGTTTTGACCCACCGGCCACAAGCGAGCGTCACAAGCATCGGACCCACCCACTTCAAAACGAATACCCGCGGCCCATCTTCGACAAGCCATCGTCATCGACAGCTTCGTTTGAGGCTATAAAACCGGGCAGCGGGAGGCACCACGACACTGGGCACGGCAGCGTCTCGGACATGAGGCTTAAAAACCCTTTCGTCTTTATCGTACAGGTAAGGAGGCGCTACTCCCTATCTTTTCGTAGTAATGACGTATGCCTGATCTTGCAGCCGTGCCCACGGTCGTGTTATTCATTGTTGTGCAATGTGATCGTGTATTTAAAAATGCTACTTGCGCTTAGCGGCGATGTTGAGGTTAACCCTGGTCCGGACATGAAAATTATAATGGAACAACTTAAAGCCATTGCTAAAGATATACAGGACTTCAAAAACGAAAAGGTCACAACAATTGACAGACTCTCAGCCATCGAACAAAAGCTAAAAAGCCTCAGTACGCTCCAAACTACAGTCAGTGCTTGTCAAGAAAAAATAACTGAACTTGAAACCAACATCAAAACCATTTCTAAAAAGCTAGACGATTTAGAAAACCGAAGCAGGAGAGGAAACTTGATAATTTACGGAATCGAAGAAAGAGACACTGAAAACAGTGAAATACTTGAAAGAGTGGTTTCAGACGAAATCTTTGAAAAGCTTCTTAACACACCGATATCAGGCATCGAAAGAATTCACCGTCTGGGAAAAAAGACGGACCAAAAAATTAGACCTGTCATCCTGCAACTACTTGACTGCAGAGATAAGACAAGAGTGCTGAAAAATTGCTTCAAATTGAAAGGGACAGCGTTTTCTATCAGCGAGGATTTTTCACGCCCCGTGCAACAGATACGAAAGCAACTGTGGGAAAGCACTAAAATCAATCGAGATAAAAATGATAAAGTGTTCTTGACTTTCGATAAGGTCAGGGTAAACGGGCAGTTGTACGCATGGGACGAGGATAAAAATGACAAAGTTCCAATAGCAAAAAATGATGTCACCGACCACGCCTAGTTGATAACCGTGTTTTTCCGTCTAATGTTACAGTCCTTAATTTAAATGCAAGAAGTCTTCTAAATAAGGTAGATGCTCTAGAGTCTATACTTTTGGAATAGAATTCAGAAATCGTTACAGTAACTGAAACGTGGCTACACCCGTTAATATCTGACAACAAAATTGTGCCACCAGACTACATTATTCTAAGAAAGGATAGATTAACAAGGGGTGGTGGGGTAGCAATTATCTTAAAACTCGGTATTTCTTATGTGCCTATGCCTGAGGTAAAAAACGTGGAATCTTTATGGTGTAAGGTCTCCTTTGAAAATTATTCTATCGATGTCGGCGTTGTTTATCGTCCTCCAGACTCTGACCTACAGTATCTTCATAACCTCTATGACTACATGCTAGCAAATATAAAAAGCGATAAAATCATCGTGACGGGTGATATTAATATGCCCGAAATAAACTGGGACTCGCTGCACCCTGGTCTGGATACTGCTGATGTTATTATAGACATGCTATTTGCGTTCAATCTAACCCAAATCGTCAGGAAACCAACCGGGGTGCCGGGATCGTCACGGAGCGTGCTTGACGTAGTGTTCCTCAGTGACCACTTTCCTCGGGCTCAAACTGACGTAGAAGTGGTGGAGGGGATATCTGACCACAAAATTGTTGTATGCACGGTACCTGTTCGTAGTTCCGCCATCTCCCATGGCTGCGCCAAATACGTGCTCGATTTCTACATAGCCGACATTCAAACTTATCTTGCTCACGAATTTAACGATTTCCAAGAGCTCTATGATGAAAATGATATCAATATTGACGAACTATGGCAAAAGCTCAAGTCAATTATTAATCACTGCATCACTAATTTTATTCCTAGTAAACGTAAAATGATAAGGAAGCTCAACCCGTGGATTTCACGTGAAATCATTCACCTGAAGCGTCAACTTAAAAGACTAAGAAAGTCATCCAAAAAGCGTCCGCTCACCAACCACAGTCCAACTATATCGAAACTATCCAGACTGCTCAAACTGAAGATTAAAGAAGCAATGCACAAATACTACAATATTACCCTCCACAATTTTATGAAAGCATCACCCCAAAAATTCTGGAACCATATAATTCCCAGGAAGTCTATAACTTCCAACATAAGTGCCTCGGAGGCACAAAAAATGGCAGAAGAATTCAGCAGTTTTTTTAAGTCCGTTTTCACAGCTGACAATGGCAAAGAAAACTTAATACTACCTTCTAAAACCTACGCAGATAAAGACCTTGGTGACTTACAAATCACAGACGCAGGCGTTTTAAAACTTTTACTCAACTTGGACGCAAAAAAAGGGTACGGGTCCTGACGAAATCCCTAACATGTTTTTAAACAAATACGCTGAATGGATGAGCAAGTATTTAGTGCTAATTTTTAACAAGTCTTTGAGTCTTTCTTTGGTTCCCGCAGAGTGGAAAGTCGCAAAAGTTATTCCTATTCATAAGTCTGGTGATAGCTCCTTAACTTCCAACTACAGACCTATATCCCTAACGTGTACTTGCTGCAAGATAATGGAACACATAATTTTGAAATTTATGACAGAATTCACTGAGAAACATAATATACTAAATGCACATCAGCACGGCTTTAGGAGAGGTTTGTCAACGACTTCACAGCTAATCGAGACTCTCCATGAATTTTCGATGGGTATAAACAATAGAAGACAAATTGACGTAATTTACTTAGACTTATCAAAGGCCTTCGACCGTGCTTCGCACGTCAAACTTGTGAAAAAACTCAGACACATTATGGGGGAGGGACCGATAATAAAATGGATAGAGGAGTATTTAAGAAATCGTTTTCAGTTTGTTTATTACGAAGGACAGGTGTCAAAACCAGTTGTAGTGGAGTCGGGAGTTCCACAGGGCTCTGTCCTAGCCCCACTCTTATTTCTTTTGTACATTAATGACATGGTTGATGGCACTGATGCAAACATAAGGTTATTTGAAGATGACTGCATTATTTATAGCGATATCTCATGTCAAGATGACCAAGCAATATTAAACATATCTCTAAAGAAGGTAGCAGACTGGTGCAGTGAATGGCAGATGGTTCTAAACACTGAAAAGACGGTTTGTATGTGCTTGACTAATAAAAAAAATGTTCTTGAATTTCCTTACAGCTTAGATGGTAAAATTTTGCGCAGAGTAACTGAATACAAATACCTAGGTGTCGTGTTAACGTCTAATTTAAACTGGAATGCGCATGTCAAATACGTATCTAGTAAAGCGCTCGTCAAATTATTTTTTCTAAAAAGAACGTTAAAACACTCTAGTCGCGAAACCAAGTTGTTCGCATACACCACACTCATTCGCCCGGTATTAGAATATACACTCATTGCCTGGTTCCCGCATACACAAACCAATGTCAACATCCTCGAAAGTGTTCAGAGGAAAGCGATAAGATTTGTTCACCACAAGTATGGTCGCTTTGATTCCCCTACAGAATTGAAAAGATCCAGCCTACTGACCATTGCTGATCGTGCAAAATTGGGAAGACTCAAATTTTTATATCTCCTCTTAAACGACGCCTTTAAAATAGACAAGAACAAGTACGTAAATTTTTCCCAGGCCAGAACAACAAGACATAAACACTGCGATACATTAACCGAATACTCTTTCAATAATAATACTTTTAGGCACTCTTTCTTTCCTGCAGCTGTAAGAAATTGGAACAGCCTTGATCCGCTATTTTTTAGCTACACAAATGTGGATGCATTCATTCAAGCTCTTGAACAGGACCTTCTTAGCAAGTTGGTGAGTTAGTTATTTTCTGTTATGTTCTGTTTTGTTGTTTCAATATGAAAGAAAGTGACGATTTCTAAAAATTAATGTTTTTCGCGCGCCTCAAAAGTTTTGTGCGTTGTTTTTATTTGTACCATACCTGCTATAATCCCCCAATGGGGATTGGCAGTATTTTGAAAATAAATAAATAAATAAATAAAAATTATACATCGTGAAGAGGCCTGCCGCCAACCTGACGAACAGTGTATTGAATGCCAAGGACGCATGAACTGTTAAGTTTTCCGTTCACTGCATGGTTCTCTAAGACTCAAGTTTTTGCCAATTGTGTTCATTTCCTTTGAATCTTGGAACGTGCTTCCAAGATAGAAGTGCCCACGCATCCTCCCGAAGTTGCTGGTGCATGCTTGGCTCGCCCTAGGAAGCTTCTGCCGTTGACTTTGGAGACATGTGGACGCACACATAAGGCGGTTCCATCCCGGTTCCATCCTTCGGCCTGCCATACCCTTCTTGACGCTCAGACGTCTCACGACGTCACCGGGTTTTAAGCACAGTGCCGTCGTCCCTGCATGCACTACACATATTTGTTATATCTTTGTTTACTTTCAAATCACGCGATTTTGTTTATTTCTTTTGTAAATGATTTTATTTTCATGTAAACTTCAACTTAGCTGGTCTTGACATCTGCAGCTTCAAAGAAATGAACAAACATTTTGGTTTCTTTTTACTTATATGAAACAAAATAGCCCGATAGCAAGCGGGCTTGCCCAGGTACTTGCATGCCTCCTGCACTTGTTAGTTCTCCTTGGAGCAGTCGTGGGGTGGTTAACACGCTCTCACTTTAAAAGAAAAAAAATCTCGGCCCCTCTGGTTGTCCCATAGCGGTGGACATCTGCGTGACACAACTTTACTAACTCCGCCTTGTTACAAAGCGTTGAAAGAGACCAACAAAACTCAAAACACTCCAAGTTAAAAAACGAAAAAAGTGTCTAGAGTTTTGTATAAATGGACTGATAGCATGTGCACTAAAGTTCTGTCGAGACAGAATGATAGCAGGCCCTGTAGAATTGCGTACAGAGAGAACGACAGAAAGCCTTGTAGGGTCCCGCCCCGCAGGCTGAACGGAAAGGATTGTTCCTTTTCGTCGAAGTTCGACTAACAATAACAACCTCTCGGTCAAATGTTTTGTGATGCCAAGGGTGCTTTTCATTCTTGCGATTATTTATGAGGTGGAGCCACAATACCAGGTTATTACTATGTAAACCCTATTACTAAATTATTCGCCGCAGTCAAGGACAAAATGTCTTTGAATGTTGAGACAGGGAGTGCTCCTTCATTACAACAATGCACCCGGCTTTAGGTCTCGGATTACAATGGTTGCCATTTTTAAAAGAGCTTGCCATTCCTAAAAACACTGGAAATGATATCATTCTATTCACTGTATCTTCCGGCCATTTACTACAAACTCTTAAAAAACAAAAACAAAGAAATAGAGGCCTGCAGTGCGTTGTTTGCAGAGGTTCGACAAACTTTTTTTCAAGGAAGCAGTAGAAGTGCTATAGGATTGCTGGGACAAGTGCATTTGACTTAAAGAACACTACATTACAAATAACACACGGACATTTTATGTTGAAACTCCAAAAATGATTCAAGGGTGGAGCATAGGGATGAATTCTCGTCTATGCTGTACGCCGCTTCAGTGGCGAGTTTCTCTTCCGTCTGGACGGCACTTCACTGGTGCCCAGTGATACAAGCGCCGTCCGACTTTGTTTCGGACGGCACTTGAACGGTCTGCAAGAGTGCCGTCGGACGGTACTCGAGACACTACGTTAAAAATTGAGTAACAAAATAACAGCGTCAATTCACTACTTACGGCGGCCGTTTGCAAACGAAGGGCGCCTAGGCAACGCAACTGCCTAGAGATGTATACTGCACGAGGGCGAATCTCACGTCACTTACGCAATAGAACGAAATAAGCACTCATAGCGCCAAAAAGTCGTAAAAGGCCGAACAGAAGTCAAATGCGGGCAGGTACAAGAGCGTAGAAAACACGCGCGAACAGAAAGTATACTAGGACGAGTAAACGCACATACTTATAGACAGTCTTGCTAACTGCTTCAATGTACCTTTATAACGTCCACTGGGCTTACGGCTTGTGACTTGGAGAGTTCCTATTCCATCTGAAGCATGTCTGAGAGGACGAAAACAACTTTGAAACGGAACATTTTCCCCGGCACACGCCAACGACGCACGACGAACACGACGAAGGACGGGAGCACGACACCTTCTCTCCTAACGAACACGTCATATGAGCGTTCCTTGTGCGAGCTCCTGCTCCCGGTGTAGTCCGTGCGCCTCTCACCAGGCGGCGCTAAAAGTCAACCCTCCTGTAAGCTAGGTAAGCTAGGTAGGCTACAGTAAGCTAGGCCAAAAAATTCAGCAATCCTTACCGGGATTGATGTTTGCGAATGATATCGTACTAATGGCTAACAACAGGATAGATTTGCAGGAATTAATGAGCATCTGTGGTAGGGAAGGAGAGGAATTAGGTTTAGAATTCAGTAGTGAAAAATCAGCAGTCATGATTTTTAACAATGATGAAGTTGAGAGGTTGAAGATACAGAATATTACAGTTGAGAGAGCTATTAAATACAAGTATCTAGGAGTATGGATATGGGATGGTGCAGAATATCTCGGTGAGCATGAAAAGTATATAATAGGCAAGGGCAACAGAAATGCAGCTGTAATGAAAAATAGAGCACGTTGGAATTACAACAGGTATGAGGTGGTGAGAGAGATTTAGAAAGGGGTCATGGTGCCTGGCTTGACTTTTGGAAACGCTGTGCTATGCATGAACTCCGAAGTGCAAGCAAGACTAGAAATAAAACAGCGCGGAGTAGGTAGGCTGGCTTTGGGGGCACATTGCAAAACACCGAACCAGGGAGTACAAGGAGACATGGGATTGGCGTCATTTGAGGGCAGGGAAGCTGTGAGCAAGATAGAATTTGAGGATCGGTTGAGGCAAATGGATGGGGAGCAAAGGGCACGAAAGGTTTTCAGCTATTTATACATGAGGAGTATAGACACAAGATGGAGACAGCGCACTAGGAAATTAAGAGGAAAGTTTTTAGGCTAAAGTGGGGTTACGGAAGAGCAGGTGTAAGTTAAGAAGAAAGTTAAGGCCACAGAAAGAGATCGGTGGCCAGAGGTAATGCAGACAAAGACGGCTCTTGTAAGCAATAGATTAAACAAAACAGTTATTGCCAAACAAAGCATTTATGACAATTCTAGAGGAAGCTCATTGTTGTTTGAGGCAAGGACGGGTGTTTTGCGAACCAGAACATACAGAGCGAAGTACCAGGAAATGGACACAGTGTGCGCTGCTTGTGGAGAGGAGGACGAGACGGCTGAGCACTTGATACTCTACTCTAAGGGGCTTCACCCTATGCCTACCGAAGACAACATAGATTGAATAAAGTCATTGGGTTTTAGAGACAGCGAAGGAAAAGTGGATTTCAGGACAGTAGAGATTACCAAGCAAAGATTAAGTGAATGGTGGCAGAAAGCAAAAGAACTAGGTATTTTCTTATTAATTGATGGTAAGGGGGTTTTATAGCCTCACTTTCGTTTCAGTACGGAGCGAATATAATTTTCACATTTAAATATTCTAAGCTTAAATGATAAGACAAAATGGCTAGGTGGCGTAAGCTACCGCCCGATCCAAAGGGCTCAGCCATATTCATCCATCCCTGCATCCATCCCTGATTGTCGTGGGGGCGGTGGGTATGCTGCAGGATACCACTTTTTCTCATCAAGCGAGATTTACCATATTCATATGAGGTTATTAGTAAAGCATAATACCCATAGGCTATGTTCCAAATCTTACCCGAGTAACATGCCTCCTACGTCCGCGGAAAATACCACGTGAAATCGCGAGTAAACGGGGTATACAGTACTCGTGTACTCTGTACTAGATTTCGGAGCGGCCTGGATACTGTGCAGATTGACTTTGTATTGTCTACGGCACAAAGAAACATAGCAGTGATGGCGGAAAATAGGAGACGATATCTTTTGATCATGGAGAGCGCACTTGAAGAAGCAATAATATTAACCGCTTCAAATTTTTTTTACATTGACGTCTTTTTTTTTGGATAGTTCCACCAGCTTTTTTTGCTCCTTTTTGGGCTGCGGATTGAGATCAAAATAACTTACTGCTTTCAGTGAAACATCAAACATTTTCTTCTTATACTAATAATTGCGATCCCTGTAGGTTTTTCCTACAGCGATCGTTATAGGGAAAACCTACAGCGATCTAACCGCGATCTACAGCGATAGCGATCTACAGCGATAGGTAAAACCTACAGCGATTTGCTCTATACGTATACGTTCCACGCATCGTAATTTTCACCACTTACGTTCTACAGAGATTGCTTCCACACGGTGTAGCAGTACAGCGTAGGGGGCTTTCTCAACAGTGATGTGTAACTTATGTTCGCATCCACTATTGACCCTCTTCTCCCCCCCCCCCCCCATTTTCACTTACAACGCTTACACACAAACACACTTTGACCCGAATAGGATTGTAAAATCACTGAGAGAACTTCCAAACCGCTATAGGCAATTTCTAGGGGCGGGAGATGGGGTGGGGTAGTTGATTTATCATATACATGAAATATTCTAAGCCTTTATTGCCTTACGAGCTTTGTCCTGCCATTACACACACCCTAAAGCAAATCTTTTTTTTTGTTATTTATTGTGTTTAAACATTTTCAACCTTGAACGTAAGAATACGGAGTTCCCAACAGGTATACTTTCCCGGCGAAGGTGCACGGTCTGGATGTGGTGCACAAACAATTCCTGCGTTAAAAACAAAAATCTCCATACTTTCGCATAAATCGCTCCACCTCATTATTTTTCAAACATATCACATGACGTATTTACTCGATTTGATCCTACGTCACCTCCCGATCGAGGACGGTGCGTGGGTATTTACTCTGGAGTAAAGAAACTGCTTCTCAAACGCGAGTTCTGACGTCATCGAGTAAGGGAGAGTAAGTTTGGAAACGTTCAATTTGTCTGGTTCTTAAATGAAAGCTGCGTCCTCCTCTTCAAGCGTTCAATATTAATTAAATCGTCAATAATAAAAATTTATTTCAAATTCAAACGATATACCCATCCTTTGTCCCCCATTAAAGTACCCAGCGCCTGGAACATAGTCTGCCCCGAGTGGTTCAGGTTCTCTCTGGAGCAGGAGACTGTCAACGGGTACTTTCGGTTTTTTTTTCGCTGCTATCGTCTCCGCACCGCTATTGCTTACGTCGTCGTAGATTTCTCCAAACTATATGGCGATAATGTTCGCGATGCTGTAAGTACCCTAGCTGTTCTTCTCGTCATTGCAAAGACACAGCGAATAACGAAACAATAACGATTTTGCTATCAGGGGAGCGGGCAAAAACCCAGTAGAGGCGAAGTGAACGCAGGTCGACGTACGCCGAACGCCGTGCCAGCTTACTGCGTGCATTAGTTCGCAACCTGTAGAGCAACCATTTAGACTAATAGTATTGCACTTCTATAGCACCCTCGTTCCCTTGGTCGATTTCGTCAGAGTGCCGTAGGAAGAGGTGCATGTCTGCGCCTGAACGCCTTCTAGGACAGCGAGGGTCGTCAGGTACCACGTTAGCCTCATTAAATAGCAAACGGCGACGAAATGGTTTTATAAAATTTGTGTACTAGTCTTAGTGGCTGTTCTCCGGCTTACAAACAAATGCACGCATTGATCTTGCGAGGCGTTCGGCGTACGTCGACCTGAGTTCACTTGACTTTGTCGGGGCGGCTTTTTCGCCTACTCCCTGTGCCATCAAAATCTTAATTCTTTCGTTATTAGTTGTGTCCGATAAGTAGCCATCAGAAGAAAAGGGTAATTACTGCATAGCACGCAAATGTGGAGCAATTCACGACGACGACGTGAGCAATGGCTGCTTGGAGACGATGGCAGACGACTGATGCAGAACCCGGCCGAACCAAAACCACCAGTTGAAAGTGTATTGTCTTGCAAAGGTATTACTGATCTAATAACTTGTGGCTTTTTTTTTGTGACATGTGGTTTCTATGCAATGCTATATATTTACTAGTCTTTTTGTGCTTTATTCTAAGTATTTATATTCTTCCACTAAACGCTAAATGGAAGCGACAATTTTAGAAATAAAAAATGAAGATTGGGTAGCGTTAGTTGGGTGTGTACGTCTTGATGGCTACTTTGTGGAGCGACCTATTCACAAAATTTATTAGCCAATGAATACCTTGAAAATAAATTAGAAAACGAATAATATGCGCCAATTGCTGCTGACCTGTGACTCCCGTTGACAAGTGGAAGAGTCAAAACAAAGTCACACGTATCATTGACTCTCTAAGAGAGTCGTGAGATGTCAAAGTGAGTCATGGAGGCAGCGAAGAGAGTCATGGCAGCAGCGACTCCCTTTGGACTCCTTTTTGTTTTTTAAGAGTGTAGCGAACACAGCAAGCGACTATGGCCCATGTGTATGCTACAGCAATAAATATGGGGCTTAGGAGTGTTGTCACTTGCATCGCTTTGGCTATCAAATTATATCATTGTCCAGCACCGGTTGCATTAGCTGAGCAACGTTGGTCGTGGGAGCTGTTGGCGCAACTTGTACCATTTAAAGCCAATGCAAGCAGCTACCACTCTTGTTATCGTTGCGACACCTGACAGTGGCTATACATCATTCAACTTGGAGCTTTCAGGGCGGCGCCATGTTGTCCGATTGCAGCGCCGTCTATGTGCATCTGGGCAATTTTACGGAATTCAGCTGGGCGAACGACGGTGAGGGCACGAGCCAAATGTAGGCGTTTCGCCATTTTCAGCTGTACCTCGTGGTGGGCTGCACAAAACATCTAGAGGCCCCCTCCCTACTGCCGCTGTGATGTGGTTCGTTTACGCAGCACCTTACTGGCTATTTCAGGTTCGGTATGTTTCCACTTATCTTTTCATTCGTTAATCACCTAGCATAGGTTCTCCATTAGGTCGAGAGAAATTTCACCCGCTGGCAGCACTGCCTCCGGCTACTACGTCTACTGCGCGAGAGACTAATATGGTTCCGCTTTTAATTGTGCCGAGCACAGCCATAATTGTCGACTATACTCCGTCTTACAGGTTGTGAGCAGCAAAGACGGAGGCAAGGGCACGAGGGCTTAGGACTGAAGTGAGCTTTGCTTGCATGAGCGTTTGCGCAAGAATGGCACGTTTGAAACCAACGTGCTCGTGTCTTTGCCCCTGCTGCAGACAACTTGTGGGATTGAGCATAGGCAATGACACCACCTGATAAACGCCATTCGAGAGCAGCGCCGCCCTGGGGAACTACGGCGCGTCCACCTGAACGCAACTGCGAAGCCTTGGCTGCCATGGCCAGTCCTGGGGCGTCTCAGAGGGCCAACTCGTGACGTGCTGGCGTCACTAAAGACTCTGTTATACTCCAACGTAACGCGTGCGCGCGTGCGAGCGCGTCACAGCGACGTCACGTCGGCGAAAACTCGACGCTCTATACTCCGGCGTCGTGGCGTAACCGACGCGACCGGCGGCGTTCGACGCAGCATGACCGCCTCGACGCCAAAATGGAGCATGCCGTATTCCGCGCCGGCCGCGCCAGCGACGCCGGACCAGGATGCATCACGCGCTGGCTCCCGGCAGCCCTCGCGCGTGAAGCGCGGCGAATACGAGCAATAGCAGACGACGGGAGCACCACTCGGTGCGGCGTCATGTTTGAAGAATCGGATTCGGTCGTCGAGAAGCTGTTCGAGGGAATTCGTCCTCACCCGTGTATCTACGACACGAAGAAGCTAATGCACCGTAGACCGTGCGCTTGTCAAAGATGTAACGTATGCACATTGACCGCCTACGTTTGCGGCGCAGGCGGTGCACCAACAGTGCAAGCGCGAGGTTTCGTTGTGCAAGGTACGTTCACGCCATCGCTCGAACTTGGCGCTCAAGAAGCGCGAGACTTTTCGTCTGCTATTCGAAACGAAAAGGAACCGGAAGTGGCGCACTCTCGTAGGAAACGTGCCTCGCAGTCAGATTTTGCGTATGCGCAGCGCCGGTGGCCCACCGACGCCCGCCGCGGGAGCCGCCAGGGCCGCCGGAGTATGAAGAGGGCGAAATTTTGACGCGCGCGGCGTGACTGACGTAACGTAGCCGACTTCTGCCAGCGTTCGCTCGCGCGCACGTTACGTCGGAGTATAACAGAGCCTTAAGTGTCAAAGTCGATAATCAAGCCAGCCTGCAAGTAGCCTTGTTTGTGCTCTGTGGGATACGAAGCAAGTGACGTAACAAATGAACCCCTCTCCGATGGCAACTTGTCTAGCGCCTGACAGGGTGGGTCGTTTGGAACAAAAATACGATCATTCACTCGAATTACAAATGCGTGATGGTTATTTACGGATATAATTGATCACATCTAACTTATTCTTGAACGTACCAAGCGTTTTCTTCCATGTGCCGGATCTAAAGGCCAGGTATGTGACATAAATGCGCCCCCCCCCCCGGTCCTCTATAACACTGCCACAAATATCAACAATAACGTAAGCACCCTTGGTTTTTTTTTGTTTTTCTCGAAGGCTTAGCAAGCCTTAGGTTTCTGGCGGATTTCTTTTTCGTCGACGAAATGCCTCAAATATGCATGGTCGTTGCTTGTTAGCAAGTGCTTCATTGATCTTTTTTTTTTGTTTTTTTTTTTTTTTTTTTTTTTAACACTCCGCTGTTAGGGGATTCAATAAGTTCCGATCCAAATTGGTGTAATTTTTTTTTTTTGCGGGAGCAGATTGACCGTGCACATTGTTTATGTGCTTGTTTCCAGTTTTCTCTTTCTTTTGTACAGGAGATGATTGCGCACTTGTGCCCTGTTAATCTCTTCATTGAGTATGGCATTGCACGCTAACTCGCACTTCTAAATTTGCACGTTTGCACTTGAAATAGCCGAAATGTGAGATTTGGAACCGTGTTGCATGGTAACGAATGTTTTGTACAGCTCGTTTCCCGAAGCAGACGACGCACCGAGGAAAAGTGCCGTCTGAGTGCTCTGGTTCAAGGGTGCGTCTACTCTCCAAGTGGAATGATCTCTACTGTGTTTCTCCATAACTTCGCAAAAGGCAAAGGCTATAGCATTTCCTCACCATTGCGGCAGACTGTTCCATCTGCGCCAAAAAGTACCGCTAATGTGGCTTTGTTTTGAAAAGCAATTGATCTCAATTTTTTTGAACCATAATTAAAAGCAAAGCAATAACTTTTACATAGTTTTGAGCGTAAATTTACCTTAAATTAAAATGAAGATCTCATATCGGCATTTGGTGCCCTGTTCTTCCATCAGCCAAGGCAACTGTGGCAAAGGAGGTTGCTGTGGTGTATTTGCTGCCATAGTGTGAATTTGCATGCACTCGTTCTTGGTTCTTGCCAGTTTGTGTATCACAAGCTTTCACGAACAGTTCAATGCATTACTATACATTGGCATAGGCACATTCCCTTTTGTACGTGTTTCAGTTAAAAAAAGAAAGCAGTGGAATTGTGTTGAGGATGTTTAGACCGCGAAAGGCCGGCATGCCTCAAATGGCGGGCATGCCTCAAATGGCGCCAAGCTTGCCGCTGTAGAGGAGAACTTTAGCCAGCGTAGTACGACCGAAAGCCTGGGGTCTTTAACGTGCATTATGTAGATAGTGATTACACGAACCTGTACCGGTATGATTGTCGTCCAGGTCGAAATTAGCAAGGGCTGGGCCGCGCCCAGGATCCTTGGGTCCTGCAGCGCAAGCTTTCGCTTCTTGTGCCCCGAGCTGAGACGTGCAAGCCCACTTGGCCACCGTTCCCCCATGTGTTTTAGTTCCGTTCAGCACTATTGCGAATTTGAAATCATTTCCCAGTAGTTGAAGCAGGGGTAATTGAAACTTCTGCGGTACAAACCAACATTCTTACTACAGTTTCTAATGCTGATTTGCAAGCCGTTTGAAAGTATGAATGCCTTTTTAAAGCCATCTAATGCCCTTAGGCAAACATGGGGTACATTCTTCCCAAGCGTGTTAATTTCACAGCAGACTCCTGCGGCCTGCTGTCTTAATGGGTCACTGAGGCCGCAGTTTCCACAGTTTTTCCAAATTAATGTGAAACAGAGTGTAGTGGATTGCGTGCAGGCCTGCCCTCTGGCACGCTTGAAGAGCTGCGATGTTTTCAAGTGGCTGTAGGTAAATCTGGTATATCGAGAGGTTTGTATGTTTCCCATCACACACAAAAATAGTTGTTTTCTTTTTTACTTGGCTGCCAAGTCAGCAGGAACAAAGAAAATTAGACATTATTTGTTAAGAAAAAGGAAGGTCGGTCTGGCAGTGCAGGGCGACATTTTGTCACGCTCTATGTGAGAAATATGACCAGTGCGGTACAACCGATAGTCCAAAGTCTTTAAGATAAACCATGTAGTAGTAATACACGGCCTTGTGTTGGTACAGTGCTTATTCAGGCCAAAAGGAGCAGGGGCGAGCATTACAAGTTTTTGCTCCACACACTACGAGCTGCAGTGTGCTAACACACTCTGCCACCAAGCCCCCTCCAAATCAGTATGTCCTGTTGAAACAGCGTGCATTTATTTCTTTTGCTGTTGATAGGGGCACGCACACGTAGGGAAGGGAAATAACAGCCAGGAATTCTGGTAAGGGAAGGACGCCGTACATCGTGAAACACAGGAACGGGCTTGGCACGAATCTATTTGGCTGCAGGATCACCATCACTACTCCAAGCTCACCAAAGACTTTGCATTCATGAGAGCTTTTTTCAGCTACCGTTTCTTTTTATGAGACACTGCACCGCTAGCAGTGGCAGCTACTCTGCGAAACCTGCTCGCTGCTCCACAGCTGCCCGGCCCGGTATGTGGAAAGTCACGAGAACCCGTGGCGTGCACCTATTGTGACTCTTCCTTGACAGTTTCTTTAGCTTAGCTATTTTGCATGGCACCGAGGTTTAATATTCTCGAACTTCAAGGTAATGTGGTAACTGCATTTTCTAAATTGTTTACGACATTAAGCAGCGTCGTGGTTGTGCTTGTCACTATGCCACAGTCACCTGTGTGGTGCATGAAGCAGTGGTTTGAACAATTGAAGGCTGTGCTGGTGTCTCTTAAGCTGTCCCGTGCACTCACCGGTAAGTAATATTTGTGTTGGTGATCCAATATTCGATGACAAACATTGCAGCATGATGGTACTTTTCAATGTGCACCCATCACTGTTGTATAGCCCACAATGCATAGGCTAAAATATTTAAACGGTGAAGAATAGGAGAGTGATTTGCTTCAAGGTACTGGAACACGTTATACTGTAAGCCTTTTTTATGGGGGAAAAAGGGGGGGGGGAGAGCAGAACAGTAGCGAAACCAGGCAGGAATACAAAGCAAATTGTTGTGTGCATGTTTATACAGCCGGAAGTTAGTGTGCCTCAGTGGGCGTCTGCACTCTAAAAAAAAGGGTATCATGGGGTACACCCATATGGGGTGTAAGTGCTTGTCACATATCCTACACCCTTTGGGGGAACACTTGCACACCCCAAATATGGGAGTACGCGTACACCCGTTGGTGTGGTGCACATGTACACCTTTTTCTACAGAAATCTCACACGAAGGGAACACAGGTGCACTCCATTCAATGGTGTACGGCTACACCTTTTTCTACACCCAATGAAATGAAAGGGAACACAGATGCACCCCTTTACACCTACTGCTCTCAAAGGGAACACAGGAGCACCCCATTCAATAGTCTACTGTTACACCTCTAACTACACCCACTGAATTCGAAGATAACACAGATGCACCCGATTCAAAGGTGCATGGTCACACCACTTTATGCACCCGCTTCTTAACTAACTTGATAAACCTATTTAGGACATCAAGGAAACCCTTAAAAATGAATGCGCCCCGGTGATAGCAAAAAGGCAGGTAAACGGGCACACGGGATTGTTTTCAAATCTCATAGAAGTTTATTAGACAGCTTATTCCATAAACAAGTACAAACTTGCAAGCAATCCGTGATATGCGAAAAGGTGCGAAGAAGCTGTTACACAACTGAGAAGATTACTACGCAAACAAGAAACGGAAGTGAGTCCTAGGCAGTGTCTATTCTCCAAGCAGGCGGCAGAATTATTTCCACGAAATTCCACCAGCAGTCGCCATTCATTCATCGAACGACGTTTCATCGACAGCTGTACCCGCGAAGTGACGTGGACGGGGGACAGGTTGGTTAACATTTTCGTAATGAGCCGCCACAGACTGTCGCCACGAAGCGGCGTGAACGGGTGTGCTGAGTCGGTGAGCAAGCGCCTCAGAGATACACGCGCGACAAAAGGTCCCTACAGCGTGCATTGCGCGTAACGAGTGACGATAAAAAGTTAGTGTTGATGAAACGTGTCTACAGAACGTGTATCAACGAAAACGTGTTTTCACAGAACGCCAGGAGATTAAGGAAGTCAGTATTCTACCTGCAGTTGTCACATGATTGTAGTCAGCCAATGGAAGGCGACTGCCGATAGAATTTTGGGAAAATTATTTTCCCCGCTGCTAGAAAATAGACACTGCCTAATTCGAGAGGTAATCCAGAACAGAGCAGTCAATTGTTGCAAAGGAGTAGGTTGCAGAGCACTTACACACACACGGGCACTGCAGCAATGCAAACACAAAAACGAAAGGAAAAGAGTCAGTGAAGATTCAACACGATGTGGCAGAAGCAATAATTTGCCGAACCCAACACTAAACGCATCACATGAATTCCTTGGTTTTTTTTTAAGAAATCGCTTGTTGCCGATATACGCGTAGGACTTTTCAAACACTGGAACTCTCGGTACACTCGAATACGTCGTCGCTGACGAAATCTACGCCAGCCCCGGGGGTCGCAGCAGAGCACACAAGAAACTAGGCCAAGATGCAGACATCCCAAGGTCAGGAAATGCTCCTGCCGTCATCCGCGCCCAGACAGCGGAGTTGAGGGATGAAAAAGCCTCCGGTTCATTGGTCCGGCAACTGCGCTCCTTCTTCCATGCTTTCAGCTTAGGGAGAGAAAGAAAAAGAAAATAGCATCTCCTTCAAGGCCGAAAGGGGGGCGCTCTAGCAAAGGCTTATCTTTAGGGACAACCCAACAATGAACACAACGAAAGGATTTGTCACTTATATCCTCTTGAAAGTTCGACCAAAACTTAATAGTGCAGTGGATGCTACCCGTGGCCTTGGCCTTCAGGCAGGTGCCGTGCTCTGCCTTATCTCTAGCTTGGAGACTGTAGTCACGTGATCCTATCCGGAGACCCGATTGGCCTAAAACAAGCATAGCGTCTACTCTACTGTCAATACCGAGTGTACAGGATAGCTCCATACTTTCTAAAAACTGCCCAACCCAAAAAGTGACTCCCAAGAGGGAATCCAAGCACAAGCTGATCGGCTCGCGTGGCTAGAGTGGGGGTGCACTGATACACATAGAGGTTTTTTAAGGTAGAGGAGGATGCTCATTGTGGGTGTACAAGTACACTGGCTGGGTAACGCATGGTGCATCTTTCACGAAAAGGGTGCATGTGCGCCCGATGCACTCGACTACACCCTTTTTTTCTTAAAGTGTGGTGTCTCAGCTGTAGATGAGCAATTTAGCCAGTGCAGTACAACCGCTAGCCTGGGGTCTTTAACGTGCACCACGCAGTAGTGATACACGACCGCAAGCCGGTACGATGCTCATCCAGATCGAAACGAGCAGGAATACATAATATATATATATTTTTCTAATAAGCAGGAATACATATTAAAAAAATCTACTGCGGAAGAAAAGCAGTATGAAGAGTTGCGCTGCCTACCCATAAATATTTTAACCGAACTCGGCAAAAACGCAGGTTAGATGGAGAACGACTCATGATTACTCTGAGACGGGGACAAAAATAATAAAACGAGACGCGCGTGTGGTTGCCCTTCTCTTTTATTTCCCCCTCTCTTGTTTTTTTACTCCGCAAAGTTGAGATGGTACGAGAAAACACGCAGAAGTAGGAGTGCAAAGAGGCTTCTGGGCGGGCTTTGCCGCCTCGCGTGGTTCTGGGGGGCCAAGGCCTTAGGTTACATTTCTCGTGGTTTTCGGGTGCGTGGTTCATGGTTAGTGAGAGTCGGTACAACGGACTCTACGCGTATTCAAAAAAAGACGACTTATCCAGATTACGCAAAGCTCGAGAAACAACCCTTGCTTCACAAAATAAGTACACTCGTAGAGAAGCGAAGCAAACAAACCGCATTTTGCAGATTGAAGACAAGTGGACGAGTCGTCACAAAAACCACTCGGCATCAGCGGTTAATTTCGCGGCCGCTGGCTGCCCGAAGTAGCAAAGTGTTTTTGCCGATTCAAAACAAGGCAAGCCAAATTTCGAGCGCTGTCCACCATGTGGCCACCCGGCTTCCTTGAAGCCCGCATGGCGCCCGTCACTCAGTCTATTCACGCATGCGCTTCACTTTGTCTTTGATATAATCGGAGAGCGTCTAACAAAGCTCCGCGTCGAACGTCCTATCAGGGCGCGACGATTGCCTCGAGCTTATGCAAAAAAGTGGTCCGAGCATAATCCATGCTAATCCCTCTCCAGGGGCGGGAGTCCAGGGAAATAATCCCCTCTAATCCATTTCTATGGGAGGGAGCCCTTTTTGGGGGGGTTCCACCAAGGCCAGAAACGTTACAACACCCGAAAAAAAGCGGCTACCAGTGGGCACCCTACCGGATCTTGCATTCGATGCTGATCAGAATGTAACTGGCGCGTGCTGGCGCCCTCCTCTCCCTTCGAGTCACGTGACAGGTGACCATAAAGGAGGGAGGGGGCGCGGTCAAGGAGGTCAAGGCGCAGCGCAGGCAATGGCGCCGGCCGCTCGGGTTGCGCCCGAGCGAAGAAAGCACTCAGCGCGAGCTCGTAGTTTGGCTGCTGCAATGACGGGCGTGTTCTCGCAATGCTCGATGTTCTTGCAGCCGCGTGTTCGGGCGCTACCTTCGCTGCGTCTTAAATTGAGGTGAAACGGAGTCTAGAAGTTTATCCTTTGACGGTGTTGCGTCTTCTGCGAGAGAGATTCAAGCTGAATAAGTAAGTATAGCCAACAAAAACTCCGAAGATTTACAGTTCTTTCAAAACTATCGGCTTGCCAACGTCGCGGGATTAAGTTAAAAAAAATGCTCATTGCAGTTGCAGTTAAAGCGAACATCAGCGCAATTAAAATATAAATATAATTACTTACATTATGCGGACGATTTGAAATTGATGAACCGGCGCTCCCGGCCTTCCAGAAACATAGGCTCCCACGGCTGAAACCGGCGTACCCAAGCCACCGATCTGCACGTTCAGTATCAAACCGGCTCCGGAGAGCCATTTGATTAAACCGGCACAGTTTGACGGTCACCGGTCACCCGTTTGTGCAACATGTTCACCAGTTTGAGCAAACGTGCGACAACTTTGCCCAAACGAGCGGCCCATTTGCCCAGACGAGTGACCCGTTTGCCAAATGAGTGACCTGTTTGACCGGATAGGTGACCGCTATGCCTCATACGGGGGACCACTTCGACCCCTACGAGCGACCCCTTTGACAAACTGGTGACCGGTATGGCTAAACTGTTACCGGTATGAACCCGTTTACTTTCATATAGGCGCCAAATGTTTTCTTTTTTTTTGCTTTTTTTTCAGTAGGGTACCACCGGTTTCTCCCATCAAACACACACGGTGCGCCAGACCTTGCATTTTAAATAACGTGTCTGTGTTTGTTTGTCATCCTCCAGTTTTGAACATTCGCCTTGCCTGTGATGAAACAAAAAATATAAAAAAATGTGACGCTAAAATCGGCCGCCTAGAGCCATGAGTCTGAATGACATCCAAGAGAAATTTAAGTATCGCTTCAGGTGTAGCACTTATTTTAAAAAGGGTGCATCACGTAAATATTCATATGCATTGACCATGCTTTAAGCTTGTGTCAAGTTAATGTTTAGTTTTAATTAACTTATGTTAATAAATAACTATCAGGTTTTCAAAAAAATGTTTATTGTACCATTTATTCCGGTGTCCGTTCGGGACCAATTACACCGGGGCTCTTCGAATCAAACCATTTTGTAGAAATTATGTTGTCGCACATTCGACACACGCACACTGGGGAGGCACAATTACAAACTGGCTGTCAGTGGAACTTTGTACACGTCTTTTTCATGTTCTTGCCTTGTGTTTTCGTTATAGTTACTCTTCTGTGTGGTACCCCTTGAGAGGACCTCAAGAAAAATAAATAGTGAATGGTAATTATTGCGTTCTTTGACATAACAAATTTAAACTAGTGCAATGGCCCGAAGGAGCTCTTGATAACGCTTTTATAAAGGCAACATCTATTCATTTAAAGCAACACCGTCAATTAATGTCCCTAATAACAACATAAACTTACACCAAATTATCTCGTTTCTTTCTTGTCTTTTACCTTCCCGTCTAATCTTTAAAACCCAATCGCCGCAATAGACGTTTACTCGTAATGTATAATTTACTCACGGGTCTTCGACATGAGCCATTCGGGCTATATCTGAAGACTGGTCGGTGTTCGCCCTCCACAGAGTAGAAGCTAGTAAACAATTGAAAATCAAAGGAAATACATTATAGTACTTTTTATCTGTACTTCAAACGACAATGCAGAGCAAAATTTAAACAAAAAAGCACAATGAAGTAATATGGAAAGCATTGTCTATACCCATCGGTTTCAGACAACCTAAAAGTAAGAATATTTGAGAGTCTAATATATAAAAAACAGATTTGTTCACATTGACCATACTTACGTCTTGGCCCAATTTCTTTAGAAAGTGTCCAGACGAAATACTGTAAACGACTTAATTTTCGCGAGGACCTAATTTTTGCGAATTTCGCGAATAGCCTACAATTCGCGAAAAATAGACCCCGCGAACTATTCCGGTAAAATGTAAACATATTAGAATCTAAATTGAGATCAGAACGCGTCGCGAAAATTAGAACCGGCGAATTATTCCAAAAAATTCGGACCTAAATCGCTGATTATTGAGCCCGCGAAAAATAGGTCGTTTACAGTATGCTAAAATGCGCTCAGAAAAAACAAAATCACTGTAAATATTGGCACAGGGGCAGGGAAATGTCTAGAATAAGCCACGTCTAGTCTTGAATTTTTAAAGCTCAATGTTTAGGCTTTGGTATAGAAAAGCGCAGAAAATGTGTTATTTCTTCTAGCCCTCACAAACATAAAACATGTTATACAAGTAAAAGGAACATATCTTATGTTTAAAAAGAGCCATGTTAGCATCAGACTTAGTACTGACAAATATCTACATTTCACAGTGACAGCTCAATTGCTCTACGCGTGGTAGGGCTCTAAAACAGAATTATTTGTGGAACTAATAATCGCAATTTCTTCTTAACAACCTACATTTTACAGCATCTTTAGAACCTTCTTTCGGCGAGAAATAATACCCTGAGTAATAACACGGTCAGGTTCATTACCCCAGTTTATTTCGTTTAGAATTATTATAGTTATGAACACACTGCACTGCTTTTGGGAGCATTTTCGTTGAAATGTGATTGGGAGTATGCTTTCAGGTGGCAGCAGCCCCCAATCTGATACTGAAACATTGTGGTAACGATCGCAACAAAAAATAAATATTCGATTGCAGGTTTTGTGGCATGCCACATAGTGTGGGTAAGTGTATGTTTCTGAGAAATCGTTGAGGACATTGTCATGCTTTACATGAAATTTCAAATACATGCCTATTCGACTCCCTGATAAAGTATTAGAAATTGTAATTTATTTGAGCGATTAACTATAGCTGTCTATGGCTTGTTAAAATAAGGTCAGGCTGAGCTTTATACCTTTTGTTTTTTGTTTTTTTTAAAGGTTTTTGGGTGTGTTCAGGTAGAAGCAGCAAGAAAATGGTGGAAAGTAACAAAAATTGGGAAAATATAGAATGAACTTCATGAAGTTCATATATTTTTTGATGAAGGCACTGTTGATAAAGACTCTAGTGAATGTTAGACCTGAGAGTCAAGCATGTGAGGGTTTCAGCTAAATTCGTGATGGCAGATTGACAACAAATTAGTAGCAAGATGCCAGTAACAAAAGGACGCAAACAAGAAACAAACAGAGTTGAAATGTCCTTTTATATGCCGGGAGCATGGAACTCACGCTAAGGATACGTGCTCACGTCGATGGTTCTAGATGACAACCTAGACGAAAATGCAGCATTACTTCCAAGTGCAAACATGAGTTTCCACCTAAATGTTAGTTTTGTTTAATTTTAAATTTTTATTTTTCGCGACGCGGTTGGTTGGTTGGTCCCTCTCATTATCTCGCAGCGTCGGCAGTGACTCGATGTAACTGACACGAAGTAGTGGTGGGTGCGCCGATGACACATGTGACGACGTGACTTAAACCACTGTGGTACTCGTCTAAGCATTGTTGTTCGCAGGGTTTGCGACGCTCGTTTACCGCGCAAGTTTTAATCGCAGTGGAAGAAGTAAACGTTTATCAGATATACTATCAAAAATATCACAATTTCGCAATATAGATTAACTGCCCGCGCCTTGTAAAGTAATTGCTATCAGTACTGCAATTGCAAATGTCATCTGATACAACTAATTTCAAAGTTCATTAGCAGATATTTTTTCATTACCCAAATTACCATGACGGTCATTCGCTCATTTAATGTCCGCCGCGCCTGATAAATAATTAGACGGCACTCGTCCAACTCTTATTTCCTTGTTTATATAATATATTGGAGTTTCTACCAAACACCCAGTATATACGTTCATGGCGACGTTTTTATATCACGAACACTGTTTGTATCTCAAATTTTACCTTTAATTTTGTTTCAATCTTGTTTGAATTTCTTTAATAAACGAGCACTCAACACTAAAAGAAAATCGGGCTCTCTTGAGAAAACATTTGAACTTTTTACCATTCAAGCCGATATGAATAAAAAAGTGTCTTAGATAGCTGTCTATTTTTAACACACCAACGAAGTGCCATCTTTAGTTCAATATTTCGTAGTTCTAGAAAACGAGGCCGATTGATTAATTTGCAACAATCAACACCTTAAATAAAAAAAAATGAAATGCTTTTAGAGTAGTTATAGTAGGTTACAAGTCAAGAAGGTAGCGGCAAATGCCCCTCAGAGGGAATCATATATCCCTCCGCCACCTCCGCATCCAATAGCGTCCCATCGTTTCCGTGACGTTGCGGCCAACGCGCGAGGAGGATCTTGCCTTTCTGTACATATTTGCTTTATCTTTCGACTTTGACTTAGCATTGTGGAAGCGACGAGAGGGAGATTAGAGTCTTTCCTCTCCGATGGAAACAAAGACGGCTTTCGGGGATTAGCTTCCCCCTCCGATTTATACAAAGGCTGCTTTCAGGGGCTCGGTTCCTTGTCCGATGAATACAAAGGTCGCTTTCTTAAAAAGTGGGGGTCGGAGACAAGTTGGCACCACTCTGTGACCATTATCTATCCATTGAAGCGGAACAAGGAGCGTTTCCAGTGAACTCTTCTTTCGATTGCGGAGGGATTTGAAACCGGCGCACCACGCTTGTGGGAGGAGCTTCTCCTACCTTCTTAACTTGTAACTGACTATAGTTTTGTCTAAACTCTACACGAACTGTTCTGTTGTTTTTTTTTGAGCTTCCACATTTGTCACTTGGTGTCTGTGACTACTTTTGCATAAAAAATGTTTTTATTGCATTCAAACTTTATCGCTAACTTGTTCAAAAACTTTGATCTGTTGAGCGTCGTAAAATGTCTGTCATAGGTCGGTATCTATAATAATGCCCTTTCCCCGACAATCCCTGTTCATGTGCATGTTTTTAAACGCTGTAGCACCTCTGTTAGTAGCGCGGCTCCCCTTCATTTTGCTTTCTTCATACCAGCACACCACTCTGTTCCGTAAGATCAACACACATACAAATGTTGTCTTGAATATTGTCGATCCTGTTTCAGATAGAAAGTCTGATATGCGGTAGGTTAGCAGACTAAAAGTGTCAGGAATTCAAACACCGTCCAATAGTTACGCCCATGTAACAAATCGGAAGGTTCCATGTGTAATGTGCCAACACTGGTGAACGTCCATCTTCCACCTAGCACAAGCGACGACGCGTACACTATTATATATCGTAATAAAGCATTCATCGCATCTTGCCATTATTAAATAACAATATTATTCAGGGAATTATAAAATGCCCATGGAATAACCATAACGTTCTTGTGGGACGGGGGAGGGAGCCTAAAAAATGCACAGTCGAGTCAAAAATGTTACAGGCAATAATTTGACAGTACGTGCTCGGTTCTAGTATACGGTTTGTAGTGATATGAGAGCGCACATATCTTTCCTTTCTAAAAGTGCAAGGTTTATCGTGGAAATGGCTAGTGCACGCATTGTTGCTATGCTATTTGAAGCTGTCTTCGCGAAGGTCACCTAAAGAGCGTTCTGTACCAAACCACTTATATAATGGGTCATGAACTTCCGCACGCTGCAAGAAAAAAAAAATCTTCTCCCGCATTATTGCAGAAATATACATTGCTCTCTACTGTTTTTGGTGTTGTTCACTGCTTTGAATAAAATCATTTAAACGTTCTGAGGGTGGAATTATTGGCACATCCGCATCTAATTAACCAACGCGTGTCATAGCGCTGCGTCTGAAAAAAAGAAGAGCAATAAACCTTTCTAATAGTTATGTCTTGCCAGTACAGCGACATTCCATTTAACTTAGAAAACACCGTGCAATCTTGCGAAATATATAAATGAACCTTTCAAGACATGTGGGCAACTACAAAAAAGAAACCGGCATGAGGATATAAGAAAATAAAACAATAGCTTTTTTTTCTATCTTCAATTTTCTTCCGTGATTTTACATATTGGTTGAGTTAATCAATATCTTGCCATAAGAGATCCCGTGGAGGTCTCTCGATATGTAACATTTTTCGTCAATTTTTAACTTTCGGTAATTAAATTTGTGTTAAAATTACTCCAAAACTGGGACCGATACCAGGCACCTTTAAAGTATTGCAGCGCTAATGTAATGCTATGACTTTACAAATAAGATGTGACCTTAGTTAGAAAATATTTAAAATCCCTACTTTGTAAACATCTTTATCGCACTAACCTGGATTATTCCAATTCAATCCGGATTCCATGTCACAGAACTCGTGACCAACAATGAGGACATTGAAAATAGTGGCGAACATTTCACGATGTAAATTATCATCCCAGAACTGGTGTCTATAACTAGTAAAGTAATATATATCTTCCCTTTTAATTCAAATAAAAAAAGTCATTGATTGTTTTTATTTTTATTTTAAAACATATTTTAACATGCCGGCAAATGACAAATTTATTGCTTATATGTCCATGCTGCGGTCATAAGCTTGAAGGCGGATTACTTTAGACTTTTTTATGCATCGTTTATTTACTGGAAGGACCTTCTGACTTTAAAGTGACTACCAAGGTGCCTCGTGTTTTATGGTACTTCATACACAATCAGTTCGCGAGCGAGCTTAACACCGTTATAAATGGTGGACTTGTACAGGACTCCAGCACGTTTTTATGGCTGACAATTGGACGTTTTTTCTTGAAGCTTTGCATTCATGAAAGCATAAGTTTATTAAACTGAACACTTTCTTTATGATGTGTGTGTGTCAGTGGCGGCCAGATTGAGCAATTTGGGGAAGACGTAGAAGTGCTCATGCTTGCACAGTCACGAGAAATCTATCGAATGATAGTGGGACTGGATTGATGCGAGGACCGGCTATGCTTGTGTAAATTGGAGCGATGAGAAAAAAGAAGGTGTCAAAAATAAAGGAACTGAAGCACGCCTACCACAGAGAAATGTAAGGAATGACTGAAGCCAGATCACAACCTTTCGCGTCATTGGCATCGTTAACGATTAAGCTGCCGGAATCCTTCTGCTTTACGTCTCCGAAATGAGTGGCCCAATTGGAAAAAATGCTTGTGCGTTTCCGAACAGCATCGGGACTTTGCGCGATTATTGAGGAACACCAAAATGACGCCCTCTTCTACATTATGGGCTATCATACAGAGGATATTTTCAGCACTTTGTCACTGTCCGCAGCGGATTCCAAGAAGCTTGACTTCGCACTGCAAAGGTGTGATAGCTACTTCATCCCTTAGAGGAACATATTTTGAGCTGGGCCGTTTCAACATGAGATGCCAACAAGACGGCTATACAATCGAAGAGTTCGCCACAACACTTCATGCTCTTTCGTAATATTGCGCCTATGGCAACCTGCCAATGCAACTGGTGAGAGACCTATGCGTCGTCTCGTGGTCGGCATTCAAGACACAAAACTCTCAGCAGAGCTGCAGCTTAACGCCGATCTAGCTCTACATGCAGCACTGTAAAAAAGCCATAAAAGTAAAAGGCAGATGTAAACAAGAGGAATAATTAAGCCAGCATCGAAATGCTGACATCCACGAGATTTCGTCATCGGACAAATCAAGATATTCGACTTCAACCCTCAGTACAAGAAGTCGCGAAGATCTGGAGAATAGAAGATAATAGGCGTGGGAGCTCTGTTACAACTGCCACGCCTGACTCTGCCATGTATAATATTTTAAAGCTTCCGCTGGCTTGCTTTTTCTTTGAATGCTTTTCTTCTTCAAGTGTCGTCAACTATAGCGGTGATTGCTGCTGAACCATCTCGTCTCCGCCAAATCATCAATGAATGCCGTTTCTACCACCATCAGTCCTGTCAAGTCATCTGCCATCTCGTACCGCCACACATCCTGGAGTGGATGAATTGTCACCACGCTGCGCTAGGACCAGGCTATATAACTACAGCTTCTGTCGCAGTGACGCCAGTGGGCGCGCGAGCTCTGTTACGACTGCGACGCCTCACCCTGCCATCTTCACGCCTGTACAGGTTTGTAAAAACTCTTCCTTGCATTATAAAAAATATAGCAACCTGTGTTTTATAGTGCTTTATTGCATTATACGTGTTTCAACTATTGAAAATTTGTGCATTGGTACAAACCGGTGACGTTGAGCCAAATCGAGGCCCCCATGATGAACCTCAACTAAAGGACTTACTAATCCTTATAAAAAAAAGCAACAAAAACTCGATGCTAATTCTTCGAAACTTCAGCAAAGTCAGAACGCAACCAAGTCTGACGATAAATTTCTCCTAGAAAAACAAATCCAGCGAGAACGTTTGCTCGCCCTCATGCACCAGAGAAGTCCAACGATTGAAACTGAGCTTTAACCTTTTTCGAGACAATGGACGAAGAGTATAGCATCAGAAATGCGATGCGGAACACGCCACGGTAAGTGCCGCATTGACCCCTGGAGGTGACGATTTAGAAAACCGTTCCTGTCGTTGTAATTTGCTATTTCGTGGCATTCCCGACGTACGCGTTGCGTTAGACTCGTCATCGGAAGAAAAATTGCTTACATTCACGAAAGGGCGTCTTGGTATCACCTTACTAATTTCTGATATTGAGCCAGCGCATAGAATTGATACAAATCTATATGAAAGAAATCGGCCTATTGTAACTTGTTTTTCCTCTTTCCAAATTCATAGCGATTACTCCAGAGTAGTTCTTGCCTGAAGGGAAGTTTCTTTTCAGTATCGCAAGGCTTTTGTAAAACACCCGCATTGCGTTCCACAACCTCGGTCACTTTTGCCAAGCAGCAATTTTTTCCTTTTGAGCTTCGGCTGAGCAACCTTCACATCGGCCCTAAGACATTCATGAACGTAAGCCGATCAGAGACCGCAAAAGAGCTCGCGAAATTCGGGGACGTGGGGAGTGTTCCAACTAATAAAAACGTATTACAGTGCATATTAAATCAGTATATGCATATACACGTAGTGCCTTGCACGATCGTTACGATTTGTCATCTTTGATTCCTTCATGTGGCGCTTTTTTGTTCTGCTGTCGGGAGCGTGGCTTCAATATTATATCGATGATAGTAAAATAATGCCCGATCATACATATTTCCGTCAATATCGGTGTGACGAAATGGACCGCCGAGGCGAAGGTGTACTTTTCGCTGTTAACAAAAGTATTTAAAGTCAGTGGGTGTTAGGTCCCAATGATGTGGAGATTGGCTTTCGTGATGATTGGGGCATGTTACCGTTCTCCTGGCGCCTCACCTGATTTTATTAATTTTTGAGATGACTTGTTGAAGCTGGTATTGCATCACACTCCTAAGCCTATCTTTCGGTGATTTAATCCTATAATGCATTGACTGGAAAGCACCGGCTCCCACTTGTTTGGACGGCACAAATATCAGCAGCGATTTTGGAGACCTGTTTTACGTTCAGTCTAACCCAGGTCGTTTCTTTCCATACAGGATTCATCGACATTAGCTCTAATGTTCATAATTTGGTCCATACGACTGACCCATATTAAATGTATTCTCCGTCTCCACTAGATAACGTACGCAGCCAGAAAGCACTTCATTATTTTATTGATATTAAGAAACCAAATCCAGTGCTCATTAACAAAAAAGACGCTTGTTTTATAAGGGACACTATCACAAGATACATTCTCAGCTCTAAAATAATTTTTTGGACTTAGTCAGAACTTTAATTGTCGTTGAGTTAATGAAAGTAAGCAACTGTATAAAGAAAGATTATCCGAGCTTGTGGAACTTATATTGTCATGAATGACAGAGGTAGCACCGCTGGCGCCGAAGTTCTGCGGTGAAGCACGATCGAGCGCAGGAGCGAGACTGACTACGGACCGCCACCCGGAGCATCTTTTTTATCCGCGTGTGTGTCTGGAACATTCGGCGTCGAACGTTCGGTGCGTAGAACATGCGTACCACGATCAGACGACAAGGTTCTCGAACTTACGAAGACGTGTAGTTGAAAAAAATAAAAAAGTAGAAGTTTGCTCCCTGGAATCGAGCCTGGAGCCTCCACGCGATTGGAGAGGTGATCGAACTGTAGGTGGCGCTTTATCGAGCTTGTTGTCCCCACAGCCCGGTGTTTACTAACACAGCCTAACAAAAAAAATCGAACCTCGCCTAGCACGGCCTGGGCACAAGCGCATCGCTCTGCCAACTGCTTTGATCGCAAAATAAGCGCCCTTCGAGGAAATTTCCGGGAGAGTACCACTTCCAGCTTCAGGAACAAGTAAGACCCTTTGTCCAAAGCCCGCCTCGTCGTGTCCCAATCCCTTTTTATATGAAGACAAACAAAAACTTCAACAAATGGTGGACATCGCCGTCACCTCCCCCGTTAACAACCCAACCGAGTGGTGCGCACCCATCGTGATCGTACCAAAGTCGACTGGAGCAGTGCGCATATGTGTCGACATCACAAAAATGAGTCGTTATGTATTGAGAGTGTGGCATCTCATCCCGTCCGTCGAGCATACACTTGGCCTCTTTCAAGGGCCTAAAGCTTTCTTTAAACTCGAGGCTGATTCAGGGTTGAGATAGATTCCACTCAGCGGAGAAAGCAATAAATTCAGCTCATTCATCGCGCATTTAGGAATACTTTTCTTCATCTCGTGTTCCACTGAATACTTTCAAAACCAACTGTGTAACATCCTCGGAGTCAGTGGTGCCACTGCCTCATGAACAATGTTCTGATCTGGGGTTCCAGCAAAAAATAACACGACTAACGACTACAAAACGTGCTCCAGAGGTTTTGCCGTGCAATGCTCACAATCAATGAGGAAAAATGCTGGTTCGGGAAACAAGAGCTCACGTTTCTTGGTCACCGAATAGATGGCCTAAAAGTTCGACTCGACCTCTCAAAAATCAAGGCGGTTATGGGCATGACACAACTTGCATTGAGAACAGAGCTGCAGAGAGTCCTTGCAATGGCGACTTATCTTGCACGGTTCGTTGCCTGCTTCCCTGAAACCCTGCAACCACCCAGCTTGATACTTTCTAAAATTGAAGAGTTCGTTTGGGGACCAGTTTAGCAAAACGCCTTTGAGAAATAGGAAACAGTATTGTCACCTTAACCGGATTTTAGTATCTACCATGCCAAGAAAGAAACCGTATTGACAAGACACTGGACCCCTATGAGTCCCTTCGCTCGTGTCGAACTCCAAACTTCTAGAAAAAAAAAACTCATCTGAGCTGCTTATGAAAGGCCGATTGCAGTCAAAAAGTTCCCAAACAAACTTCTCAAACAAGCCATCTCGGACGTTCAGCAGCTCAAAATATTTGAAGCAGATTACCGACACAACCAACGGTCGGCCTGCCATGAACGCCACGGCGTCCAAAATCTGCCAGACATTGCCGATGGAGTAGACGTATGGGTCGTTGATCGCCTCCGCAAGGGTACCATGCAGGTTGCAACGCGGCTTCGATGCTCATATCTCGTGGACATTGGCCAAAGCGTAGTGCAAAGAAATTGTAAACATATTATACCCTACACAACACTCTACCGTTACAGGTTCAGTAGATGCTGTGTATGGAGATTCTAAAGGCTACAGGAGAGATCTGGGAACACATCACATTGTTACACAGGAACAGAACGCCGTGTTAGAGTCCTTCTCGATATTCAGACGAGTGACCACCCGCAAGGGAAGGGGGATATGTGGTGTCGGCTGCAGTCGGTGGTGGTCAGACCGAGCACGTTGTAGAAGACGAACAAGTCCTCATAATTGCACATTGCACGGGCACGAGATATATCTCGAATGCTAGCGGGACTGGAACGATGTCATTACAGAATATACTTGTGTAAATAGGAGCGATGACATAAACAATGTGAACAAGATGTTTGATAAATATTGGCACAAGACGCGCCGTAGGACAACAAAAACTATGGTTCCCTAGTTGTGCAATTTACAAGTGGCGCAGCCATTGTTTCACGCCCTCAATCAAAAACTAACTGCCTAAACAGGTTCATAGCCTCACAGCAGTAACTAAGTGACAGCGACCTAGTACAAAAGAGCAAATAGTACAGTGCGACAAACAGTAACATTAAGGTCACCTGATTGCTTAAAAGTTTATATCCATAGTTTTAAAGCACTTCTTTGAGTTCACACCAGGCTTGCAGGCGATAAGAAAAGGCAGGGAGCCCATGCACTCTGCGTGCCCTCACCGCCCACCTGGAGGCAATTGGTAGATACAATATATATTCAAATACTTTAAGGAAGAGAGGAAAAGGGGGCGGATCTGGAAAGTGTGTCACAGCAACACCCATCAAACAAGAACGTTCCAGCACCGACAGCACCCAGCCACCGAATATTGGCCAGCACAAGGAGAGATCGGACGCGAGTGAAGCGTCCTCTCGCCGGTTCGACACGAGTCCGAGCCTAACACCACCACAGCCCTCGCATCTGATCCCCCGCCTGCGCCGATCGACGCACAGCGACGAAAAAAAAATCTCAGCACCAAGGCGCTCCTGGCCAGCAGAATTCGGGTCACAGGTGCCAGCAACCCTCCCTGGATCTTAACTGACAGAGTTCTTTTCTGGAGTTCCTGTCGTTAGGAATCACTGCGGTCAGCATTGGGGGTAGGGCCAACCAGAGCTCAGTGGCTCGTAGAAGGCATGTTCTCCTGCGGCGGAGGGTGCACGTCAGAACAGGTTTGAAACGACCGGTACGGCTGTTGAGACGCGGTGTGTTGGGGCAGTTCATGTCGTCCGCAGCTATAAAACGACAAAACAGCCGAATGGAGGCCAGCTTTCTACGAAGTTGTAGCGTACGACAATTTGCGTTGCAGAAGAGGGAGTCGGTGCTAACGTCCCGATAACTGAGGAGGCTACTTCTGGGAGTACAGCGGCGGTAGAGCGTAAGAGTAGCCCTTCTTTGAATGCCTTCTAGGTTATTTGGACGTGAGTGTTGGTGTGGGCCCCAGGTGGCACAGCAGACCTCCAGCTGGGGTCACCCTCGTAGAAAGTCTATGCGCTCTAAATCATGACGTTAGTCTGTTTTCTTAAAGGGGGACCACCAGAAATATTCTTCCGCCTGGCGGAAAGTCCTCCTCGCCCTCTTTCTTTCACTTTCTCTCTTGTATTGTAGCACGGCGAGGCGAGGGGAAAGGTCCCCTTTTGCGCCGGCTTCTTCCGAGAGGATAAGCCGAGAAAATCCCCATTTTGTGCGACGGGCGATGGGTGCGGCAGCGGCGACCTCGTGACTTACAGGTATCTTCAGCTCCTATCGCGTAATATGCTTATTTTTCGGCGCTCGCCAAGCCTAGCCCCTCGGGTGTAGGTTTTACAGAGCTGCAAGGATGCGCCCTTGCAGTCACCGAATTTGAGCTGTCAAAGTTCTTTGGTTTAGCCCGTGGCAAAGTAAACGCATACTTTGGAGCTGCGATGCATCCCCGCACCCATTGAAGGAACGTTTCATGGATATTCTCGGTTGATCAAGGAGCTCTAAACACATGCGCGAGATGTGGTGATTTGGATATGTAAGCATGGACTTACATCTTCACAAAACATTCCATCTTAAAAAAAAAACGGCTTGTCACGCTCAAACCTGCCTCAAATCGGGATCGATGGAAAAGAAAACGATGTACCAGGGGCGGGCATCTTGTACAAGGTCTCTGTTTTTTAGCAGCGAGCACAAATTATTGTGTGCGCAACTCACACTATATAATGGCCAACGAATCTAGATGACTTTTATATTTACGCATCCCAACAACCACATGTGGTGAGAAGGCAGCAATGGTGTGTGTCGATACCAAAAAGTTTTAGTTTATCGTTTTTAGGTCTTGGATGACCGTACCCTACCACAATATATAAGCTATCCCAGGTAGCACCGAGTTCTGGGCCGAAACTTGGCTTTTGTCTGGGAGTTTAGGGCATTGAAAAGCCCGAAGAAGCCGAAGTAGAGCCAAACCTGACCTACCTTGGCAATAGTCTGGGTATTTTGGCCCTAATTCGCCAAACAAGTGCCAAACTTAGGCTTCACTGCCTGGAAGTTCGGCTATCATCTGGCATCTTTGGGCCTAAATCGCCTAACAAATGCCAGAGTTAGGCTTACTGCCCGGTAGTTTGGAAGATATTTGGCATTTCTGGGCCAAAATCGCCAAACTAATGCCAAAGTTAGGCTTCACTTTTTGTTAGTTCGGCTGTCATCTGGCACCTTCGGGCCAAAATCGCCACAGATGTGCCAGAGTTAGGCTTACTACCTTGTAGTTCGGTTGACATCTGGCATCTTTGGGCCCAAGTCGCCAAACAAGAGCCAAAGTTAGGCTTCGCTTCCCGATAGTTCGGCTGTCATCTGGCAGATACGGGCCAAAGTCGCCAAACAAGTGCCAAAGTTAGGCTTCGCTTCCCGATAGTTCGGCTGTTATCTGGCAGTTACGGGCCAAAGTCGCCAAACAAGTGCCAAAGTTAGGCTTCGTTTCCCAATAGTTCGGCTGTCTTCTGGCAGCTACGGGCCAAAGTCGCCAAACAAGTGCCAAAGTTAGGCTTCGCTTTCCGATAGTTCGGCTGTCATCTGGCAGCTACGGGCCAAAGTTGCCAAACAAGTGCCAGAACTAGGCTTACTGCCTTCGCGTTCGACTGATGACGTGTTGGTACTTTTTAATTATTTAGAAAGTGGAGACACATAAGGGACGATACATACAGGACAATCTTTCAACTCCAACAACATTTATTTTCGGCTTCAAGCTCAAAGCCCGCCCGCTCCGTGGAACTACGGGAAAGGGAAATGTTGGGGGAAGGAGAGGAAGCGGAGGAAGTGTAAGCGATCCCCCTGTCCTGCGGGGCCAGGTACATCGGGCAAACGGGGCGACGCTTCAACGACCGACTCCGAGAACATCAAATGAACGCCGAAAGAGCTGCTTCGGATTCTCAGCACCCGATCGTCATTCACGGGAAAAAATGTCTCGGCTGCCATCCTAATTTCGCCGGCACGACAGCCATGGGAGGCCACTGCGAGCGAGTCGGGAGAGAAATAATTGAGGCCTATCGGATGGCGACAAGCCCGCAAAATATAAGCACCCCTTCCATTTCGCTCTCAAGAAAGGAGATTATCTTTCTGAGGCCCACAATGGAAGCCGAACGCTGACAGACTAGGCAAGGCGACAAGGTCACCGGCAGAAGCGGCCTTTCCTTTCATTCCGTTCCATTTCATTCCAGACAAGGGCTGGGATTCCACGTCTCTTATTTCCCTACTGTTGAACAGGTCGGGATACACACTCTCCCCTTTAGCTTTGGCTGTACAGCAGGTTTTCTTTTTCTTTTTTTTTAAAGTTGGCTTTGTTTTTTTTTTTTTTTTTTGTTTTTTTTTTTTTACTCTAAAGTGTCGAAAATGCCGAAAGAGCTTAGCTGCGTTGTTGATGCCCCTTCGACCTCGCCTTTTGCAAATCCTCCCCACCTGCTTGCGAAACGCGTGACCTCTCTGCGTAGGACGCGTGGGACAAAAACGTTTGGACGAACATTTTTTCGCGTGACTCTCTTTGTCACGCCGATGGGATCTCTGGGGCTGTTGTTTTCGCCGTTTGCCTAGTTATAAATAGGCGGGCCACGTAGGTCCGGTGTTTGAAATGCGCTCTTCAGTGTTCTGTTGCTTTCGTGCGTTGCAGACGCGGCCGTGTGTTTTCGTCGTAAACGGCCGGAATACGTCCATGCCAATTTTTCGGTAATAGCCATTTTTCTCACCGGAGTTCGTGGAATTCTTGTGATGTGTTTGTTGGATACGCTTCGACAAAAACTGCTCTTCGCCGACGACGAGACGTCAGTGGAATGTGCGCAACCTTCCTTCTCGAGTGTGTTTGTGGGGTGCCTCGGATGGATTATGCATCTATCAAGGATTACATGATATCGCTCTTTTATTAGTAAGTACACTGCAAGCATGCTTCTGATAGTAGTCCTGCTTTCCTCTCAATCTCCGCGGTTTTTTGTGTGATGAGTTTTGTTTGGCATGAGGACAGTGTTAAGTTTTATTTTATAATTTGCTTTTCGTTTTACAGAGAAGTGTGACCTTTGCAAATATGTCGAGAATACATTGTGTGTAATGATAGTGGTTTAATAAACTTCTGGGAGTGATCGAAAAAATTTTGCTTGTCCGTATATGTGATTGGATATGCAGCAAATGATATGCAACGTACACATACTTGCACGACGTTCGGCCAATACGGAGCAGACGCATCGTAGAGTATTCGCTCAATATTGCGCGAACGCTAGGCCGGGGCAAAAGGGCTGTACGGCAATACCTGCCGGATATCAAACGATGGTGCAAAATTAAGATTTACTGCGGCAGTTATGGCTCAAGTCTGGCACTTACTTTGGCAGAACCGTGGCGCACCAGAGAAAAGCCAAACTTGGCATGTCCGAAATACCCAAATTTGGCGCTGCTTTGGCAGTTATGGCTCAAGTCTGGCACCTAATTTGGCACAATTGTGGCAGATCAGAGAAAAGCCAAACTCGGCGCGGCCGAAATACCCGAGTTACGCGTTGCTTTGGCAGTTAGGGCTCAAGTCTGGCACTTACTTTGGCAGTACTGTGGCGGACCAGAGAAAAGCCAAACTTGGCATGCCCGAAATATCCAAATTAGGCATTGCTTTGGCAGTTATGGCTCAAGTCTGGCACTTAATTTGGCACAACTTTGGCGGAGCAGAGAAAAACCAAACTTGGTGTGGCCGAAATACCCGAATTAGGCGTTGCTTTGGCAGTTAGGGTTCAAGTCTGGCACTTACTTTGGCAGAACTGTGGCGGACCAGAGAAAGGCCAAACCTGGCATGTCCGAAATACCCAAATTCGGCGTGGCTTTGGCAGTTATGGCTCAAGTATGGCACCAACTTTGGCACTCCTCTGGCGCACCAGAGAAGAGCCAAACTTTGGCATGCCCTAGTATCGCCCAACTAAGGCTATACTCAGGCACCCTACTTTGGCACTGATGATTGCCATGGTGCAAAAACCTAACTGCGCCAAAGTTGGGCCCTTATGTTTGCCAGACCTTTGCCCAAGTTGGGCATTCCTCTGGCGTGCTACCTGGGATAACCTTTCTGTGAGCAATCTTTGTCGAGTGCGGCTATCGAAGCGTGTTGTGTTATAGTTCAAGGTTGCTTAAATTGGTGCTATAGCACGTGCTGCCACTTTAAAGTATTTTTGAAGCATTAAAAATTAAAAAAAAATAAATCAAGTGTAGCCAATTTTTTTTTAACATGAAACGCGTTTGTAATTTGTCATTGCGAACGCATTTTAGGTCTACTGCCACACAGTTAGCACGGACAAACTGTCGTCGGTCTTTCTAATTTTGTTTTTTTAGAAGGAAATGATGTTTAGAAAACTGTTAATGCAACTATCCAACCTAAGTGGTAGAGCGCAGTGCTAGACAATACATGTTGCTGGGCAGAAATAGTAAAAAGCGCCGATGTCGCGTTCGGGCTAACAGTGCCGCGTAATGTACGCATACCTCTACAAGATCAGCGCAAGCATAATATGGCAATGCATTTATTACACAATTTGTTTTAATAGATGAAAGGTTTCAAAAAATCGTCGCAGCGCCTTGATTATCACAGCTGACAACGATGTCACACTTATTAGCGGCTTTGGCTTGCTTTATCAAGTCGTCAAAAGCAGACATCTCCGTGGTTTTAAAAAAAGTGAGGTTCAGGCTTGGTCGGAGATTGCTACGGTTACACTCGTATGCTTTTTCAGTTCTATCTCGGTTACACTCGTATGCTTTTTGCAGTTCTATTTCAGTTTTATCTATCTAAACACCGGCGATAGTTTGTTCGTGCTAACTGCGGGGCGTAGAGTACCTAAAAGTTTTTTTACAATGGTATATACAATTCTGCGTCACGTTAAAAAAATTGTCTGCTTTTGCTTTAGTTTCTTTGAGACACCACAAATACTTCGAAGTGGCGGCTATGATACCAATGCAAGCAACGTTGAACCATAACACGATACGCTAGACTTTCCAAAGAGGGGTTTAATATTGTATTTTCCGCTTCATAGACGCCCTCCATAAAGAATGTAAACAGCGAGTCTAGCTTACATTTCGTTGTGGGTACGGACCGTACGGTTATCGAAGTGGCTAAAAGCGACCCACTAAATCTTTCTAGTATTGATTTCCACCCTTGATGCCCTCTCACCTCAGGTGGTTGTTGTGAATGTGTAAATATGAATTTCAAACATTTTGCTGGCCATCATGATCTGCGAGTTAGGCACACAACAGGGCCTTTTAGTAAATCGTTTTCAAAGGCCCGCTGCCACTTCAGGCGCGCGCTTCAAAGAATGCATCGAAGTGGCAGCGCGAGCTTCCGCTAAATATAGTGTGGCCTGAAAACATAGTCTGCTAAAGTTCTCCAGTAATTTGTGCTCGCTGCTAGAAAACAGAGACCTTCAACAAGATGCCCGCGCCTAGTACATCGTTTTCTTTTCTATCGATCCCAATTTGAGGCAGATTTGAGCGTGATAAGCCGTTTTTTTTTTCTTTTTTAAGATGGAATGTTTTGTGAAGATGTAAGTCATCCTTACATATTCAAGTCACCACATCTCGCGCATGTGTTTTGAGCTCCTTGATCAACCGAGAATATCTATGAAACGTTCCTTCAATGGGTGCGGGGATGCATCGCACCTCCCAAGTATGCGTTTATTTTGCCACGGGCAAAACCAAAGAACTTCGACAGCTCAAATTGGGCGACTGCGAGGGTGCAGCCTTGCAGCTCCGTAAAACCTGCACCCGAGGGGCTAGGCTTGGCGAGCGCCGAAAAATAAGCATATTACGCGATAGGAGCTGAAGATACCTGTAAGTCACGAGGTCGCCGCTGCCGCACCCATCGCCCGTCGCTCAGAATGGGGATTTTCTCGGCTTATCCTCTCGGATGAAGCCGGCGCAAAAGGGGACCTTTCCCCTCGCCTCGTCGTGCTACAATACAAGAGAGAAAGGGAAAGAAAGAGGGCGAGGAGGACTTTCCGCCAGGCGGAACAATATAATCTGGTGGTCCCCCTTTAAGGAAAGCTGTGGCGAAACTACGCATACATTTTTTTTTTCACGTAGGTGCACCACGTTCTCGCCACCCACTCGGACCTCCCCACGTCCTACGCTCATTTAGAATCTCCTCGTTTATTTTTGTGCGGTCTTACATAAAGCAGTGCTTATACTATATACTTCTAATAAACAACATATTACAAAGCGTGATGTTGCGACCTTGCATAAATGGCCTCTACTTGGTGGACATATCTTATCACGGTTTTTTTTTGTGATACTAACGTACCGCGGCAGTTGCAGCCAGGGTGTGATTGAAACTCTTTGTCTCGGGCAGCACAAGCCCCACCTCAGCGTAGTTTCAACAACTGGTGACGAAGAGGAGATCAGCGGACATCATGCCGAAGTTCCACTAGTTCCACCCGTACGAGGAAATGTTGGATTACTATATATGTCGCTTTTGAAGTTTTGTTTGTACACGCTTTAAAGCCAGGAGATTAGGCCCCAACGCTTGATAGAAATTGGATGCAGAAGATAATGCTAAACAAAGATCAGTTTTCGGAGTTACAGCAAAAAAAAAATATCTATTGAGGTGTTGAAACATTTATTGAGGCGTTGAAAAATCTATTGAGGCGTTTTTACCGGTGTTCAAGATTGAAGCCGGAACCATAATAAGATTCACTGCCAGCCTTGTTTCCAGCGATAACGCGCAGCCACTGTTCTGCAAGCATCCTACCATCCCTTTAGCGTTCAAAAAAGGGGTAGCTTGTGAATTGAGGAGTACTGTTGACCTAACTATTTTGACGACTGTAAAGACAAGTGACTGGGCAACCCCTTTGGTCATTGTTCCAAAATCCGACGGAAAGATTCGTATATCTGTAGAATACAGCGTATCAGTAAATCCGTACTTGCGCACCGAACACTACTCCTGGCCATTGGTTGACGAGTTGTTCGCGACGCTCAGGGGATGCACCATGTTGGCAGTTCTTGATTTGCACGCTGCCCATTGGGAGTTGAAACTTCATCGCGACACGAGGAAAGTGCTGAATCTAAATAATCACCTTGGCTTTTTTGAATTTTCACCATTGCTGTATGGCGTTTCTAGTGCCCCTACTATATTTCAGGCCACCATACATAACAAGTTGCATGGTTTTCCTAAATTTGCACGCTACACTGATGATGTGCGAATCGCATACAATAACTTTGACGAGTGTCTAGAATACTTGAGACTGGCGCTAGAATGTCTTGCAAGCACTGCGTCAGTTTGAACGATAAAAAGAACAAGTTTTTTTGTAAAAGAAGTGTAGAATCTCGAAGGAAAGGCACTTCGGCCGTGCCTCGACAAAATTGAAGCGGTCAAAAGCGCTCCACTTCCTACAAATATTCACGAGCTCCTTAGCTTTATGTAGCAATGTTAAACACCTATGCGAGGGTTCTTCTAAATTTGGCGAGATTGTTACACCCTTTGTTTGATCTGCTAGAAAAAGTGGCTCAGTGGCAGTGTTCGAAGGAATGCAAAGAATGTGTCAGAAAACCTAAGAAACTCCTCTGCTGTGCTGATGTTTTGACTCTGTATCTCGCAAGTAAGCCTGGTTGGTTGACGTGCGACGCTTGCAATTAGGACATAGGAGCGGTCCTGAATTATGAGGTCAGAAAGAGTGTCTACAAGCCGATCAACTACGCTTCAAAAAAATGAAGGACGGCCGAACAAATCCACTTTCGCAACACTTTCGTAACAAACCACTGTCCCCTAAACACACTTTTGAAGCATGACCAGAAATCAATTGGGATAACAGAAACACGTATCCAGAGATTGCGGCTGCTATCAGTGGATCAGTGGATTGTAAATGCGAAAGTTGTCAGCATTGGTCACGCCGACGCCCTTCAAGGCTTCCTGTATCTGAAACAAATTGAAGACTGTGACCATGGAAACTATTGTTCACCCCCCGAGCATATTTCAGTCACACGTTGGACAGTGCAGAAAGAAACAAGATTGCTACCCCGGGTCATCGATCTCACGAACTGGGAATGGCCATAAAATGTCCACGACGGGAACCTACTTCCCTAGTTCCAAAAATAAAATGTCCGTCTTCTACCAATCAAGACTGCTTGATATGGGAACGACAGCGGTCATTCCAAGAGGCTTGCACGACGTGATTATCCGTCTTCTGCACAAAGGACATCCAGGAACATCGAAAATGAAAATGTTTGCGCGGTAGCATGTTTGGTGGGCGGTCTGGACGCCATATTTTAATACCTGGTGCGAACTCGCGACGTCTGTTAGCAAGGCAAAACAACGTCCCTCATGCTTCTTTGCAAATTTGGCTCCTGAGTACACGGGTTTTTCAACTAGTCCACTTGTACTTCGCGAAGAAAGAAAGCTCGAACAACCTGATACTCGTAGACGAGTATTCGAAATGGTTTGAAACCAGGTTATTGTATTCTACCACCACAGTCTAAACACCTGAAAAGCTGCAATTGGTAATCTGACAGTTTTGGCCGCGGAAAGAAGTTGTCACAGATAATCGGCAACAGCTTGTATCAGAATAGTTTGATACCTTCCTGCGAAAAAATGTAATAACGCATATGACCACTCCTTTATAACACCCGCCTTTCCGATCGTGCTGTTCGAAGAGTGAAGACGTTTCTACTCAAGCATGTGCGCGAGGACAGCAAGCTAGGGTAGCAAGAAAGGCATGCCGCTGGAGCTTTCCAACTTCTTATTTTAATACCAAACAACTCCGCAGGAGGTAACGGGAAAATCGCCGGCAGGGCAATTTCTTGGACGCTTACCGCGTATGCGTCTGGACTCATTGAAATCTGGCTTCCTTTATCTGCGACAAGCGAAACAACGTAAAACCAAGAAACAAATTGATAATACACGTTAAAAAGTCAAACGATATTGATGTCGGAGACAAAGTGTGGGTACGAAATGTAAGGGGGAGGAGATTGGATGGGTCAGCGGACAGGTGACACAGCTAATTGACACAATTGTTTTACTTAGCTCCAAGGATGAAGAAAGCGAAGTATGTTTCCCCGCTACCACGAAAGCAAATCATCGACTACAATTCAATTACTGTTCAGAAACGAGTATAGAGGGGATTTAGCAGGTGTTTAAATTTTAAATGCGCGGAATGGTTGGCTCAAATAGTCTAGCAGTAGACTATAGGTGGCATGCACATAACTGTTAGGACTAGCGTAAATGAAGAGACTGGTTACTCTGCGCTAGCCGACTTTTACAAAGTCCAAAAAATTATGCTGGTTGTAGTAGGTAATGAACTATTTAAACAGAAACCTAAATAAATAAACTTTAAATGGTTGGGTTAAACTTATAGTAAAAATAATAGATACCACCAAACGATCCTTAATACCAGCATTGCGGAATATCCTTTTTTTTTTTTTTAAGGGACGACTGTGACCATTGAGAATCAGCTTACTCAACGTCTGAGAACATATATTAAAGTTGAACCTATGCAGTTTTTTCTACACCTGAAAAGTTAAATTTGATTTCCCTTTGTTTTGTTTTCTAACATTACGCAGTCTGTTGGAATATAACATTAGTGTCGCCCCTGAAAATAAACAGTTGGTATAAAAATGTTGGGCCCTTTCACATTTTGGGATTGTCTGGTCGAAACTTCTTTTATCGTATTAATCGAGTATGGATTTCTTACAGACTCATTTCTTAACCGATCAGACTCAAATCTCCAAAAGTTGTGTTTTATAATCGATAAATATTACGCTTTCACCATACTGACGACTAGTTACAACTAGATAAAGTAAAGCCATCTTTAAGAAAATAAAACAAAATCGATCAGTCTGAGTAATTAAGGCCAGTTGTCATTGCTTTGAGCACAATGATTTCTTTAATAAGAACACGGCTTCATTTTACACTGCGTATCAGGAACTGATGTATAACCGCATCTACGCGCACCTTCCTTGTGAATGCGTTTGGTAGTAAATTGCTTAACTGATAATATAAGAAAATATAATATTATTTCGTAACTCTTCATGTGTGGAAGTATGTAATAATATTTATGGATAGTTGACAAGCAACATAATTGTTAAGGTGCCAGACTTGGGATAAAATGCCACGCATAAACTGAAGTACCAGCTGAGAACCTAAATCTGGCACTTGTTTGGCGATTTCGGCCCAACGTTGACACATAAAAACCACACAATCAGTGATAAACATGCATCCAGGGCGTATGACACCTCCGTGATGCGTGCATCACACCACTTTTCGTCTTCCGTTTGTTTTTTTGTATCTCGTGATTTCAACGACAATCAACACTCTGGTGGAAGACGCTCGTCAGTCTTCAACGCTTCCGACGCAAGTCCCCACTTTGCGAACGCCTGTATATATGGCCTCCATCCTGCAGCACTCATGTTTAGAGCGAAACGCCTAGAAACACTGTACGACATTATCAACTGCCTATATACAGATGGGTCTGAAAGTAGGTGTTTGACATCGACCGGATGAATGCCTCGCTCACTTTTTTTCATAATATGAGTTACTAAAACATAAGAAATGTCCTCGCTCTGACAACGTTCATTCGATTTACGAGTCCTATGCCGGTTGCCTCAAAAATGCTAATAGATGCTTGTCCATTTAGTTGGCTAAGAATGTTTATTTTGTGATTTAGCTGCTCCCCGTTAATGTCGGCTGATGCTGAACAAAACCAAGCCCCAAAACTGTTGCTAAACTAGGCGTGAAAATAATTAGTTCTTCACAATGTTCGATGACACAGAGATAATGCTGAAAGCCATACAGGCGATTGTCGTGCAATTTTTTCTATAAAATTTCCAAAGAGCAAACTTACCTGAGGAAAGAAAAAAAAAAAGGAAAAGGCTTAACTCCTATGGAAGCGCAGCGAAGCCACCAGTCTTCAAACAAAGGGCTCTGTTTGGCATGGGAGACAGGATATGGCGCGATCAGTGGCAACGCCAACTGCCGCCTACGAACGCGAGCATACGGCGCCGAGATTGGCACCGTCAAATAGCAGACGATATTTTCGACTCAAAAGCGGCGCGCCTTCCACACGCGGCGACAATCGCAGAACCAAAAACAGGCCCGGTACGAAGAAGGACTTGCAAGGCAGACGACATAAGTACACCGGAAAAAAACGGCCACAATAACTTGACAACCGATTGTTTTAATCAATTATGCGTTGATTCAATGTCTTTTACTAGTAAGGATGATAGAATCATGCATTGGCCCTTGACATCAAAAAAGTCGCGCCGCTTTTGAGTCGAAAAGATCGTCTGCTAATGACTACGGCTCTGGGCGCCATACCCAGGTTCGTTGGCGGCACTTAACGCTGCGACCGCTTGCGCCATCTCTCGTCTCCTGTGCCAAACGGTGCCCTATTGCTTGAAGACCGGTGACTTCGCTGAGTTTCCATACGGGTTAAGCCTTATTTTTCTACTTTTTCTTTAGGTACGTTCGCTCTTTGCAATTTTCATAGAAAAAATGTACCCCCTGTGGGCACGCTGCGCAAGATCGTAGCGCGGTAGGTTAAGATCCGATTTTCTCGGTCGATTTAAAGACCCTGGCCGCTATGTGAGACACCCTGTATTATTCAAAAAATAGGAAAGTGAGGAACAAATAGCTCATCAAGCTATAAACGGGCAAGCAAACTCGAAAAACTATCATGTGTGTTGTAAATACTGTATTCAAAAACAACTTTGTATTACCTGTTTCTTCAACTCTGTTGTTTGAGTGTTGATCTCTGAAGTAATAGCTTGATTTTATTTTTAGTTTTTTTTACCAATGAATTTTTCACCGAAAAAAATGGCTAGCGCCTCGGTGGCTAACTTTCAGATTAGTTTAAACTAAATGCCTATCCAGATTGATTTGAAATGCCACAAAATGAATCCTGTATTACAGCCCAATTGCTGTTCAAAAATGAGTATATCATTAATTTAGCAGGTGTTCAAATCTTGAAAGCTCGGCATGCAAAGTTCAAATTGATTGTCAGTATAGATCTCGTCCTCTTAACTTCAAGGCTGAATCGGATTGAAGAGGATGTGGCCGTTGTGCTAAACGATTTTCAAAGTCCACAGAATTCATCTGGTCGTAGGAGGTATTAAACTAAATAAGCGGAAATATAAATAACTGAAGTTTGTCTGGTTGTGTTAAAATTATATTACAATTAATGATAACCATTCAGACTTTTATCTGGGGGCCTATAATTTACACATCATATTTGTTTATTTTTCAGGGGGACTGTGTCTATTCAGGATCAGCTTCATCAACATCTAAGAACAAACATTACTGTTGAGCTTTAGCAGCATTTTCTACTGCAGACAGGTTCTCTTTTCTTTTCATTTGCCTTTCTCACATGACGCAGTCCGTTGGAATACAACGTTTGTACCACGCCTGAAAAGAAACTAACTTGGTTTAGAAATCTTGGTCCCTCTCACATTAAATGAAGGATGGGCGGTGACTTTTTTTTAATCGTACTAAACGAGTATGAATCTCTTCCAGTCTCATTTCTGAACTTTTCGAGCTCAAAGAAGGGATATGCTTTTTTATGTTGTAAAATATACCGCGATTTTCAGTTTACTGCCACCTAGTTTTGAGTGCTTATAAAAAGGCCAACTTTAATGAAACAGAAAAAAAAAAATCGATGAATATTTGTTTTCAAGGCCACGATACAATATTTACACATTTCTATACTCTTGGAATAAGAACTTATTTTATAAAGAAACGACTTTATTTTTACCCTGCATATCATGAAGGGGTGAATAATCTTATCAACAAACATATTTAGTGGGAATGCGTTTGACAGTACATTGATTAACTGACAATAATTAAAAAAAATATTAACAATAACTAACAATGCTTGAGTGCAACTAAGTAAATATTGTAAAGGTTAAGCTTGAAAATGCAAAAAAAAAAGAAACTATTGATTAATAGCACTTCCGTATTCAATAACCTTTTATGGGACCCACCGAGATTTCAGAAGGGTCTTGAAGTACCCTTTAACAATTTCTGAGAGGTCCGAGGCTTCGTCGAAGTTTTCAAAGGGACTTGAGTTACCCTTGAAATATTTATGAGTGGTTGGAGACGCAAGTCGTACATTTTTTTAGAAGCCTAGAGGGTATATCGCAATATTTTTTTTCGGTAGAGCACGAAACGGCTCAAAACAGCATGAACAAGTTTGTGAAAAAAATCACGTGACCTTTCAAGATATATGTCGCGGAAGCCGCTTGGCCATTTTGCGGTGGGCGACCGCAACGGGCGGTCACTCAAGATACGCTTCCTTTCCCGAGCTTGGAATCTATCTTTGAAATCAGCTCACAGTGCGGATAATGAAGAAGGCCTCTCAAAACCGTGTTTCTTTCATCTCTTTGTATGTCCGGCATTAAGAAATTTTCCAGCGAGCGAAAAGGACGCCAGGGACGCGATCACGATGGAACAAGGGACGGCACTGTGACCATGCTTCGGATTTCGTGAAAAGAGTCGGATGCTGGTTTTGAGTTCGTTGTTTTCGCTGAAAGCGTTACTGCGAGAGAGTGTGTGGAGCACCTGCTTGGTTTTGAAGTTGATGTAGCGTAGAGCTCAGGAATTTAAGGAGCGGAATTGTGAGTACCTCGGGACATATACCTTTGGCGACACGGAACTTATTTGCCGCTATTTGTTATAATCACTTCTTTTCCCAGCTGCTTGCGCTGCATACATGCATGTAAAACTTAGTATAAAAAGCTTCCAATCACGTTTTAATCAACTGCATTTTTGGTGTGTGGTTAATGGTCACTTTGCCGTCAAAAGAGATGAAAGGCTTTGGGGGTCTGAGTGGCTGAATGTCTCGAAACAATTTGCAGGGATGCAGTGGTATGAAGTGTTTAAGTGGTTTGAAAAACAGAAGGGGTTTGTAGGGCTCCGGTGTCTGAATGGCTAAGAGGGCCCGGTAACACATTCTGGCTAAACATTTATTTCCAATAGGGTCAGCAAAGTTGATTAAATAGTATTGATAAAATTTATTGACAGAAAGTTAAAGGGCGTTAATAATGATATAGTCGGAGAGTATCAGATTAGTCGCATTAAAGGAAGATCTATTTAAATAAAGATTCAAACCAAAACAAGAACATATAGGTGTGGCAAGAGTCGGGATTAGTTGGTTTTCATCCTGATGAACCTGAACGAAGCCTTTGATCGAGTACAGCAGAGTTTTCGTATAAACCTTTAGAACATGTAAATACGGGCCAATTGATCATGCGTTTTTTTTTTTTTTTCAAATTACAAGCCCCGGATGTACCACCCAATTTATATTTAATGAAAAACAAACACGTGCAGTCATATATTGTGTTCCATGAAAAAAAGGTTGCCCAATATCACCCCCATTTTTAGCATATTGTTCTTCAATATAACATTATTAGTATATTGTGCGAGTCAAATACATAAAATATTAGAATTAAAAAAATTAGATGTAATAACCGTGGTAATCGTGCGAGACAGGGTAGGGTGGCTGTGTTGTACGCCCCAACAAACAAGCATGCCGAAAAAAAACACGCAGTATCTGTACATTTACTGAAGTCTTAAAGTGAGAGGAATATCTAATATTTGCCTTCTTGATCACACGCTATCGTTTCTTACCATTCGAGAAGGAGCAGAGAGGTGATGACAATGGCTAGTGCACGCATACTGGCTATGCTATCAAAGCCTGTCTTCACAAAAATCGCGGAGAGAAGTCTCATAACAGTGTCTGTAACAAAACCTTTATATACTGGACCGTAAAGTTTGAGACCCTTCAAGTAAAACATGACGTCGTCTTTTTCATCACTGAGAAAATATTTTTAGTTATCCAGTTTCCGAAATAAAATTTAAAAAAAAAGCACTGAAATATTTGCATTCTGTGCAGGTTCAGCATACTTTGGCGCAAAAAACAACAAAAAAAGACTTGTGGGAGAGTCAAGGAAACAATGAAAGGATCGACGAAGAACGGAATGGTCAACCGATCACTCACGTTTGTGTCAACGACTTTTTTTTATGAAAGATCGACGAACCGTTCTTGTAGTTTTATGCACGAGCAGTGAACAACGACGCAAGAACGAATGAAGAAAACTTTAGCTTTTCGAGTCTTCTCCGCAATCTTGCAAATAATTGTTTGTTACTTAAATTAGAACTATCTTGTAAAAACGCCCTTACCTTTTGTTTCACGCATTATTTAAAGCTTTCTGAAAATTTTAACCTTTTGCAATTACATTTGTGTTTAAATAACAAAATACACTGATATATTTTGGTAATCCTTAAGTGCTTTGCTATTTAAAATATAATATTACCTTAGACCCGACGAATTTAATACTACAACTATTTTCTTATACATAGTTAAGTCAGTGAAACAACGTGAGGAAACTGTAGAAGAATAAGGCAGACAGGATAGACGCTGACCAACTAGCCCAGCTCACCACTTTTCAAACTATTTCCTTTCTTGTGCTAACCTAGTCAATTCAACTTAAATCATGTACTGATATCACAAGGCTCGTACTGACCTTGGTAGATGGAAACTCGGGTAGTTCTATCGCGGACAAAATTAACTGAAGCAGTCCTCTATTTTCTGTTTGGTGTTCCTTATAGTTTTGGAGAGAGCTGTGGCCCGAACTAGGAATGGAATGCTAGGTTAAGTTATATTACTACGAAAGCATTAACTGCCCGATGGAGCGAAGCCGGCATTGTCTGTAACCGTCTGTAGCAGCAAAACCACACCTGTATTCCCATTGGCTGCGACGTGTCATGTCGGTCCGTAACAACGCGGTCATCGTTGCTAAGGAGTCAGCCGAACTGCTGGCAATGCAGCGGGAGGGGGCGACGCGGGTATGCGCTGACCTGACGTTAGGCCTAACGTTACGCATTAAGGTCTAATGTCGCCAACCGGTACGCGCAGCATTCCGATGTTAAAGAAGGCGACGCGGGTATGCGCTGGAATAACGCTAGGCCTAACGTTACACTTTGATGTCTAACCTCGTCAGCCGGCCCTTTGAGGTCGTCTTAGACATAGCTCTCTGAGCGTTGCCCTTGAGGTCGTCCTAGAGGTCGTCCTAGACTTCGTCCTCTTGGCGTTGTTCTCGACGTCGTCCTTGACGTCGTCCTTTAGGCGTCGTTCTTCACGTCGTCCTAGACGTAGGCATGAGGTCGTCCTAGAGGTCGTCCTAGAAGTCACCCTAGACGTCGTTCTTGACGCAATTCTAGGGGTCATTCTTGACGTCGTCCTTTAGGTATCGTTCTCAAATTCGCCCTAGAGGTCTTCCTTTTAGGCGTCTTTCTTGGCGTCGCCCTAGGCGTCGTTCTTAAGGGCATCCTAGATGTCGTGAGAGATGTTGTCCTTGATGTAGTCCTTGGCGTCGTCCTAGACGTCGTCTTTAGGTTGTCCGTGAGGTCGTTCTCGGTGTCGTCCCAGACGCCGTCCTTGACCTCCTCTCAGAAGTCGTCCTAGACGCCATACTTGGCGTCGATCTTGAGGACGTCGTCCTAATCTTTAAAACATATAGAAACAGTACTCGAAAACGTTTCACCCGTGGGACTATAATGCTTTTGCATTCCTACACGAAAGCATTCTTAAGTGTGCACATTTACTTAAATAGTGAAGAACACTAGGATGCATACGTGTGGGAATGCGCAAGCATTATAGTCCCGGAGGCTATATGTATTCGAGTAATGTTTCAACACGTATTAAAGTTTAGGACGACGTATAGGACGACGTCGAGGACAACGTCCTAGAGATCGACGTCAAGTACCACGTTTATGACGACCTCTAGGACGACGGCGAGGACTACGTCAAGGACAGCGTCAAGGACAACGCCAAGGACGAGTTCTCGGGCGACCTTAAAAAAGATGTCTATGACTACGCTATGACGAATTTTAGAAGGACCTCAAGAGCGACCTTAAGGATGACGTCTATAACGATGTCGAGAACGAAGTTTATAGGACGACGTCTTGGACGCCATCTAGAACAAAGTCAAGAAAGACGTCTAGTTCGACTTCTAGGGCGAAATCTAGGACGACCTGGAGACCGTCGTCAAGGGCGACATCGATAGTGACGCCTAGAGAACGACGCCTAGGACGACGTCGAGAACGACGTCTAGGGCGACCTCTAGAACGACCTCAAGGACGGCACCTAGAGGACGACGTCTAATACGACTTCAGTGTACCGCTTAACGACGTTGGAGCTCAAAGCGTAAAGTTCGGCCTAACGTTGCGCCAGTGCATACCCGCCTTCTCCCCTCCCGTCAAACAGCTACGAGTACCGGTAGACGACGCTAGACCTCAAATCGTAATATTAGGCTTAACGTAAAGCCTAACGTCAAGCCAGCGCTCCCCCCCCCCTCTTCCCCGCTGCGCAGCCAGCTGTTCGGATGGCTTTTTAGCAATGATGACGCCGTTGCTATGGAGCCACATGACGCTTCGCAAACAATGGGCATCCACGTGCCGTTCCGCTCCATCGGACAGTTAATCCTTTCGTATTAATAAAAACGAGCACTGAAATATTTGCTTTGAATGCCGGTTCGGTGGCCTTCGGTGCGTTTCAGAAGCAAAACAAGCTTGTGGAAGGATGAACGGAACAATGGTAGCGTCGACTGAATAATAGAAGGGTCAACCGAACAGCTGCGTTTATCTCAAAGAGCTTCGTTAATGAAAGATCAACGAACCTCGAACTACGTTCTGCACGACCATTTCACAACGACTCTAGAATACACGAAAAATGCAATAGCTTTTCGAGTCTTTTCCACTTTCTTGCAATGTCTCACTGGTTATTTAAGTAAAAACAATTGTGTAACAGCGTAATTCTCTTGTGCCTCACGCATTATTTACAAAATTTCTGCGATTTTAAACCTTTGACAATTACATGTGTGAATGAATTGCAATAACCACCGAGATATATTGCTAACGATAATTTGATACTTGGCTGTTTAAAATAAAACTTCACAATAGCCCCTCTCCCCCCACCCCGAATTCCACAAGTCATTGCCTCTCTTGTGCTATCCTAGCTTATGACAGAAAAATCTGGTACTCATGTCACAGTATGCGTTCGTGACAGAGCTTGGAGAATGGAAACTCGTGTCGTTCTATTACGGAAATATTAACTGAACAAATGCCTCATGGTGCTTTGGTCTAGCTCTCGGTTCTGGGGAGAGCTGTGGTCCGAACTAGGAACGGGATACGATTTTAAGTTTGTAGACTTCGGCCTATTTGCCAAATTAAGGGGGAGATAATTGAGTATGTGGGGTCCGCAGACGGAAAATGATGAGGATCGAGTATTTGGGCTCATATGACCCGCGGAAGTACGTTTCATGTTCCTAGCTATTATCTCAGAATTAGTGACAAACGTGTGAACTAAGTCATCTCTTTACTGGCACAACAAACATGCATAATCTGCTTATCACCTGTCCACAGCCCCCACTTTTCAGAGAGGTGGAGAAAAGCACATAACCTCTCGTCGTAGGACGCGTAGAAAGAATACGCTCGGAGGACAATTTGTCGTGTGTGTCCCTCTGACATTCTCATAGGCTCACTGGGGCCGTAGTCTCCGCCGTTCGGCAAGTTATGGCGATGGCTAGGGGCCACGAAGGTACGCTTTTCAAAACCCGGTCTTCAGGGTTATGATGCTTACGTGCCTTGCAGTGGCGGCCGTGGTTTTTCATCATAGAAGGCCTAGTATACGTCCATGCCAACTTTACGGAAATAGCTGTTTTCTTTGTCGCAGTCCCTTGAAATATTGGGGTGTACTTCTTTGACGCGCTAAGATAAAAAGAAAAACGCCAGCGACATTTACCTTTAAAATTCTATAATGCATCATATCCAATATCGAGGACTTATGAAGGATATGGTACGTCACGTGACGCATAATTTTCCGCTTAATTTATTGGAAAAATGAGTGTTTAGGTTAGTTTAGTTTAGTTTATTGTACCTGAAAGGCATTTAAAATGAAATGCATTGCATGAGGGGGGATCAAATGACATATGCAGACAGCGGAAGAGTGACGACAAGGTAAGTAATAGCAAAGCAACAAAAATTACAAACTAATTGAACAGACACCAAACATAACATGTAGAAAAAGTATTAACAAATAAACATATTAAAGATTAACACTTTTCAGGTGTGCCTGGCAGTGTTCGCGGAATGTTTCAGGTTACATTCACAAACAATTGTTTCTGGAAGGGAATTCCAGTTAGCAATAGAAAGGGAAAGTGTTGAAGTTTTTAATTTATTAGTTCTCGCAAATATAGGTTAACCTTTTAGACTGTGGTCATGATGCATGAAGATGTGAGATAGCGGGTGACAGTTGCCATTTCTAAATTCAAAAGAGGATTAGTAAATGCTGGGGAAAAATACGAGCATGTTGAGTTCCTTCAGATAGGCGGCATAGGTCGAGGTTGGATTTTAGTGTAGTTACGCCTGACTTTCGCGAGTAGTCACTGAAATAAACTCTGAAGAAAGGAGCCATGGGCAGCGTGTCTGGTTTGCCAAGACTGAACCTTTATTCGACGCTGCCGATTGCTTTTATCGGCTCGGACGATCTTGACAGATCGGCCGTGGAAAGTAAATAAAGAAAACAAATATACTTTGTCTGCCGCAGGAGCCGCAGGAGCCGCTGTGTAGTCGCAGCGTCTGCAGCGTCACTCGGCGGGTGCTGGGGTGGACGGCTCAGGAACTGTGTCACCGAGATCACGACGGCGGAGCTGGTCGGCGGGGCGCCGGTGGTTCTTGACATCGTCCGGGGACTGCGCTTGTACCAGGCGGGAACCACTGGTCGACTTGACGATTCCGGGGCTCCACTTGTCGCCAGGACTGTAGTTTCGGAACCACACTGGTTGTCCTGGACGAAAGAGATTAGTTTCCGGTTGACTGCAAGGCGTCGGTAATGGAGGCAAGGTGGCGTCCACACGTGAACGTATATCGTAGCCAAGTAAGCGCTGAGATAGAGAATGACCGTCTTTGCCAGCCGTGCCACGATACTCATGCAGGAAGCGCGCTAGTCGAGTCACAATGCTGCCCTTGCTCAGCCGTTGGAGCCCTTCTTTTACCGTGCGGACAGCTCGCTCGGCGAGACCGTTTGATTGGGGGAAATAGGAAGGTGAGGAGAAGTGTCGAATATTGTTCCGCTCGCAGAATCGTTGGACCTCTGTGCTTAAGAACTGGAGACCATTTTCCGAAATAATAGTACGTGGTATTCCGAACTGGCTTAACACTGACCGTAACGCGGACGTGGTGGTTTCCCCTGACGTGCGCTTGAGTGGAACTGCTTCGATCCACTTACTGTGGGAGTCTACGACAACCAACAGCATGAACCCGTCTACTGGGCCGGCGAAGTCCACGTATACTCTGGAACATTTCTCATTTGTCTCCGGCCACGGAACAGGATCTCTTGCCGGTGGGACCGGCGCAACTTGAGCACATTTTGGGCATTGCCTGAGCATAAGCTCCAAATCATGGTCAATTCCGATGTAACATATAATGGACCGAGCTAACGCCTTCATGGCGGATGCGGAGCGGTGGCTTTCATGCCACCGCGCCGCATCATAAAACGTGATGAAATGTTTTGCACCTATTCGAGTTTAGTGATGAGATATGATTGATGAGGCCACCAAATAAAGTTAGCGTAGTACAATTTTGATCGGACGAAAGTTTTACACGCAGTTCGCTTACACAACGGTGGATGAGGTACAGATGACGATTTCTGTATTCTAAAAATCTGCATGCACTAGCCACTATAGTGCCAATATGAGTATTCCAAGTTAGGTCTTCAGAAAATGTTACGCCTAAATATTTTAAGCTGGTACCTTTTTGAGAGGCAGTGTTAGCAAGGTGTAGTTTTGTAGAATAGAAAATCGCTGACTAGTGAATGTTAAAAGTTTGGTCTTGGTTATAATGCTGCGGGACGCCCGACAGGACAGGCAGGCTTGATGATCCCGCTTGCCCGAGGTGAGCATCATGCTTACTGTTAGTTAAAAATTCAGATATCCAGATTATAACGGATGAATGGATGTTAAGTTCAGAAGGTGTTTATATGAGTCGCTGGTGGAAAACCATGTCAAGTGCTTTAGAAAATATCGATGAAGTTGTCATGAGTGGGTTTAGACGTCTGAAAGTTGTTATGAAAATCGATTACAAGCTAAAAAGACTTGATTTCCCATGAATATCCCGACTTGAAACCATGTTTGATGTTACACATTAGTTTATTTCCTGAAAATAGTTCATAATGTGAGAGTAGACGGCATGTTCAAACATTTTGAATGGAACACTTATCAGCGATATAAATCTATAACTTGACTCGTCCAGCTTGTTTCCGGATTTAAATATTAGAGAAACTCCCGATTCTCTAGTCCTACGCCCCCGGGGGAGGGGGGGGGGGGGGGGTAGCGGAGTCACAGGATTGTTGAAATAGTTGACAGGAAAGATAGGATGGTATGTACTCTCTTATTTTTCGAAGCTTAAGGCAAATATCGTCGTCGCCAGGGGATGAGCTGCGGGAGAGTTTTTCGATTGCCTTCAGGTTACGATTGGTGTAAAAAATAACAGATTCACAAGAAATGTTAAGTAGTCTACAATTCAAATCACAGGGTACTGGTAAGTTTTTACGGTGAACACGGTCGAAACAAAAGTTGTTAAAGACGGTTTCCTGATTCTAGGTTTCTTAATACTTCGTTATGATCATTGCTCAACTAAGGAAGAGTCATTTTTTTTTTGGATCTATTGTTTTTCAACATTTTCTAGGATCGGTTAACAATGAATTTAGCAGATCTTGAAGTACTTGTTCTGGGCAATTTTATGCTATTTTTCAATTGCTTTCAGCAATTCAAGTACTTAGATATGTCAAATAAAATTATGTTATTTTCTAGCTTTGGCAATGAGACGCTTCGTTTTATTATTTACTTTTCTGAGTGTATTCGTAAACCTGGGCTGATCAGAATTTGTTTTTAACACAGTTTTAGGTACGAATCAAGACTTCCACTGCTTCAACTTGTCGTCTACTAATTTTCTGTTTGACACCACTAATCTTTAACTAAAATGGTGCTCGTATTCTGAAGCAAGCCGCTGAAAAGCCTTCTTTAGGACACATTCGTTAACCTTGCTGTATACATTGGTGAGTTCCGTACTTATCATTCCAGTTAATAATGGCAGAGACATTTCAACTAAAACCGTGTTACGATCGCTGATTTTGTCAAGAATACCAACTGACTGCACATCATCCGCCCTACAGGTGAAATCGAGGTACAAATCAAAATTTATTCTGAAGGGATTGTTTAGAAATTGAGCGAGACGAAGATATGCATCAGGTTGATAAACTTTTACAGTTCTGCACCAACCACTCAAGAGGTAGTCTAATGCCATCCCACCAATGTACAGCCTGGTAATTAAAATCCCCGCAAAGAATAATGGTTATACCGGGAAATAAAAAAAAAAAAAAACGTGCTCCATGCAAACGGACTGTTTAGCAACGAAAGTATTGTTACGGTCAGGAGGGCGATAAAAAGCGCCAACGATAACTGGCAAAGAAGGGTGATCTAAGCGTACCCACAAACCTTCATCATAACAATCTGCATAAATCAGCCATGCATTCATAGTTTTAATGTCAGCAATATTTACGCCGCCACCGGGGAAACCTGTGCGATCATGACGTAACAAATGAAATCATTCACTAAAAAGAACCTCGCCATCGCTAACCTCCGACTTTAACAACGTTTATCTTCCTATCACAATTTGAGTACTTGAATTATGCACAGTTGACAAAAAGCTCTTGTTTAGGCCGAAGCCTGCGAAGTTCGCAACAAGCACATTGATATCAAGACAATCCTGCCTAGCTATTTTTCAAGACCCTGTGAGGGACAGTGAGCCGCACGACACGCGGAGGGACGGCGCCGAGAGCGGCGAAGTCGAAGAAGGGGGAGGCTCTAAGGGTGCGCGCGAGGACACAGACAGTTCGAAGCCGGAGACCAACGGAGGAGACGGTGCTCAGGAGCCCACAAAGAGCCGGACCTCACGAGCCCAGGAAGACCCGGACCACAGCGAGCCCATAAGTATCAATTAAACCTTTCTCGATGATAGCGCTCCCTGTGTGGCTTCCTCGGGGCGAATGAAACTCGGCCTGATCGGGCGATATTGATAGGTGACCCACATAACTGGCGCTTCCAACGTGGGGCCCGATCAGTCTGCCGTTGTTTATGTAGCTCCCAGGGAGTCCCACGAGTAGTGATTTCTAGATTTAGGTTTCCTTTGTTTTAAATTTGAATTGTTTGTTACTCCGCTGTACACCAGTGTTTAACGTTCTGCCGCTATGTCCAGGTTACGGAACAAGGCTGCCCATCCCGAGGCCTCAACCCAGTCAGTGGCGGATATTGACTCGGACGCGGGAGAAGGCACGAGTGGGAAAGCGAGCATTGCGGCAGCGCTAGAGCCCCCAATTCCAGCCGTGAACACGGGAGACGTTAGTGAACTAATGGACGCCATGAGGGCGATTTTCGCGACGTTTTCTAGGCAGATGGGTTTGGCCCCAGGGGTGGCGAATCCTGCGCCAAGGCCCGTGCCTCGCCCGCGGTTGAGCGTGCCGACGCCGACCTATTCGGACTACTCCGACGCAGCATCGGTTCACGATTTGCTGCAGGACCTAGACGCGTACATTGCCGCGTTGGGCGCGTCGGATGAAACGGCCCTGATACAGATCGTCCCAATCGCGTAGACGGGTGACGCAGCGCGTTGGAGACGGATGCAGAGGCCGTTCCTTTCGATGGCAGATTTCCGGGCACGATTCAGAGAGGAATTTCTGCCTCCCGACTATGAGATGCGGATCAGAGATGAGCTAGCCAGCCGTACTCAACATCCGGACGAGAGCCTCGTAGAATACATCCGCGCTCTCCAGGAGCTCTACTCCAGAGCAAACCTACAGCGTCAGACGCGGAGAAGGTAGCTTGGGCGATCCGCCAGTGTCACCCTAGATTTAAACCCTACTTGCGCGGACGTGATTTCGCTGATCTGGAAGCACTTGCCAGAGAGGCGCGCACCGTTCAGGCGAGCTTGCTCGCGGAGTTGACGTATCGCCCCCCTCCACGCGCAGATAAATCTCTGGAGCCGGGTTGCGCCTGGACAGGACGAGGCGCGAGAGCGTGCGACGGCTCACGTTCGCCGTACGTGGCCGTTACAGGACATAGGAGTGGCGAAACTGCTGTGCCCCGCGCCTTAGATCCCTTCGCTTTTGAACAGAGGCGCAGAGCAGCCAACTCGGGCTCTTCCAGGGCGCATCCCCGTAGGGGAGGTGGCGCAGCCGACCACCGCGGAGTCGCGAATCATTACGAGGGTCGCGGGAACTACAATGACCCTCGGCGTGACACTGCATCGCGTGATGGTAGCGGCGGACGCTCAGCACACAATGGCAGGGGACAGTTCAGGGGCTATAAATGCCATGAGCTTGGGCATATCAAGCGTCAGCGCACATGGACGGCAGCTCTCCCCCCCCCCCCCCCCCCCATGGGTCTCAGGGAAACGGGAGAGGCCGGCGCCACTAATTGGACTTCCCGACTCGCGGTTGCCGGCCGCTGCCGAGGCCCTTCATCAGTCTGCCAACGGGGCTGGAGTTGCGGTCAGCGACAGGTTGGTGTTCGCCCCGTCGGCATGTCGGACTCAGGGTTTGACATTTGAGAAGGGGCCGTACGTGCTTGTCGAGATCGGTGGTAACATTTACTACGCACTAATTGACACCGTTTCGACCCTTTCCCTAATCGGCGACAGAGTCTACGAAGACTGTCGCCGAAGAGCACTTCACGTGCGGGAAGTTTCCACCACGCTGCGTTTAGCAGCAGGATCGCCTAGTTCACAAAGCGCAATACGCCTTCACCTTAGCCTCGACGGCAAACGAAGGAGGCAGCGTTTTCTCTATCTGCCAGGCATGCAAATTCCTGTGATTTTAGGACAGGACTTCGTCTGCCGGGAGGAGATTATCATAGACTTGAAGAATAACGGTTACCACTATAGTCCATTGAATCCCCTTATTCCCTTTGCCGTCCCACCGAGTTTCGGTCAGGACACAGAACGCTCACTCGCCGGATCACGAGAGGAGCAAACATTAGCTGCGCGAGTAGACCACAAGAGCTCGACCAACAAGGTTGCAGACGCACTTTCTCGGGCGCCCCATGATAGTGGTTGGAAGGAGGAGACGCAACCAGGGGATTGCGAGAGACGAGCTTCCCGCGCGGCTGCTCATAAGCGAGACAACGGGGAGGGATCGATGCAACAGAAGCTCGTCGCAGTGTTAGGAGGCCGCACGAGGGAACCAAGGATCGTGGCTTGGGGTGAAGTGGTGATCAAGGAAGAGCTTGTCGAGTCCCAAAAGGCATGTGGTGTTTGTCAGCGGGTGTTAGGGAAAATTGCGGAAATGGCAAGCAACACCGGGAACGCTCGCGGTCAAGTTAACGAGCATATTGATTCATACCTACTGGGCCAAGACGGCTTATTGCTCCGCTACATTCCAACAATCGACAACGAGGAGGGGAACGACTCTTCGTTCAGGGTGGTGATTCCTAGGAGGCTACGGAGGCGGTTTATCGGATACCTCCACGACTCGGCTCTGGCTGGTCATGGCAGCGGCAGCAAGACTTTTCATAAGTTATGTCGCGTCGCGACCTGGCCGGGGATGAGACAGGACACACACCGATACGCCCGTAGGTGCCCAGCCTGCCAGAAAGCGAAGCCGCGAGGGGGAAAGCCCCCAGGCCTGATGCAGCCTGTAAAGAGTCACTACCCGTGGGAGATGGCTGCTTGCGACATCATCGGCCCACTACCAAAAAGTCCCCGTGGAAACCAGTATTTATTGGTAATAACCGATCATTTCTAAAAATGGGTGCAGTTACACCCGCTGAATAAGCTGGTTTCGGAGCTAACAAAAAGACACAGGGACTGGGACGAACACATTGTCAAGATAGGTTTTGCAATCCGGGCAACCGTGAACAGTGCGCGAACCCGTCGGTGAGAGATCTGATAGGGGCTCCGCGCGGCGCCATAATCTGCGGCCTAGAACTTGATCTCATCTTTGCAAGATGTTAATAGAGCTTGTTCTGTCCAGAAATGCCCCTCCCCCCCCGGAGGAACCAGAATGGGCGGCGCCATCCAGAAGGGCGACCTTCCACCTCCCGGGATACCGGCGGAGCCAACGGGGCCAACTCCCAGGGTGGTCAACCCTTCGAAAGAATGACCAGCCAGCCCAACCCACCGGCTGGTCAACCCGTTCGGCAGGTGACAGGCCAGACCGACGACCGACAGGGTGATCAACCCGTTCGGCAGCGGACCGGCCAGACCAACCGACAGGGTGGTCAACCCGGTTGGCGAAGAACAAGGCGGACCAACCAATAGGGTTGTCAACCCGGATGGCAGAGGCGGGGTGATCAACCCTGGCCTCGATCACATCAACAGAGGCAGGGCGGCGGAGACGCGGAGCACCGGAGAGCCTCGAGTGACCAGGCGGGCAGACGAGACTCCACCCCAAAGGAGAAGCGGTCTCGACGGCGGCTGGAGAACCAGCCCGGCGCAAGCCACCTCGCCACACCGTGGCCACCTGGACGGGCCAGGACGGCCAAGAAGCCGTCCACTTTGTGTCGAGGGTGCGCTGGCGGAATCAGCCCAGACCGAACCCGACTCAACCGGACAGCCAAGTCCCGCAGCCCTTCCGGGGGCATACGCTGCCCCGTTTTTCGCTACCCGACGACCACCCAGACGCCTGCTGGCTGTGCCATGTCCCGGTGGTCCACCAGAACACGCACGAGGCCAGCCGCCGACACACTGACCTCCTGAAAAACATGGGCCGCCCCGCCGGCGTCGCAGCGGCAGTACAACTGCTTCGCCGGGATCGGCCAGACCTCCTAGCTCCTTCTGCTCTCGGCTTCAGCCAAGCTACGGGAAGCGGAGTCCTGCCCCCGACCAACTGCTCGTCGACGGAGCTTGAAAGGAAACGGAAGAGCTTGAAGAGCTTGGAAGGAAGAGCTTGGAAGAAAACGGAAGAGCAAGGAAGAGCTTGAAAAGAAACGGAGTGTTTCTTTTCAACAAAATCTTCAGTTGAGATGTAGTGCGTGTCCTGTGTACACCCATCTACTTTCTCTTCGTTTCATGTGCTCTGTGTCGACACTACTATACGTACACAAGTTTCACTTTCATGTTTTATCTCTGAACAGCGCACTAAATTGCCACAGTTCGGTCCCATGGTGACAAACCCTAGAAGAAAATTATTCTAAGATAAATACCTTAAATGAAGGCGAGTGGTTTAGTTTGCTTGCATTATTCAACATGTTCTGTTTGCAACGGAAGTCACGGAAACAAAACACAATCGGTCGGGCTGTCACCCTCTGCTTCAGGCCAACGTGGTGGGTAAATTCAATATCTCCCGGTTCAATAAACAGGTGGTTCTGGGTGAAGCCTCTTGAACAGTTAGCCATTTCTTTCCACGTTTCGTTTGGTTTTTCTGGGATGCTTGTGACTAATAAATTATTCCGTCTCATTGTGTTGTTTAAATCATCGATCCTAGTGTCAAGGGTGCAAATTTTAGCATGCCAGCAATATATGTGTCTTTGAATGCCACTGAGGGGATTCTCAATCGGGGCAACATCTCTCCTTAATGACGCTAATCACCTGCATTAGTTTCTTAAGAGCAGATACCTTCCGGTTTAATTAATTGATTCCACAACCGACAGAGTTCTATCTCTTTCGGGTTTCGTTTTGGGGTTTGCCAGCAGCAGATGCTGGGTTTTCGATTACATTGCTCAGTCTTCCTATTTCGGAGGGACCGGGATTAACTGATTCAATTTGACATCTTCAGATATCAACAATGCGTATAAGCAAAAAAGCCACTGTCACGGGGTAGCGATAGCAAGGTGTTAAACACAGCAGAGACAACGCATCTATAATGTGTTAGTAGACACTTTCAGTCCATGGGGCACGGTACGTCTAAGAGCATTCACTATTGCGAAATTCGGCAAAATCTTTCAGTGACATCAGGTGAAAACAGGTGAGTTTTTACTGGTTTTCCCCGAAACCACCGTAGTTTGCCAGCCTTGAAGTTTTACCGGCAGCCGCTCTCGTTACAAGACGGACCCGGCTTCTTTGAAAGTTTTACCAGTAGCCACACTCATTTACCGGACTTTACTGGAAGTCGACCCGAGGGGAACGTCGAAGGCCAAGAAAGCCAAGACGAGCTGTTAGACTGAGTATGTAATGGCGGCCGCCAACGTTGCGGCATTTTTGTGAGTGTTTTAGGACAGGGCGGCGTAGCAATCCTGCAAGAAATGCACACAGCGAAATGGTTCGAAGATCCGTAAAGTTGGGCAGCGGTAGCCGGCATCCCCGTGAGTGGTTAGCTCATGACGACGTTTGTCATGAACTCTGGCCATGACCGACGCTCTCACGGACTGTTTCTTTGTATGTCTTTACTGTTTTTTTTTTCCGCTTAAGGGAGTGTTCTCGGAACGGCGAGGCGGCGAATTGGACGCTGGAGAGAGGGACAGCTTTCGGAGGGCTGGCGGACAGAGTTTTTGGGTCGGTAAGTGAACATGACGTTCGTGGTTGTGAAGTGATCCGCGGAAAACGGCGGCCAGGCGACGCCATATTTTAGGCTCCTTCATCGTCGGACAAGCAGCCGTCATCTTCCTGCTGAACTACCACCTCGAAGAACCCGACGATGCCCTTTTTTATTCATTTTGAGCGAAACCTCCATTTTGAATTTTTCGAACTTTTGCGAAGTTTTATTTTATTTGTTTCCCGTCCGTTGTTTTCTTCTTTTATTGAATTGTACAATGTTCTCTTTAGAACCTTATTAATGTTTTTGCGCGCCGTCTGTTCAGATCTGCTAATTGTGTAGTTCTCACTTAGAACCTTGGCTTTGTTGTTGTGTAATCGTCGCTTATTCACCAAACCTCGATTTTTTTTCAAGTAAATAGTAATAAACTTTGATTGAAACAATGCGTGTCTGACTCAGCTCATCGTTTATACCCAATTTGGGCACACGCGCTCACCACACGGACTGACCTGGCTTAGCAAAAAAATGTTTCTCTCAGTCGTTGTAGAGGGCCGGTGGCGAACCGTAAAGGGGGTAACCGCTCTAGAGAGGGGGACTGTGACAACGTTGAAATCCTGTAAGAAGTGAGCGCAGTTAACTGTTTTGAAGACCCAGAGAGGTGGGCAGCATTCGCCGGCAACGTGCCATTTACGACAGGCAATAGTGTCTGGGCCAGAACAGGTAGGAGACCTCTTGGGCGGAGCCTGAATCAGAAAGAAAGTGGCAGTGACTTTTAATGTGCAATGTTTTTAGTGCTTCTGAGCCACTTCTGTTGGGGGATGCCATTATTTTCAATCTATTGTTTATTATGTCATACCTACCCTAGAAAGCTAGTGACAGTCACTTTTAATCTGCAATGTGTGTCATTGTCTGTAAGTCAGTTATGCTAGCAGGTGCTATTTTGAAATGATTTATGTTAAGCCTACCTAAGAAACCCTGGGGCAGTCTTTATATTGAGCAATGTTTTCCTGGGTTCGTGGGTCAGTTGTTCTGGCAAATGTTTTTTATTATCTATTTATTATGTCATGCCTACTTTCGAAAGCCCATGGTGGCGCCAGTCTTGACCATGCCTTTGAAAGAAGGCTGCACATAAGGCTCCTTTGGACGCGTCTGTAGAGACTTTTGCTTCTTTCCCAGCGTCAAAACGGGCCAATATCGGGGCTTTTGTTCACATTTCTTGCAGCATTTTCAATTTCGCCGTCTGCTGTCTACTCCATTCAAAAGGTGAACCTGGTTATTTTAGGCAATGCAACAATCAGGGTTTATCTGACAAGTTAGGAATGAACTTCCAGAAGTAGTTGACCGCTCCCAAAAGACGCTGCACTTCCTTTCTGTTTGCTGGTAGTGGCATGCTTACAATGCATTTGACTAGTTCAGGGTCTGGTGTGATACCTTTAGCACTAATTTTGTCACGCAAATAGCTAATTTCTTGTAAAGCGAACTGGCACTTCGAGAGGTTTAGCGTGAGGCCACCTATTTTAGCCGCTTGCAAGGCCTTCCTCAGTCTAAGGTCATGTTCCTCACGAGTACTGCCCCAAATCAGTACATCATCTATATATACTCGTACTCCCCTTAATCCTTCAAATATTTCCGTCATTTCTCTCTGAAAAACTTCCGGTGCAGATGAAATTCCGAACGGCAATCTGAGGTACTGGTATCGCCCAAATCGCATTGCAAAGGTACAGATTCGCGACGTGCTGTCGTCAAGCGGACTTTGGTGGAGACCGCTGTTAGCATCAAGCGTTGTGAAATACTTTGCACCTGCCAACTCAGCTTGAATGTCCTCTCTGCGAGGAAGTTGAAAATGTTCTCGTTTCAAGCTCATGTTTACGTACTTCGGATCCGTGCACACACGCAGTTTTCCATTTTTATTTGCAGCTATCACCAGACGGCTTACCCAGTCTGTGGGTTCTTGGACTTTGGCGATAATGCCACTGGTAGTCATTCGGTCCAATTCGGCCTTCAGAGATTTGCGGAGAGCATGCGACACTGGACGTGCTGGCTGAACCACAGGACGGCAGTCATCTTTGAGAGTCAGGTAATGATCGTTCTTAGTGTGTCCTATGCCCCCAAAAACGTCTGGAAACTCGGAGACCACTTGCAGTTGGAGGCGACTTGTTTCCTCTAGATTGTCTACGCGGTGAACCAATACAAAATACTCGCAGCTTTATACCCTTAGCAGTGCCTGCTCTCCCTTCTTCACGATGAAGTCCACGTTTTTAATTGTTGATTCAAACTCTACAGAGAGGCAGACCTTGCCCACATGCTGTCGCTTTTCTCCTCCATAGCTTCGCAATATTGTTGCGCTTGGTACCGGCTGTGTCGATACCTGAAGTTTCTTAAATATGCTGAGAGGTAGAAGATTTGCTTGCGCTCCGTTGACAACATTCAGGTGAACGTCTCGGCCTCCTATCTTCGCCATAGCTGTCCAGTCACGCTCGCGCTTTACTTTGCGACTATCGACTGATAGAATCTCAAAGGTATCTTCTTCTACTATTTGTCTAAGCTCTCGTTCATCAACATTGTCAACGTTCATCTTCTTGCCTTTGCAGGATACCGCAAAGTGTTTTTTCTTTCCACACTTCTTGCATGATTTTCCAAAGGCTGGACATTTTCTCGGCTTATGCCTTGACCTGCAGTACTGACAGTTGCGTCTTTCGGGAGAATTTCTGTCGTTATGATCCACTGGGTCTACAAGTTTATCGGAAGTTTCCCAGGCCTTGCTTTGACGGTCAGAAAGTTCCGCTGTTTTGCAGAAGTCAACCAATCTCACAAGTGTTAGGTCTTTTTCCCTCAGCAGCTCCTCTTAGTTTCGTACTCTGTATTCTGTACACAATTTGATCTCAAAGCATCGACTCGGCTAGCACTCCGAAGTTGCAGGACTTTACTTTTAGTTGCAGGTCTCGAAAAAACAGTTCAAAACTATCATATTCTGCGTGCTGACGTGCTCTAAAGACCTAGCACTCGAAGGTTTCGTTGCACTTTGGAAGGCAATATTTTTCGAATTTTCGCACCACCAGTTCATAGTTATCCTTTTCAGATTCTTAAAGATTGAATGTGTTATACACGTCAATGGCCTCCTGGTCAGCCACATGAACAATTATGGCTGTCTTCTGCTGCTTCTACCGCATCTCCTTCGTTTCTGTTGCTCAGAAGTAGAGTTCGGAACGATGCTTGAAGCGCTTCCAATTCTCCGCTGTGTCCTCCGATAGCCGTAACTCTTTAGGTGGCGGTAGTTCAACCATGGCGGCAGTTTTGTCCACTGAAGAGGAGCACTTCTGACACCATGTATTCCTTGGTTCCATGGTCTACCTTGATTTGTGCCTACTTGGCACAAATCAAGAGGACACTTCGCTTCAGAACGCTTATGTGCCGGCCGCGCGATTCCGTCACTTTTATTTCCTCGCTTCTCTTAGCTCGTGCGCACTCTACTAGCTCTATACCCGATACACCACCCACGGTTCATGTGCTGCTTTCTGAGTACCTTCCGGTGACGTCGAAACAAAAAACCGGTAACTTCCGATGAATTCTGGTGAATCCCGGAAATTCCGGATTCTACCGGTAATGTCCGGTGAATCCAGGCCCATCCAGTGACCTCTGGTAAATTCCAGCGGTTTCCGGTAAATTCCGGCTATACTGGAAGTTCAAAGACCCCATTATCTATTAAAATCGATAATTTTCTGGAAATGACTTTCCGGTAAAACATCTTTTTGAATAGCGTTATGTTGTTGGAGCCATAACATTTTGCGTAATTCAAGTAACGAACCTGAGTTATGAAACGTGTTACCGTCGGCATGGCTCTGTCTTGCCCTAAAGCTTGCACCGGTGGTAGGCTTGCACCGGTGGTAGGAAACGGAAGCGTTCCTTTGCGCGTCATCATGCGGCGGTCTTGCAGGCAGAGCCGCGGCTGAGAAGAAACGGCAGTTTCCCCTTGCGTTCTGGAATCAAGGCCGACCATGTGATCCAACTGCCATGACAGTCGTCAGGCTAATCGCACATTCAACGCGCTTGGTGACACCATGAAGAGCAGCAGCAGCGCCTGAGATATGAAGCGTGTTATCATCGGCATGGCTGTGTCGTGCCCACGCTAACACATGTGAATGGTTGCATAAGTCCAGTGACATCAGGTCATTGGACGTCCATCCCCCCTAAATTTAGCGGGGTAACTGGATTAGTGGCTAGGTAACAAGATGCGATTCTTACTGCTAAATATAGCAAGTAACTGAATTGATGTATAAGTCGCCTAATGTAAGGTAGGGTGCGACTGTTTTCACAACAAATTCATGCAGGGTGGGGCCTCGCCTCGATGACGTAGGTGAACGTCACCATTTGTTTTTTGCTTTTTATTCTGTTCGTCGGCGCGGTTGGTGTAGTGGGGTAGACTCCACGTGAGCGAAAATCTGGCGCACGTACCGTATTTGCGGCGTGCGTTGTTTGGTTTCGCTTGTGCCCAGAAACCCGGAATGCAACGATGAGTGAGCCTCTTGACCAACAGAAGGTGATCGAAAAGTACCTCCAAGGGTTGCATTATGAAGACGGCTGCTCGCACGGCTACAGACGATGAGCTTACGCTTTTCGAGAGGTCTTTGGCTGCCGTCAACGAGAGGTATTCTGTGCGGACATGAAGAGACCTGAGCCAGTCGCCTAAATGTAAGGATGTATTGATTGATTCTTAATGTTTCTCTCTGCGCGTAGATTTAACGTTGAGAAACGCAGTAGTAATTTCAACCCGGGACTCAAACCAGCAAAACGACGTTTTTTTTCAGTTACGGTTAGTGCCTCACTTTTCGCCTTTTTGAAGATGGGGTTTTCATTAGTCTGGTTACCGGTTCAGAGTTCCCCTGGCACCGATTTGTTTCGGTTTGAGCGGGGTATTTCACCCGAACCGATTAACCGCAACAATTTATTTCTGTTCGAGTAAAATATTTCACTGAAACAACCGAAACAATCAATTGACCCCCATTGATTCCATAGTATTGTGATAAACGTAATTGGAGCTGATCTGTTATTTTTTGGTTTCAGTCATGATTACAACCGCGGATGCAAGCTAACCATGACTAAAAAAATGAAAAAGTCTGCCCCTGTGCTCTTTATATAATTGCTTTGAATTCAAGGCAGAGCTGCACTTGGGCGTTTTTGTTTTCTAATGTATTTTTGAACACTGAAAAAACAGTCGTGCATAACACGCTGTACTTCATATCACTGTACTTCATGTCGTGACACGGTCGTGTGTGCCATCCTTGGTCCTGCTAGATTCACTAGAAGTGTTAATTAGACGTCTAGAGCAAGGCATAGGCCTGATGTTGAACTCTTTATATGAGAAGTTGAAGCGTCAGCGTCGATCTTTTTTGTCGTATTATATAAAAATCCCAAGGCACAACCAAACTATAACATGTTGGTTTTTTGGTGCTGCTTCTACGTTGTTACTTCTTAAAACCACACAGAAAGGTCTGGGTAATTATTATTAATGACGGTAATAATTAATATTCTGGCTGAGGACAGCCAGAATATTTTGCCAGAGCCAGCGCATCTTTTTGGTGCCATTAAGCAAAAACTAGATTTGATATTGCCCTCTGCCATGCATACAACTAGGCGCCGTCATTAAATCGTCTTTATTGTTTATTTTCAGCCAATGTCGTCTTCTCCATGATCCACTCCAGGTGTCGAATCTCTCTGGACAATGTTCCGTTTCGAGTTGTCAAAGAAACAGTCAAAGTCTGCATATTTAGAATGGAATACTACAAGAAGACTTGGTAGAAAAAAAAAAGACCAGGTATGTTGCATGGTGATGCACTTTCAAATATTTCATTCTCATGTAGATATCCAGTAGCCTTCCAATTTAAAGGTCGTGTGCAAGCAGTGTAAAGAGGATAGATTGTGACAACTGTTTTTATACCTTTTTCCCTTTTGTAATGCCCTTTTGAGGGCCCTTAGCATATTCCTAGTAAATGAATAGATTTAGGAAAAGCCCAAGAGCATTATGGCTTTGAATTATGAAAGCATCTACTGCATAGCTTTTTGTTCTTACCAAAGCTGCATGATGTAACAATCTACTTGTGTGTCTTTCAACATGTATGTAAAAACAGTAGAAATTAATACTTTATTTCATTTGCAGGGTTCAAACACCACTGACTGGCCAAAGGACGAGTGCGAGAAAAAACGAATGAACCTCCAAGGCACAAAGAAGAAGGGGTGTGCAGCGACAATGCAATTGAAGTGAATTGAATTGTACCAAGATTTCTAGGTACGTAATATGCAACCACAAGTAAAAACAAATTTATAGGTTAATTTCTGGGGACATTTATCGTGAAATATTGGTCAGCGCAAGCCGACACGAAACAAGCAGTTTTCAAAAATCATTACCTTGTTCTTGCTGTGGCTTGTGAAAAAATTGTAGCTGATGTCCACTATCATTGCTTCTGATGATTGTAGAAAGTTTTAGTAGAGGGATCAAATAACCTCAATAACGATACCTCCTCTCCCCTCCGACGGCCTTGAGCACGCTTTGTGTATTGTTATGGTATTGTTATCGGGACTAAAACACAGTCTGCTAAAACTCCCTAATATCAGCTTTTCCTGTTGCCCGTACTGCACGGTGCAGACAAATTGGTTGTGGCATAAGATGGGGCATATTAGACTTGGTTGATATATGCTCAATAAAAGGTTTGTTTGGGCTAGTTGGTTGATGATCATTATGGTTTAAAACAGCGCAACAAGACGAGGACAAAGTGAAGATGAGACAGAAGAGAGCGCTAAGCTAATAACTGAAAGTTTATTTCCACAATTTCCAGTATATATACACATGAGCAATAGCAAAATAAACAGTGCGAAAGATGAAGAGCACAACACATCCAGTCTCGACATCGGATGCCGAGACTGTATGTGTTGTACTCTTTTTATCTTCCGCACTCTGTTTATTTTGCTATTGCCCATGTGTATATATATTGTAAATAGTGGAAATAAACTTTCAGTTGTTAGTTCAGCGCTGTCGTCTGTATCGTCTTCACTTTGTCCTCGTCTTTTCGCGCTGTTTTAAAACATAAAGTATGCTCAATATATGCAACAATGCCTACTTTCTAGGTAGACGTGCCCCAGCCATGCGGCCAGACAAAAGAGGGTCGGCTGAAAGCAGACAATGCCAAGCAGATGCCGCAGGCACTTGACGCAGAGCAGCAGACTCTGGCCAAAGAGACGAGAGTATGCATTAGAATGGCTAACTGCGGTTGCCATCGTAACCATTGTTTCGAGGACATGAAACCTCTTAGCCAAAGATGGACAGAACATTGCTGATCGAATTCAAATGTTGGCAAGGGCAGGAATTACATCTGTATCAGATGTGAAAAAGTGCCGGCACTATTACGTTCACGACATACTTTTTGCAAGCAAGGAAAGGCCTGATAGCAGCTGCAAGGCCTTTTTCCCAACACATCGCGAGATCAACAACCAGATCCAAGTTGTTCTCAAGAAAGACCTCTTCAGCACAGTTGATCAAGAGAATGCTAGCATTCTCATTGAAACGATCAGGGGCGAGCAACCCGAATCCTCCATTGTCTATTGGTCGCATGCAGCACGCAGCTGCGTGGGTAGCAGTGACTCAAATAATGTGGAACAAAGCGTTGCCAGCGAGTGTGAAGACACGTTGCTGTCCTGCTTCCAGACAAAAGTCATGAGAAACATACTTAAAAAGTATGGAGGCTCAGTAGTTTGCCTGGACGAAACACACAAGATTAGTGACTATGCCCTACCACTGTTCTTGCTTGTTGTGAGAACGCCATCAGGATACACACCAGCTGGTGTGTTTATCGCACAGTTCAAGACGGCCCACTGTATCGCTAAGGCTTTAGACGTTTTCAAGCAGTGGTGTGATAACTGGTCCCCACTGTACTGGATGGTAGATTACAGCAAGACAGAAATAAGTGCCATTAAACAAGTGTTGTCAGAGAGTCAAATCTCCATCTGTGACTTCCATAGACTACAGGCATGGCAAAGGTGGCTGCGCAGAAAGGAAAACAACGTATCCGATCCGGATGAGGCCCTGATACTTATGAAACGCTTAGCCAGTGCTTCAAATCAGGATGGGTTTGAAGAGGCTTTTGAAGTTCTTGTCGCCTCAGAGTGTTGGAAAAATGAAGAATTCAGCAGTTACTTTGAAGCTGTGTGGGTCTCTGTAAAGGAGCTGTGGGTCATGCCTTACAGGCTGGAGTTTGATGTTGTCTTGACCACAAATAACGGCATTGATGCCCAAAACAGGGTGTTGAAGTTACACTATGTGAAAAGGGTTAGTGTGAAACGGTCGTTAACATCCCTAATCAGAGCTGTCGTCTATGGCTACCTTCCCGACAAAGAAGCGAAATTTCATGAGGCAGCAAGGAGGCAGTCATCAGTGTACAGACAGCACAGTGAAAATGGTCCCGCATACCTGCACAACCGGCTTCACGGTTTTGTTAAACATACGCATAGACGGCTCGTTAATGCAGAGAAATACACCTACACAGACATGAAAGAGCTGCTCATTGAAGGCAAGTTTTTTGTTCATTCTGAAAGAAGTGAAGATGATGTGTACACAGTCGACTTCACCACGCCATCGTGTACCTGCCCTGACTTTAGGAAGCACAAGTACCCATGCAAGAACTTTTGACTAGTTTTTAAGTACAGCGACAGGTGGGGCTTTTCCTCTATTCCGCAGAGTTACCTCGATCAACCGCAAATTAAACTTTGAAGCTGTTCAGAATCAAAAACATGTTCTGACATTCTCCTTGTTAATAGGCCCACCCTGTATTGTGCCAACTCATGCTGCCCTGTCCTATCATGCCGGCAGTGCCGCCCCCATGCCCTCAGCACCGCCCCCTTCCTTATCTGTGTGTAAACGGTTCTATAAGCAGTGGCAATAAAAGGACCATAGGCTTTTTGATCGTCGGAGCTGGCTGCGTCGGTCTGACTTGTGAACAGAGCGCTGAGCGATATATGGAGTCAGAAGTGGCTCACGCAGCCACAATCTAGACAGGTGGTCATGGAACCGCTGAAGCCGCCGGACCCTCTGCTCCTGTCTGGAAACGCTACCAAAAACTGGACGCTCTTCATGCAGAAGTTTGAATTGCACCTTCAAGCCACGGCGCCAGAAAAAAAACAAGGACGGAAGCTGCCAAGACCACAACGCTGCTGCTTATCGCCGGAGACGACGCCCTGAAAGTGTACAACAACTTCACGTTTGCCGAGGAAGAAGGCAAGACTAACTACGAGGCTGTGGTGAAGACGTTCGAGGACAACTGTTCTGACCAGCAAAATGAGGTGTATGAAAGATACGTCTTCCGTACAAGGATGCAGGGCGTAGCGAAGCCGGTGGAGCAGTTCATCCGCGACCTGAGAAAACAAGCATGGTATTGCAAATTTGGTGAATCCTCAGATTCCATGATTCGTGACCAAGTGATATTTGGCACCAGCAACAAGAAACTGCGCCAGAAAATGCTGAGGGAGAGAAATTTGACGCTCCAAAAAGCTGAAAAAATTTGCAAGGCCGCAGAAGTCGCCAACAAACAAAATGAAGCGTGGCACGCTCCCGAACAAACAGTGGACTCCACCACAAGAAGCTACCGGCGCCATGCGGAGAATTCGAGAGCCACCAGTCAGTGCCCCAAGTGCAACAGAAAACATGAGCCGCGGAAATGTCCCGCGTTCGGGAAAATTTGCCGCACCTGTCAAGGAAGAAACCACTTCGCAGCCTGTTGCAGGAAACGTGATGTCGGTGAGGTGCAGCATGATGACGAGGATTTTGACGTCTTGGACGTGAGCGTTTGCGACATCAAGAAAGAACGGGATTGGACTCTCAAGGCCCAAGTGTTCAAACAACAAGTTTCGCTGAAAGTAGACACGGGGTCACAAGCCAATCTACTGCCTCTCTTTGTGTATAAAAGATTCCGGACAAAGCCCGTCGTAATGCCAAGCAACGCCGTTCTTCGCTCATGCAGCGGAAATGTCATTAAACACATTGGTCTCGTAACGCAGGAGGTGATCATCAACAAGCGTCACTGCCAAATCGACTTCTTCGTCGTCAAACGAAGCCAGGCCATTCTTGGGCTGCGAGCGAGCGAGTGTCTGGGACTAGTATCGCGAGCGGTGGACGCTGTAACGGAAGAGAACGTTGCGCCCATTCTAGAAGAATTCCGCCAACTGTTTCAAGGCACGGGGTGTGTAAAACGAGAGTACCGAATGGTGCTACGTGACGACGCGATTCCAGTGGTCCAGCCTGCTCGTCGGGTGCCCTTGGCGCTTCCTGGAGCCTCTACGAGACGAACTACGGCGCATGGAGGCATCGGGAATCATCCGGAAAGTGGATGAGCCCACAGACTGGGTAAGCCCTCTTGTTCTGGTAAAGAAAAGTGACGGCAGCCTCAGGATATGCATGGACCCGAAAAATGTTAACGCATCCCTGAAGCATGAACACTACCAAATGCCACAACGCGAAGAGATCGAGGCCGAACTTTCTGGAGCTGTGTTCTTTAGTAGACTGGATGCCAACTCGGGATTTCACCAGATTCCGTTAGACGAAGTGACGTCAAAGATATGCACGTTTTTCACCCCATTCGGTCGCTACCGTTTCCTTCGTCTTCCCTTTGGTATTTACTCAGCATCGGAAATCTTTCAGAAAACGTTGAGAGAAATATTTGATACCTTGCCAGGTGTAAGGGTTTACATAGGTGATATTTTTGTCTGGGAATCGTCTAAACGAGAACATGATGAGCGCCTTAAAGCCACGCTGTACGAAGCACAACGTGCCGGTTTAACATTCAACTTGAAAAAGTGGAAGTTCGGTGTACAAGAGATAACTTTCTTGGGCAATGTCATTAGCGAAAATGGAATCTGTCCCATTCCCACATTAGTAAGCTGTTTACGCGACATGCCAGCACCTGCCGATAAGCTCGCGGTACAACGCAGGCTCGGAGTCGTGAACTATTTTGGAAAATATTTGCCCGCGTTGACGGAGAGAACAAAGCTTCTTCGAGACCTAATTCGGAAAAACACTGTGTTCGAGTGGACGGAAAATCACGCGCAAGAATGGAACACAATCTGCGAAGCCCTCGGAAGCCAACCCTTACTGGCAATTTTCGATCCTGCCAAGGAAACAAAAATAACGTCAGATGCCTCACGAGATGGTCTGGGATCCGCGCTGCAGCAGCGTCATGGCAGTGACTGGCGCCCGGTCGCATACGCTTCAAGGGTAATGACCGACGCAGAAAAGCGTTATTCACAGATTGAAAAAGAGGCCATGGGAATTACGTATGGCTGTGAAAAATATCATCACTTTGTCTATGGACGGCGCGTTTTAATAGAAACTGATCACAAACCACTGATTGCCATTTCAACAAAGGACATCGGTGCAATGCCACCAAGACTACAGCGTTTTTTTTGTTCGGCTACTGATCTACAATTACGTATTACAGTTCATTCCAGGTAAAGACCTGGTCCTGGCTGACATGCTCTCAAGGGTGACGTCTGCTGCGTCGGGGGACACGGCCGGTTTCACCGACGTGCAGGTCCATGCGGTCGGCATTCTGGGATCACTAGTGAGTGATGAAACAAAACTGCTTTTTGCGCGGAAAACAAACAACGACCCTGAGTTGCATACAGTTGTGGAAAACATATCTTTTAACAAAAATATCGAAGGGGAACTGAAACCGTTCACTTCTGAGCTTTCTGTTGTAGATGGAATGTTTCTGAAAGGATGCAAAGTAGTTGTTCCGAAGAAACTACATCCGGAAACGCTGCGGTGCATTCACGAAGGGTATTTCGGTGTCAACAAATGCAAGGCTAGGGCAAGGCGTTTGGTTTTCTGGCCGGGTTTAAATGCGGACATTGAATCTATCGTAAGCAATTGCGGAATTTGCAAAAAGTATGCATACAGGCAGCCGAGTGAACCTCTTTTGATGCGAAAAGCCTCAGATCAACCTTGGTACAGGGTAGGAATTGATCTCTTTCAATATGCGGGAAGTACAGAGCGCGACACTGTTTGCACGAACAAGCAATCGCCGTTTTTTTTAGTTTTTCTTTTTGAAAACAAGGAATGTCATCCAAGTTATTTTCGCTACGGAAAGAGATCATTTAGCTGTATAATGGAAGCGATAAAATTGCGTGCTCGCTAATTCTATTTAGAAGTAATATGCAAAAATGCGCCGATGTCGTGTTCGCGCTAAAAGTGTCGCGATGTGTACTTATCTCGCCGTATTTGACTTGCACTCAAATTTCCCAGAGGTGGAAAAGCTGACTTATACGTCTGCAAGAAACGTAATCGACACACTGGGGGCCATTTTCGCCAGATATGGGATACCAGTAGAAGTCTGCTCTGACAACGGGCCGCAATTCTCGTCCCGTGACTTCGCGGAATTCGCCAAACAGTACGAGTTCATGCACATCACTTCTAGCCCGGAGTTTCCGCGTTCTAATGGCCTCGCTGAAAAGGGCGTGCAGATCATTAGGAGGCTCTTAAAAAAAACAAAGGGTGCACACGAAGATTTTTGGTTGGGTTTACTTAATTATCGCTCCTCACCCTTAGAAGATGGCCGTGCTCCAGGAGAACTGCTGCAGGGAAGGCGCCTGCGTACGCGGCTCCCGGACTTCAGCCAACAGCCGAGATCTCCCGTCAAAAAGCATCGCCAGCCGGAAGCAGCAGGACGACGGCAGGACCCTCTCCAACAGGGACAGGTCGTAAGAGTCAGAGGCCAGGTCTGGTCTCGAAAGGCTAGGGTGATGGGAGCTGTCGCGCCCAGGTCGTACCAAGTGGCAACAGAAAATGGAAAGATTCTGAGGCGAAATCGTCAACATCTCCTGGCTACGTCGGAAGAAGCCAGAAACGAGTCATCAGGTGACAGCGATGATGGTGATGACTCGGGGGACGCCCAAGCGGAAATACAGCTTCATCCAAGGTCGCCAGGAACATCCAACATAACTCCAGTGCCCAGAAGATCCACGCAAGAAACTGTTGCTCCCAGACGTTTGGAGTACAACAGAAACTTTGAGCAAATTAGTTAAAACTGGGTGTTCTTGTTTTCATTATTTCTTCTTTCCCTAAACAAAGGGAAATGTATCGTGCCAACTCATGCTGCCCTGTCCTGTCATGCCGGCAGTACCGCCCCAATGCCGTCGGCACCGCCCCCTTCCTTATCTGTGTGAAACAGGTTATATAAGCAGTGGCAATACGTTAAAGGACCAGAGGCTTTTTGATCGTCGGAGCTGGCTGCGTCAGTCTGACTTCTGAACATTGCGCAGAGCGATACACACCCCTTCAGAAGTTTCTTCACAGGCTCGTGGTACAGCAGCCTCAGCAGTATAAGAGCCGGACATTTCCTCGGTCAATGAGCCCAGCTTTTGTGAAGTGCCTTTACAGCCTGTGGTTGCTATGGTTCCTGGGACAGCAGCCCCCTCAGTGTCGGAGCTGCGCAAAAGTATAACTGAGGAATCGGAAAATTGCAGTTCCCTCCTTTACTGCTGCCATAAAGTTCAAACACTGTCGGAGGCCAAGGGCTTATTGGAAGTCACCTTCCGTAAGTTGGCTGAATGTGCGCCACAGAGTTCTGGCCTTCGCATTTGGGGCTCACCGGCAAAACGATGCTCGTCTCTGAAGCCTCTTCCAAAGAGAAGGCGCCTATAGCGTGCTGTCAATCTGCCATTGATTGGTTGACTTTCCCCAGGAGCTTTGGCTCAGACTGCTAGGAAAGGACCAGGGGGAAACTTTGTAAAGATAGCCAATCAGTGATTTTTTTTTCTATTTTTTTAAGAAATTGCTAACTTTGCAAAACTCAATTTATTTTTACTATGCATAACTTTGGCATAAACAGATCGTTTGGACATGTGTAAATATGTGTCAATATTGTTTTAGAATATTTAGAGCTTTTAGATTGATATGATATGTTTTATACTAGACTTTATTACAGTCATGTAGTTGCGACATTGGCAACGGCTGTGTATCTGTAGAATTACTGCCTTAGTGCTTCGTGTTGGTGACACTTTCAATTCATGGATTGTATAAAAATAAGTTGTTAGGCTCGAGCTTTCAGTGTATGGGTATAAAGCTGTTCGTAAAGTTACATCACTTCTGTACTTTTATAAAAGTGCTTGCTTATATTCTTTCCTTTTAACATTTTAATATAGCAGCTGATGTATATGAAAACATGTTAATACATTTTTCTCTGGTAGGTACTTCAAGATATAATCAGTAACGTGCTTGTAATATGTATCGACAGTAAATAAAACCACATTTGAGAGAATGCCTAATGTGCACTAAAAGTTTACTTTCAAAATGGGACATATGGTCACCAATACAGTAGAGCAATTTCGTCAAGACTACAGGCAACAGCTGTGACTGTTATTAGGCTGGGAAAACTGGCCATTTTTGAGGGCAATTATGAGAACTACTATTTCAGTCAAACGCTTTAGGTATACATATTGATATTACTGACTTGCGGGGGAGCTGTTTAATTATTCAGACTAAAACTTTTCTCAATGGCGGCCTATGAGAATGGGGATATAAAAAGGGGTTGCATAAGGAACAGGAACGCACGAGAAAATATTACGGGAAGGCTGTCGACTAAACTTGGCATTTATCAGCTAGTAATTTTAAAATAAAGTCTCTAACGTTTACTTTTTGTATTGTGGAACTAGAAACAGTATGTTGAGCTGCCTAGTTTTTGCCCATCATGTATCCAAAATATGCGATCCGATCTATGGTGCATCAAAGGCGCTAGTATTGTGCATACCACGTAGCCATTCCACGCAAAGGGGAAACATCTCGTTAACCCTCTTCTTCTTTGTGCCTTGGAGGTTCATTCGCTTTCTCTCGTACGCCTCCTTCGGCCAGTCAGTGGTGCTTGAATCCTATAAATGAAATAAATAATTTTTATTTCTGGTGTTTTGCATACATGTTAAAAGACACACAGGTCAACTGTAACATCGTGCGGCATTGATAAGTACAAAAGGCAACAGCGACATGTTTCCATAGTTCAACACCGGAGGTGGGAGAGGGGGTAGAGGAGGTCCCAGCAAAAATGAAAATTTCGGGGGAGGGTGGGGGGGGTACATTGTCCAGATAGATTTGACACCCGGAGTTGATCACGGAGAAGACGACATTGGCTGAAAATAAACAATAAAGCCTATTTAATGACGGCGCCTAGTTTTATGCATGGCAGAGGGCAATATCAAATCTAGTTTCAGTTTTTGTTTAATGGCACCAAAGAAAAGCGCTGGCTCTGGCAAGAAATTCTGGCTCTCCTCAGCCAGAATAATAATTATTTGTATCGTTATTAATAATTTCCTAGACATTTTTGTGTGGTTTTAAGAAGTACCAACTTACAAGCAGCACAAAAAAACCAACATGATACAGTTTGGGTGGGCCTTTAGATTATAATATAGTACGACAAAAACGCTCGACGCTGACGCTTCAGCTTCTCACATACAGAGTTCAACATCCGGCCTATGCCTTGCTCTAGACGTCTAATTTACACTTTTAGTGCTTCTAGCAGGACCACGGATGGCACACACGACCGTGTCATGACATGAAGTACAGTGATATGAAGTACAGCGTGTTGCGCACGACAGTTTTTTTTAGTGTTCAAAATTACATTAGGAAATAAACGATCAAGCGCAGCTCTGCCTTGAAGTCAAAGCAATTATGTAAAGAGCACAGAGGCAGGCATTTTCATTTTTTTAGTCATGGTTAACTTGCATGCGCGGTTGTAATCATGACTGAAACCGAAAAATAACAGTTCAGTTCCAATTACGTTTATCGCAAAACTATGCAATCAATTTTGTTGTGAATTTCTAAAGATCGGGTCATATCCCGGCCCTATTGATTTTGTTTCGGGTGAAATACTCACTCAAACTGAAATAAATCGGTGCCAGGGGAACTCTAAACCGGTAACCAAAACATTGACAACCCGATCTTCACCGTAACTGAAAACAAAATCGTTCCGCCGGGCTGAGTCCCTGGTTGAAATTACTACCGCGCTTTTCAGTATTAAATCTACGCGCAGACGAACCACTAAAAAACAATGAACACATCCTTATATTTAGGAGACTTGTTCAGACCTCTTGATGTCCGCACAGCATACCTCTCGTTGACGGCATCCAAGGACCGCTCATCATCTGACTTCAGGCAGCCATGCGGATAGCCGTCTTTATGATATAACCAAATATATGCGGCCCTTGCAGGTACTTTTCAGTCACCTTCTGTCGGTCAGGAGACTCGCTCATCGTTGCTCATCGTTAATGATTTCGCATTCCCACACGTAGTCTTAGGTGTCCTCGTGTAATTAAGTGGAGGAGAACACTCAGCCTATGTGCAGGAATGCAAAATCATTATAGTCCCGTGGGTGAAATATTTGAGAGTAATGTTTTTACACGTATTAGTGCTTAGGACGACGTCCTAGAGGTTGACGTGAAGTACGGTATTTAGGCCGACCTCTAGGACGACGTCCTACACGATGTTGAAACGGCGTCAAGGACGACACCGAGGACGACATCTTGAAAAAACTAAAAGACGAAGTCTAGGTCGACGTGTAGGACGAATTCTAGGGCTACTTTGATAAAAACGTCTAGGATGACGTCGAGAACGGTGCCTAGAAAACGACGACTAAGACGACGTTTAGAACGACGCCGACAGGAAGACGTCTTGGACGACCTCTCGGGTAAAGTTAAGAACAACGTCTAGGACGACTTCAAAAACAAAAGCCAGGACGACTTCTAGAATAACACCTAGAGCACGACATCTAGGGTGACGTCATGAACGACACATAAAGACGACGTATAGGACGACCTCTAGGACGATCTCAAGGACCGCGCCTAGAGGGCGACGTCTCGGACGACCTCAGAGTATCGCTTAACGACGTTAGACCTCAAAGCGTAACGTTCGGCTTGACGTTAGTCTAACGTCAGGCCAGCGCATACACGCATCCCCTCCTCCCGCTGCGCTGCCCGCTGTTCGGCTGGCTTTTTAGCAACGATGACGTAGCTGCTCTGAGGCCACATAACGCGTTGCAGACAATGGGTACCCACGTGTCGTTTCGCTGCTACAGACGGTTACCGACAGCGCCGGCTTCTCTCAAACGGGCAGCTAATGTTTTCGTAACAATAAAACGAGCACTGAAATATTTGCTTTGCGTGCCGGTTCGGCCGCCTTTGCTGCGTTTCAGGAGAAAAAAAAAAGACAACTTTGTTAAAAAAACAACTCCGCTAAATTACAAAAACAAAATGTAAGCTTACACGAATTTCAATTTTCTAAAGCACTAATAAAAAGCCCTACTTCGGATTTGCGAAATGTGGAATAGTATTTGTGTAATACTAATTTAAACATCAGCAGATACCGAAACCTAAACTTCGGTTGCGATAGGAAACATTGGTCGCGTGTTGTCAGAGTCGTGTGCACCTCACCCCTCAGCGTTGTCCTTCCGCTTGTCCTCTTGATATTGTTGATGCAATAGAGCTTAGTTACAACAACACTCCCACTGCCCACGAAGCTCTGCTGTGTCAGGTGCACGTGCCAAATTATCGTTCCCCCTACACGCCACAATAATTTGTCACCAAACGTTCGCGACAGCAAAGCTTTCGGCAAGAAGGCATCATCTACGTTATGCGGACACGGCGTGAGAAAAGTCATTGTTGATACATTTTCAGCTCGTAAAACGGGGGGAACTTTTTTGGAAATGAAATCGCCTGTGCGCGCCCGTGCACTTCCAGGTTTTCAGCACCAATCAAGGCTGTCTACCGCATCTTTTTTTTTTTTTTCAGAATGCCACAAAATATGCCGGAGTGTAGCTCAACCTGCGCACTCCAGTTGGGAACACATAATGTCGACGGGGGTGCCAGAATTTTGACGAGTGCTAATGGCCGCGTAGGCGCCGAGTAACCAACATCTTGGTTTTGTCACAAGGTCCCAGGCGGTCAAAATTAACCATCAGCCCTCCGCTGCGGCGTGCCAGATTTCCTTCGTAGATCTGGCCCGTAAACCTCCGAGTTCACATGAATTTTCCTAAAAATAGCTGAGACTTCACGCCTTGTTTCTACAGGTGCGAGACATATATACTCGTACACTGAGAAACGCTCGGCGTGTGGTGTGACCGACGTGGTGGTAGTTTGACATTTCATGTGCCTCCTGCTTTAGTAGCCATAATTGTATACATTTATGAATCTGTACTGACGTCTAAACGTTTTTTGCTTATAGAAAAATAGTCAGCGGAAATTATGAATGCCGCGATAAGTATGCTCCAGTGCCCCTTCAAATATTTTCACAACCCGACTGATATTTTCACGCATCACACACGTTTATCTGTTTAGCTGGCAAAAGCAAATTAGTTAGTTCCATGAGCTTAGGCAATCAAAACATATCATTATTCAGAGATTTGGCGACAACGGCTCGTATCGTAAACAAAACGTCGTTCGCAAAACTACATAACCGGCGAGACGAAACAAACTGTTCCCAGCTCTCAGCTCCGAGAAGCGCGCCGGGCAGCGCAAGCTGGCGCATCTGTGTTACTGTAATCACGTGGATACCGTTGAGCAAACACCGGGAGGAGGATGTCATGACGTCATTGTTAAATTTCGCTATGAGAAGTAAAAACAGACAAAACGTGAGAATAACGTAGACATGACTCTGACGTAGTGGCTCAGTGTTGGTTGCTCCAACTCCGTGGTATTGATGGCCCTGTTGATTGCGCCTGACGTTGCACGTTTGAGTTAGCACATTTCGGCAATTTGGCTCTTTTGAAAGTTTGCTGTCCAGTTTAATAAATATACAGACGGAATTAGATCGTAATATTTGACATGTGGCCTTCCTAGTCGAAAGGGAAGAGGGCTGCATAGTTTTCTGAATATCAAAAATGAAGCGGAGTTTCCCCTTAAAGGATGAACCGAACGATGGAAGGGTCGACTGAATAAAAATTGACCGCATCTCCACGTGGTGAATGATGTTGATTGGGGCGATCTCTGGTGGTGCTTGTCGGCGTAGACGCTGAGCCGCCGCATGCCGAGCCTTTCGTTCGCTTTCATCCGTGTCAGAAAGAGAATGTGTGGTATGGAACGTGGTTATATACGCATTTGAGCATTTGACCGCAGCGCCCTCTCGTCTATAAACGTTGAGCCAATGCATGCAAAGTTTAACGCGATTATATACGCATTTGACCTCAGCGCCCTCTCCTGTATAGACGTAGAGCGGCTACATGCAATGTTTCACCCATGACATCCCCAGCTCTTGAGTTACTACCACATCTTAGAGACCCCTACTCGTCCCGCAGTCGTGGCCTAGTGGTTAAGGCGATGGACTAGAAATCAATTGGGGTCTCCCCGCACAGGTTCGAATCCTGTCGACTGCGCAAACATATTTTTTTTTATCTTTTTCATCATTTTTTTTTAAATCTTTTCAATATTTTTTTTCTTCACGAGCACGTGAGCTCACGAGCAGGAGCACGAGCACCGGATGCCGGACGCCAGACGAACATACGGATATGGCTAGCCCCTAAGGAGCTTCGCCCCTAATAAAAGGTTCAACCGAACAGCCGCGTTCGTCTCAAGCAGCTTCTTTTGTAAAGGATCAACGAGCCGTGATTCTAGTTCTGCACGACCAATGCAAAACAAACGCTACAACACACAACAATTACAATAGATCATAGATGTATGTGTATTGTCCACTTTCTTGCAAACTCTCATGGGTTACTTGAGTTAAAACTATCTCGTAAGAACGTAATTCCCTGTTGCCTCACGCATTATTTAAAAATGTATGAAATTTTAACCTCTGGCAATTATATTTGTGTGCAAATTCCAATAGACGCCGACATATTTTGTGAACCTTAATCTGATGATTCGCAATTTAAAATTAAACCTTACCTTACCCCCAAGAATTCCAAATGTATTGCCTTTATTGTGCTAGCCTACTTTATATCACATATATCTGGTACTCATGTCACAGCGTTCGTGACTGACCTTGGTGCATGAAAACTCGTGTCGTTCTATCAGGGACAATATGAACTGAACGAATGCCTTATGCTTCCTTGGTCTAGCTCACAGTTCTGGGAAGGGCTGTGGGCCGAACTACGTACGGGATGCCATGTTAAGTTTGTGGACTTTGGACTATTTGTCGAATTGAGAGATAGTCGAGCGTGTGGGGACAGCGGACGGTGAAAGTTGAGGATCGCAAAATTTCAGCTCATATGGCCTGCGGAAGCACGTTTTATGTTCCTAGGTATTTTCTCAGAAGTAGTGAAAAACCTGTGAACTTCGTCTTCTCTTTACTTTAACTACAAACATGCATAATCTGCTTATGAGGTTATCATCTTTGCTCCCGCCTCTTTTTAGAGTGGTGCAGCAAAGCACACGACCTCACTTCGTAGGACCCCTAGAACAAAAACACTTGGAGGAAAATTTGTCGCGTATGTGCCTCTGACGTGCTCATAGGCTCATTGGGGCCGTAGTCTGCGCCGTTCACCAAGTTATGGTGATGGTTAGGGGCCACAAAGGACCGCTTTCCGAAATGCGCTCTTCGGGGTTATGAAGCTTTCTTGCCGTGCAGTGGCGGCAGTGGCTTTTTTCGTAAACTGCCAGTATACATCCATGCCAACTTTTCGGAAAAACACGTTTTCTACATCAGAGTCAATGAAATTATTGTTGTGTGCTTTTTGGACGCGTTTGGATAAAAATGAAAAATGCCACCGACATTTAGATTTAAAATTATATAATGCATAAACTGCAACATTGAGAACTGATGAAGGATATTGTTCGTCACAAGACGTATATTTCCCTGCTGAAGGTAGCCAGGAATCTAGATGTTTAGTTTTGTTTGGTGTAGATTATTGTACCTCAAAGGCATTTCAAATGAAATACTATACATGAGGGGGGATTAAATGACATACCTAGATAGCGGAAGAGTGACGACAAGGTAAAAAATAGGAAACACAAAACTACCAACTAACAGGACGGATATCCAAACGTAACATCAAGAAAAACTATTAACAAATAAACGTGTTAAAAATCAACACTTTTCAGGTGTTCCTTGCAGAGTTCACACAATGTCTTTGGGTTTGATACGCAAAGTATTGTTTCAGGGAGGGAATTCCAGTTAGTAATAGAAATTAAAAGTGGGAAATTTTGAAATGTATAAGCTGTCACGAACAAAGGTTTAACTTGTAGACTTTGGTCACGATGCATAAAGATGTGAGATGGCGAGTGAAAGTTGTTATTTATAAAATCATAAGAGGAATGGTATATTCTGTGAAAAAAGACAAGACGAGCAAGTTGATTTCTTCCAAATATGGAGCATAGGTTGAGGATTTATTTTAGCGAAGTTCTTGGCTTGTTTTGCACCGATTTAAGTTTAGTAATGAGACTTGATTGATGAGGCCGCAAAACAAAGTTGGCGTATTCGAATTTCGATCGGACGAAATATTTTTCGGCAGTTAGTTTAGCACAACAGGAAGTGAGGTAAAGGTGACGTTTTATGTATCCTAAAGATATGCATGCACATGCTACCATAATGTCACGCTGACCATGGTCAAAGCCGAACAAACATGCAAGGCGGCCGAGTTGACTGCATCACAGAACAAGCTCTGGGCAAGAGAGCAACAGGCTGACGCAGTGAAGACGCCTCCAAGGATTGAATCACGGTGAGTAATAGACAACTCCTGAACGCAAGTACGACACACCGACGCCGCGAAGACGCAGTCGAGTAACAACGAGCCACTTGAAGTATTCTCTGAAGGGAAATGCAAAGTCATACCGCAACAGTAGGTCGAGCGGTACGAATCACAAAAGTGGGACGTTTTGCACCACTACCGGTAATCTTATTGCCGTCATTCTGAGGAGGCAGAATAAAAAAATTGAAAAACATTTACTACACACCACGACAACGTAATTTGTTTGAAATCATGTGCAACTGCAACAAAGCGATAGAATTTGAATTCACGTAGGTGTCTGAGTGACCCACTTATATGTTTATGAGTCAAAGGAGTCGTCGCCTATATTCATGAATGCGCGCCAATGATGTCGGCTTCTTTTAATTTTTTTTATGTAACCTATTAATTATAATTTTGAGCACAGTTGTGGCTTACTACAAATACTTTTTTGCCTAAGTTCTTGTCTTGTTTACTTTTGCGGCGGTTATAATTGAAATGTATAAAACTACTGCAGCAGCTAAAAATGACTTAAGTGTTACCTCAATCCTTGTTTTTGCGTAAAATGTGGCGAATCATGAACCCTCTAGGACAACCTCTGGGACGACGTCGAGTATGACGTCGAGGACGGCGTCGAGAACAATGCCGTGGACAACCTCTTGAACGACCTCAAGAACAACGTCTAAAACAACGTCTAGGCCGACGTCGAGAGTTACTCCTAAAAAACGACGTCAACTACGACGTTTAGAACGATGCCTAGAGGACGACGTCTAGGACAACGTCATGAATAAAATAAAGAACGACGCCTAGGACGACGTCGAGAGTGGCTCCAAGAAAATGACGTCCGTAACGACGTTTAGAACGGCGCCTAGAGGACGACGTCTAGGACCACGTCACGGACAAAGTTAAGAACGACGACTAGGACGACTTCTAAGACGAAATCTGGGACGACCTTAAGGACGACGTCTAGGACGACTTCTAGAACGACACCTAGATGATGACATCTAGGATGACGTCAAGAACGACGGATAAAGACGACGTCTAGAACGACCTCTAGGATGAGGTCAAGGACCACGACAAGAGGACGACGTCTGCCCGACCTGAAAGTACAGTTTAACGACGTTAGACCTCAAAGCGTAACGTTCGGCTTAACGTTAGGCCTAACGTCAGGCCGGCGCATTCTCGCGTCACCCCCCCCCCCCCCTTCCCGCTGCGGCGCCAGCTGTTCGGCTGGCTTTTTAGCAACGATGACGCAGTTGCTATGGAGCCAAATGACGCGTCGCAAACAATGGGTATCCAGGTGCCGTTTCGCTCCTACGAACGGTTACAAACAACGCCGGCTTCGCTCCAACGGACGGTTACTGTTTCGTATTAAAAAAACGAGCACTGAAATATTTGCTTTGCATGCCAGTTCGGCCGCTTTCAAAGCGTTTCAGAAAAAAACAAACAAGCCTGTGGAAGTACAATCTGAACAATGGAAGGGTCGACTGAATAATGGAACAGTCTACCGAACATGCACGTTTCTCTAAAAGAGCTTCTTTTATAAAGGATAAAGGAACCTTGATTCTAGTTCTGCACGAGCAATGCAAAACGAGCTCTAGAACACACAAAAATTTCATGGCTTTTCGTGTCTTTTCCAATTTATTGTAAAGTCTCACTGGTTACTTAAGTTAAAACTCCCTGGTAAAAACGTACTTTCCTTTTTCCTCACACATTATTAAAAAAAACATTCTGCAATTTTGAACCTATGGAAATTACATTTGCGTATAAGTCGCACCAGACACCGACATATATTGGTAACGCCACTTTGATGCTTGGCTATCTAAAATTCAACATTACCTTAGCCCTCACAAATTACAAATGCCATTGCCTTTCTTGTGGTAACCAAGGATGGCCGGACTCTGGCCAAGGCTTTAGTGGCCGGTTCGTTTCTAGCTGGCCGATGGCTGGAAAAAATGCTTGGCACATCGTTGGTTATAGTCCTTGGCCTGTGACGAGCAGTCACCGGCTACCGGAGGCCGGCCAATTACATTTGGCCAGGCAGCGGCCAGTCGAGCAGTTTCTTGTGATCGGCCGCTGACCTTTGACCTGGCACTGGCCGCTGACTTGTGACCGGGCACTACCCGCTCACTTTTGACCGGGCACTGGCCACTGACCCATGACCGGGCACTGCCCGCTGACCCTTGACGGGGCACTGGCCGCTGACCTGTGACCGGGCACTTCCCGCTGACCTTTGACCGTGCACTTGCCGCTGACATGTGACCAAGCACTGGCTCCTGATCTGTGACCCGCTACTGGCCAATAACCTGTGATCGGGTACTGCACAGTGTGCAGATATTAGGAATACAATTAGTATATATAAAAGCTAATACGTTCGATTTTGTGAGTTATGGATCAAGGGGAAGCAGAAAACCGAATGTCACAGTTCACTTTGATTCAAGCACTTTGAGGTTCCTCAGCCCTGCGCCCTACACCTAAACTTGTTCAAAATCTGGATTCTGCCTTTTACTGCACCCACCCTTGATGTCCACTTTGACGCAGACAATTTTGAGCTTTTATGTCAGAAACGTTACTGCAACATTTTCGAAAGTTGGCCTGTAGGCAATAACTGCGGTTATTCGAGCGTTGGGAGACTCAAGTGTTACGTCTACAGAAAACCTGGCCTGTACAGGCATTTATTTTATTATTGGACACCATAAGCCAGCAATTTTGTAGATGTCTCAATTAACATATTAGGAGTACCGATGGCGTCTTCAATATGTGTTTGACGTGAAAATATGTTTTTAGCTACTTTGTAGAGCGTTTGTATCACGGTGACGTAATTGTCGCGAGTTGGATATCAAACGGATAGTTTTGTGCTGAATTTGTCTCACACTGCCATCGCTCGTAGTCACTCTGCTGCTGTTCAAAGAGCAGCTAGGCGTTGCACATAGCTACTCTAGCCTAGGGTGCCTACATGTTTCCGCTGCGCTTTAGGGTGGCGCCAACTTCTTGTTACCCTTTCCCAGATCCTCTCCCACCGCCATTTTTTCCCACGTCCTATTTCGCTAAACGTAAGCAACGTTGAGTTTCCGTAGTCTCGAGACCCCGGCAACACTGTGAGGCCACTTCCGTTTCCGTTCATAAAAGGAGTCGAAGGCTCTGCGGAATGGCGGTCGAGGTGGCTGTCGCTCTCTTTATTCGGGTGTTTTATATTTTGAAGTTGCGAGCAGGAAGTGTGCGTTGCTTTTAACGAAACGCAAGTTCCCGCGACAAAATGGAACGCAACAGACCGGCATCGCACGCCGAAACCTCGCCGCCGGAACGAGAGCGGTGAGCGCTCCTTAGCCCTAACGAGGATTAGCGGCGTGGTACGAGCGCACGACCGGCGAGTGTGACAAGATGGTCGACGAGTCGACGAAAACAGCCGAGGTTGCCATGGTAACGAGGTAGGCAACACTGGTTTGTTGGCAACAGGTATCACAAACGTTGTCGCCACCCTAAACAGCGGAGCGGCGGAAACATGTAGGCACCCTACTCTAGCCGATCACAATGACTATCGCTAGCTATTCGTTGCGATTGATGTGAGCACCATTTGCACAAAAACCGATAAATCTTTGTTTGGCGTGTGCAAAAAATAGATTTTGGGTTCAAAGCCAATTAAAGTTAAATTGTGGATTCGGCCGAATATTTGTTTAATCGCATATTGAATTTTTTTTGCGCCTTTCTTTAAGTCTTTTTGCTACTGTTACACCAAGCTTAAACAAAAATTCAGGTGGACTGTCGAAGGTTGTTCCTAATTAGCCAGTCTTGAGCCCAGTTAAATTCAATCTAGTATATTTTAGAGTGCAGCATCAGAACGTCCAGTACTTACATTGGAATGGCAAGTAAATAACAGATCAGACATAACATTAAACCTATAAAGGATCTCAGCTAGACCTAATTAAAGGGATTTATAAATCTTCTACTTATATGAAAATATATTCATTGATTCTGAATTAAAAAAAATGTTCAAATAATGAACACAGGGTTTTAAAACGTCGCTGCCTCACATTTACCCTTGCATAATAGCCAAAGTTAAATGCTGAAGCTTTTACTGCAATGTAATATCAACAATCACCACAGAAGCAGCATTGAATTTGGCCAAGCATAGGCTAATGGCTGGCGATGGTCTTTTGGCCAATGGCCAAAGAGTGGCCATTCATCGGCCAATGCTTAAACGATGTCTGATGGCCAGTGTCCATTGCCCAATAGCGAGAGAACGGCTAGTAATTAGCCAATGACTGGCCACTCTCGGGCCACTGGTCAAAGGACCTTTTTTAGCCATTGGCCAATGGTTGGCCGAATCTGTGGTGCTTGGGAAAATGTCCCTCCTTTCGTTTAATACACCTGGCGCGCGCGTGCACCATCCTAGCTGGAAGGTGTGTTTTTTGCCTAAGCGCGCGGATGCGCTGAGGCAAAGCGAGTCGCAAGATCGCTGTGTCCGCTCCGCGGGTATCGCTCCTCCGCAGTGCGCTTCTGATTGAGGAGACGCGCATTAGAGGGGGCTAACCCGCCGAGATCAATACTTCGAAAAGTATGAAGATCGCAGTTCATTAAGAAACGAATATAAAATAACGTATTATTTGAAACTACGATTAGAAAATTATAAACTTCGCGCAGCCATACTCTCCGCGCATAGTCATAGGCATAAAAAAATTACTTTTTTTTTTCATTTTCAGTGGCATCGCCAACAATGTCACGTGCCACACACTTTCAGTTTGCTTTTCGGGAACAACCCCCTTTCGGCGCACACTTGGCGCAAATTGTGCACAAATACAACCGATGGAGCAGCATGTAACAAGTTATTCGTTCTGGGGTAGTTTGGCGCAAGTGGCGCCGCAGTTCCACCACTGTTTATTGTGTTTTTAGACCACAACTACTACATTATTGATAATTTTGCATAATTTAGGAACCCAGCATAGCAAACGAAGTCTTGTTTTTTTGTTTTTTTTCAACTCTAAAGAGCAGAAAAGGGTATAGTTTCCCAAACCACCCCCAATTTCTGTACATTCCTTTCAAACTTCCCCTGCCTAATTTTCATACTCCCCGAGGGGCTCTATATTTTCATAAGCCAGACATAAAAAACTGAAGTTATAACACACACATTCAGATTATAATATTTACAGAAAGGCATAGTCGAAAACCTTTAATGTCCTCCTTGGGTTTGACACGGAACACATGTTAATAAATCCTCTGTAAGCTCAAGATATCCCGCAATATTTGCTTTCCGTAAAATCCCAAGAGAAAGCCCACTTAACATAAAAAGCAAATCTGCTGAAAATATGTAGTGGGCTTACTGTCAGTGTACAATCAAGAAAAGTTGTAAAAAATCGCTCTTTTTCGCAATTTTAGCAATAAGCTTTTTAGCAGCGATGACGCGGTTGCTATGGAGCCGCATGACGCGGCGCAGACGTTGGGTATCCACAGGCCGTTTCGCTGCTATAGACGACTAGAGACAACGCCGGCGTCTCTCCAATGGACGTTAATGCTTTCGTTTAATAAAAAAGAGCACTGAAATATATGCTTTGCTTGCCGGTTCAACCACCCTCGGTGCCTTTCAGAAAAAAAAAAATCTTGTTAGTGGGCAACTCAGCTCAATTGCGAAAAGTGTAGGCTTACATGTGTTTCAAGTTCCTAAAGCACTACTAAACAATCGTACGTCTTTGGATTCAAGAAATGTGGAATAATATTTGTGTAATCCAAGTTTAAATATCAGCAGACACCGAAACCGAAACATTGGTTGCGACAGGAAACATTGGTCGCGTGTCGTCAGAGTCATGTTCACGTCACCTCAAACGACGTAGTCTGAATGGTCACGTGATTCTCTACGCGACGGCGGGCGGACCTAGAGCAAAGCGCAAGTGTCATCTGCTCCGCACTTTTCGCCAATATAGTTTGCTACGACAAACAACGGCGTCTGAACCACGGCGGCCCCGGCTGGCGCTTCTTTCCAAAAAAAGTAAGTTTTCTCAAACCCGTATTTCGGAAGCATTTGTAGACGCTCAGGTATACTAGGCAACAAAAGAAAATGCACGAGCGTTCCACAGACAATTTCCGTAGAAACGAATGAACTGTAGCAGAGTCAAGAGCGTTGTCCATTCGCTTGTCCTCTCGATACCGTTGATGAAATAGAGCTTAGTTACAACAACCATCCCACAGCCCACGAAGCTCTGCTGTGTCGGGTGCACGTGCAAAATTATCGTTCCCCCTACACATCATCATAATGTATCTCCGAAAGTTTGGTTACAGCAAAGTTTTCGGGAGGAAGGGACCACCCATGGTATGTGGACACCGCGCAGGAAAAGTCATTATTCATACATTTTCAGCTCGTAAAACGGGGGGAACTTTTTTGGAAATGAAATCGGCTGTGCGCGCCCGTGCGCTTGCAGCTTTTTAGCGTCGATCAAGGTTGTGTACCGCATCCCTATTTTTTCGATATGCCACAAAATGTCCGGAAAATAGCTCTACCTGCGCAGCCCAGTGCGTGACTTGGAATGTCGACGGAGGTGCCCGACATTTGACGAGTGCTTATGGCCGCGAAGGAGCCGTGTAATCAGGATCTCGGGTACACGTCATAAGACCTCTATGTGGTCCAAATTAGCCATTAGTCCTCCGCTGGGGCATCTCAGATGCCCTTCGTAGATCTGGCACATTAGCCGCCAAGTTCACAATTATTTTCCCAAAAATAGCTGAGTCTTCGGGCCGTGTTTTTACAGACGCGAGACATATATACTCGTACACTGGGAAAGGCTCGGCCTGTGGTGCGACCGAAACAGTAGTATTTTGATCGTGCTTGTGCCTCCTACTTTAGTAGCCTGAATTGTGTTCTTTTATGAAGATCTACGGCAGACTACACGTTTGTTGTCAATAACAAAATAGCGGAAAATATGAATGCCGTTATAAGTATGCTCCAATACACACATTGAATTGGTTTCACAGCGCAACTGATTTTTTCACACATGTTTGTCTATGTAGCAGGTAAAGGCTAATTTGTTTCTGCCATGTGCATAAGCTATCAGAGCAGATCATTATCCTGCAATTTGGCGACAACGGCTTCCCGGATTTCCACCAGTACGAGATGTGCGTTCATACATTCAGGTGCGGACTGTCGTATGAAAACTTGTGAAAGGACACACCCGGGCTGGTCAACTAGTTCGAGCAGGCAGCAACACAACATCGTGAGCCTATGAATCTTTCGCATGGCATCGCAGGTAGGCACCGGAGATGCGGGTCGCGCTCGTTCCGTAAACAAAGCGTCGTTCGCAAAACAACAACTGCGGCGAGACAAAACAGACAGCTCTCAGCTCTCCGCACCGAGAGTTGCGCCGGGCAGACCAAACTGGCGCATCTGTGTTACGGTAATCACGTGGACACCGTTGAGCCAACACCGGGAGGACAATCTGATGACGTCATTGTTCAATTTCGCTCTAAGAAGTGAAAACAGACAAAACGTGAGAATAACGCAGACATGACTCTGACGTAGTAGCTCAATGTTGGTTGCTCCAACTCCGTGTTATTGATGGCGCTGTTGATTGCGCCTCACGTCGCACGCTAAAGTAGCAGGTTTTGGCGACTTGGCTATTTTGAAATGTTTGCTGGCCACTTTAATAAATATATAGACGGACATCGATTGTAATATTTGACATGTGGACTTCCTAGAGAATACTAGAGAAGGCTGCATTGTTTTCTCAATATAAAGATTGAAGCGCAGTGGCCTAATAAAGAATGAACCGAACAGTGTAAGGGTTAACTGAATAATGGAAGGGTCAACCGAACAGACGCCTGTGTCATAATGAGCCTCTTTTATAAAGCATCAACGAACCTTGATTCTAGTTCTGCACGAGGAATGTAAAACGAACGCTAGAACACGCGTGAAATGTAATTGCTTTTCGTGACATTTCCACATTTTTGCAAAGTCTCAGTGGTTACTTAAGTTAGAACTACCTTGTAACAAAGGAACTTCCCTTTGGCCGCACGAATTATTTAAAAAAAAACTGCCTTTTTTAACCTCTGGCAGTTACATTTGCGTAGAAACTGCAAAATACACCAATAAGTTTTGCTAACGCTAATTTGATGTTTTTCTATTTAACATTAAACATTACCTTGGCCCCTCCGAGTTCAAAAATACCATTGCCTTCCTTGTGCTCACCTCGTTTATAACATGTAAATCTGGTACTCCTGTAACAGCGTTCGTGACTGACCTTGGTGCACAAAACTCTTGTGGTTCTATCACGAATAATGCCAACTGAACAAATGCTTTATGATTCTTCGGTCTAGCTCCCAGTTTTGGGGAGAGCTGTGTTCCGAACGAGGAACGGGATGCCATGTTACGTTTGGGTACTTCGGAGTATTCATCAAATTGAGGTAGTCGGGCATGTGGGGACAGCGGACGGAGAAAGATAACGATTGAGCATTTCTGGTCATATGACCTGCGGAAGTACGTTTTATGTTCCCAGCTATTATATCAGAACTAATGACAAACAGTAAACTTAGTCATCTCTTTACTGTCTCTACAAACATGCATAATCTGCTTATCTGCTTATCATTTTTGCTCCACCCCTCCTTTAAGAGCGGTAGAGCAAAGTGCGTGACCACTGACCATTGGTCCCTTAGAACAAAAACGCTTGGAGGAAAATTTGTCGCGTGTTTCCCTCTGACGTGCTGATAGGCTCACTGGGGCCATAGTCTTTGCCGTTTGCCAAGTTATGGCGATGGTTGGGGGCCACGAAGGTCCGCTTTCCGAAATGCGTTCTTCAGGGTGATGATGCTTTCGTGCCTTGCAGCGGCGGCCGTGGACTTTCATCGTAGACGGCCAGCATACTTCCATGTCAACTTTTCGGAACTGGCCGTTTTCTTCGTCGCTGTCCTTGAAATTATCGGGGTGTGGTACTTGAACGCGCTTGGATAAATGAAAAATGCCAACGACATTTACCTTTAAAATCCTGTAATCCATAAAAGGCATTAGAGAGAACTGATGAAGGATTGTTTGCGTCACGTGACGTATATTTCCCCGCTTAATTTAGCGGGGAAATTGAATGTTTACTTTAATTTATCGTTCCTGAAAGATATTTTAAATCAAATGCATTGCATGAGGGGGGATCACATGACATATCGTCTAGATAGCGGAAAAGTTACGACATAGTAAAAACTAGGAAACACAAAACTACGCACTAATAGGACAGACATCAAAACATAAGGTGTCGAAAAAGTATTGACACGTAAACATGTGAGAGATCAACACTTCACAGGTGTGCCTTGCAGAGCTCACGGAATGTCTTCGGGTTCGATTCCCAAACTACGGTTTCAGGAAGAAAATTCCAGTTAGTAATAGAAAATGAAGAATTTGGAATTTTATTAGTTCTCGCGAATAAACCCAGGTTGCACGCCAGAGAAATGCCCAACTTGGGCAAAGGTCTGGCATACTTAAGGGCCCAACTTTGGCCCTGTTGAGTATTGCACCATGGCGTTCATCAGTGCCAAAGTACGCTGCCTAACTATCGCCCACGTTGTGCGATACTAGGGCATGCCAAAGTTTGGCCCTTCTCTGGTCCGCCACAGGAGTGACGAGGTAGTGCCATGCTTGAGCCATAACTGCCGGAGCAACGCCTAATTTGGGTATTTCGGATCTGCAAAAGTGTGGCTTTTCTCTGGTCCGCCACTGGAGTGCTGAAGTAGAACCATACTTGAGCCATAACTGCCAAAGCAACGCCTAATTTGGGTATTTCGGACATGCCAAAGTTTGGCTTTTTTGTGGTCCGCCACTGGAGTGCCAAAGTAGTGCCATTCTTCAGCCATAACTGCCAGAGCAACGCATAATTTGTTTTTGTTTTTTTTCAGACATACCAAAGTTTCGCTTTTCTCTGGTCTTCCACAGCAGTGCCGAAGTAAGTGCCATACTGGAGCCATAACTGCCAAAGCAACACCCAATTTTGGTATTTCGGACATGTCAAAGCTTAGCTCTTATTCGGTCCGCCACAAGAGTGCCGAAGTAAGTGCCATACTGGAGCCATAACTTGCAAAGCAACGTGAAATTTGGGAATTTTGGACAAGCCAAAGTTTGGCTTTTCTCTGGTCTGCCACAGTTGAGCTAAAGTAAGTGCCAGACTTGAGCCCGAACTGCCGAAGTAAATCCTAATTTAGGAATTCGGGGCATATCGATGTTTGGCTTTACCCTGGCTTGCCACTGGAGTGCCAAAGTGCCAAAAGTGCTAAAGAAAACAAAGAGGCCTGCCATAGTTTGGGATTTCTCCGGTGTGCAACAGAAGTGCTCTTTCACACGCCCCAGAAGAAAATTTAAATTAAATAAGCGTTGGAAACGCGATGGTCAGATCTCTCCATCTGCATTCCCAAACAGCACGGCGATACTTGGCAGTGTAGTGCCAGTACCGGCTGGAGGTCGGTTCCAATATCGCTCAAATGTCTAATTTTGCACCACCGTTCGATATCTGGCAGTTATTGCCGTGCAGTCGTTTTGCCCCGGTTTAATGTTCGCGCAATATCGTGCGAATACTCATCGGTGCGTCTGCTCCGTATTGGCCGGACTTCGTGCAAGTCTGTGTTGTATAGAACGATGCGTAATATTTGTCGCATATAAATAACATACACGACGAACAAAAATGTTTCGAACGCTCCCAGAAGTTTAATGAATCCCTATCAGTGGACACAGGTTATTCTAGACATATTTACAAAAGTCATAATTCTCTGTAAAATGAAAATCAAATTATAAAATATATTTAACACTGATTTTACGCCAGGCAAAACTCAAAAATAAAAAAACAAACGAGAATTGAGAGGAAAGCAGAACTGCTATCATTAGCATGCTTGCAGTATACCTACTAATAAAAGCGATATCATGTAATCCTTGATAGATGCATAATCCAAAACGGGCAGCCCAAAAACACACTCTAGAAAGAAGGTTGCGCACATTCAACTGACGTCTTGTCATCGGTGAGGAGCATTTTTCGTCGAAGCACGTCGAACAACCACAGCACAAGAATTCCGCAGACTCCGTCGAACAAAAATGGCCATTACGGAAACATTGTAGTGGACGTATTCCGGCCATATATAGCCAAAAAGCACGGCCGCGTCTGGAACGCACGAAAGCAACAAAACACTGAAGAGCGCATTTCGGAAACCGGACCTACGTGGCCCACCTATTTCTATAAGTTCTTAAATGGCGCAAACCACAGCCCCAGAGATCCCATCAGCTCGACAGAGTGTCATGTGACAAATTTTCGTCCAAGCGTTTTTGTACTACGCGTTCTACGGAGTGAGGTCATGCGTTTTGGTTTAACCCTCTGATTTGTTTATGCGGCCGTGACGTTCGCTGACAGCCACACCAAGACACAAAAGGAGGTGGGGAGGCTTAAGGCGAGGTCGAAGGGGCACGAACAATACAGCCCCCTCTGCATTTTTGACTGAAATTGAAGAGATTCCATGTCTCGTGCCCGAGACTTGCAATGTCACCTTTGGTTAGGGTGAGGCGGGGGGGGGGGGGGAGAAGTGAAAGACTGTGAGAGAAAGGAGTGTCTGGGATGATGCTGACAAATGCTTCCAATTAACTTTAAAACAAAATAGTCCCCGCCAGGATTAGATCTTAGTTCCCCCGAGTGTGAAGCGGGCGAATACCACCGAGCCACTGTCGTTCTCGCTTTTTGTTATCGCTAGGATTTGAAAGTGCCCAATCGCAATGCAAGACACGCGCAGAGCTACGCTCGCTTTTGCAATGCGCCACCCAATAATGATATCTGTTTAGGAGGCGTGTGCACATCAGTCTCGCGAAGCGCTCGCTCGACGGCAGCCGTTTCTGCAACGTCGAACCTTTCTGACTGCGCGTCCCGATGTTTCTGTGTGTACCTACGCGCGAACACAACAATCCAGCGAAATCAACGTTTGCAAAGCCTGCTCCTATCCGCGGCAAAACATTTAGCCCACCTTTGGCCTGGAGAAACCAAGAAACACCGAAAATAAAATCAAACGTTGTGAGCAGAATAAAACTTGATTTCCATTTAATTACGTTGCAGACCACCCGCGTACATCCAATACCTCGTCAGCCGAACTGCAAGGCAGTAAGCCTAGTTCTGGCACTTGTTTGGCGATTTTGGCACGTAGCTGCCAGATGACAACCGAAATATCAGGACGCGAAGCATAACTTTGGCACTTGTTTGGCCATTTGGGCCCAAAGATGCCATATGTCAGCTGAACTACAAGGCAGTAAATCTAATTCTGGCACATCTGTGGCGACTTTCGCCCGAATGTGGCAGGTGACAGCCGAACAATCAAAAAGTGAGGCCTAACTTTGGCATTTGTTTGGCAATTTTTGTCCAAAAATGCCAAATATGAGCCGAACTACCGGGCAGTGAGCCTAACTCTGGCATTTGGTAGGCGATTTAGGCCCAAAGATGCCAGATGACAGCCGAACTACCCGGCAGTGAAGCATAAGTTTGGTACTTGTTTGGTGAATTAGGGCCAAAAGACCCAGACTCTTGCCAAGGAAGGTCAGGTTTGGCTATACTTTGGCTTCTTCGGCTTTTCAAGGCCCTAAAGTCCCAGACAAAACCCAAATTTTGGCCCAGAACTTTGTGCCACCTGGGTATGTTTAACATTTAAAATGTGGTGAAGACGCATGATGATCTGAGATGGCGGGTGACAGTTGTTATTTCGAAAATCAGAAGAGGAAAAGTAAATTATTTGAAAAGGGACAAGACGAGCAAGTTGTGTTCTTTCGCATAGAGGGCGTAGGTCGAGGTTTGATAATATTGCAGTTACGCTTGACATTCGTGAATAGTCATGTGTTATAAAACGGGTTGCCTTGCTTTCCACCAATTCGAGTTTAGTAATAAGATATGATTGACGAGGCAAACAGATAAACTTGGCGGAGTCTAACTTTGATTGGACGAAAGTTTTATTGGCTGTTTGTTTAACACAAAGGGGAGTGATGTATAGGTGACGTTTTATATATCCTAAGTATCTGCATGCTCTTGCTACTATAGTGTCTCCCTGACCTTCGTGAAAGCCGATCAAACAGGCAAGACGGCCAAGTTGACTGCTGTACAAAACGAGCTTTGGGCAAGAAAGAAACATGTTGATGCAGTGAAGACACTTCCAAGGATTGAATCACATGCAGCAAGAGACAACTCCAGAACGCAAGAACGACACATCGACGCCGGGAAGACGTAGTCTTACCTCAACAGTAGGTCATGCAGGACGTTTACACCAGTACCGCTAATGTGATTTCAATTATTCTGAGGAGATAGATTAAAAAAAATTGAAAACCTTTAGTACACAGCATGGCAACCTATTGTGTTTGGCAACATGTACAAGTACCACAAAGCGGTAGAATTGTAGTGCACGTACATGCGTGAGTAACCCACTCATACTTTTTAAGGGTGAAACGAGTGATCGCCGATATACATGTATACGCGCCAATATTGTCGCCTACTTTTATTTATTATTTTATAAACCCGGAATTTTAATTTTGAGCGCAGTTGTGGCTTACTATAAATAAGATTCCTTGCCTAATATCTTGTTTTGTGTGCTTTTGAAGAGGTTAGAATTGATATGTTTAAGACTTCTGTACGAGCTGAAAAATACTTCAGCATTACCTCTATCCTTCTGTCTGCGTACAATGTGGCAAATTCGAAATCCTCTAGAAGGGCCTCTACGACGACGCCAAGAACGTCGTCGAGGAGGGTGTCAAGGACGACTCTGTGGACGACCTCCCGAACGGCCTCAAGGAAGACATCTATGAAAAATTCTAGGACGACTTCTAGGTGGACCTTCAGGACAACGTCTAGGACTACGTCGAGAACGACTTCAGAAAATGAAGTCTAGGGCGACGTTTAGAACGACGCCTAGAGAACGACGTCTAGGACAACCACTAAGGCGAGCTTAACGATGACGTCTTGGACGACTTCTAGAACGCCACCTAGAGGACGACATCTAGGATGATGTCGAGAATGACGCATAAAGACGACGTCTAGGATGACGTCTAGGACAAATTCTAGGACGAACTTTAGGATGACCGTATGGACAACGTCAGGGACGACATCAAGAACGACTGCTAGAAAACGACGTCTAAGAAGACGCCTAGAGGACAGCGTCTAGAACGATGTCTGGGACAAAGTTAAGAACGACGTCTAGGACGACTTCTAAGATGACCTCTAGGACGACCTTAGGGACAATGTCTAGGACGACTTCTTGAACAACACCTGGAAAACGAAATCAAGAATGACGTTGAGAACGACACATAAAGACGACGTCCAGGACGACCTCAAGGATCACGCCCACAGGACGACCTCAAAGCGTGACTTTGGGCTTAAAGATAGACCTAATGTCAGGCCAGCGCATACCCGCGTCCCCCCTCCCCGCCCCTTCCGCCGCGGCGCCAGCTGTTCGGCTGCTTTTTTATAGATATGATGGCGCAGTTGCTCTGGAGCCACGTGACCCGTCGCAAACAATGGGTATCCAGGTGCCGTTTCGCTGCTAAAGGCCCGTTCGCACTCCTGCGATTGGAGCTACCACTATGCTTACGAACGAATGCAACCGCTGCGACTTCAATGACAACTGTGCGCGACGTACACACACATGCAACCGCATGCAACCACACGAATCAACAGCCAATTAGAAGCGAGCTTCATCTCTTGCTCCTAACCAATAGTAAGCAACCCAGCTACGCTTACGAACATGGCGAACAGTTTCGTGCACGACGCGAGACCCTCACCGGAGCAGCCGGAGCTTTCGACTACAGCGCACAGTCACGAAGATCTGCTGCGCGCTTACAATAGCTGTGTAAAGGCTGGTTGAGACATTTGAAACAAACCCGTTATCCACGACTGCGTCCGTTGTGACCGGAGTGACTGGAACGACCGCTCTGCGCCGCGCGTACACTCCTGCAACCACTGCAACAAGCTCAGCGGGTGGCAGCACAGCGACCGCCTCTCCGCCGCCGTCAGCTGTTTCAGCGGTGCTTCTAAAAAAAGGGGACGCGCTGCCACTCACTTGCATAACAGAAAATAGACAGACCGTCTTCTATTACCTCAAGCTTTTTTTATTTTATTTTTTTTTAGGATACGCTTGCGGTGTAGTGTATTAAAAAAATAAAAAAGATGCAGTGCGCCGTCTTGCACGATCGCGACTTTAATACACAAATTTGCCAACAGTACAAATCTCGCCACACACCTTTTTTACGATTCTAAAATATGATGTAATCTTAGCAGCGATATAGCAACGTAGAAATATAAATTCGTGATCAGATAGACGTTGCGAGCGAGACGTTGCGAGCGTTCAGGATTGGTAACACGAATCACCTTTCTCGGGTAATGAAAACGCGTGCAAATTCCCATCCTTTATACGGTACGCACCAGTAATACCTTGAACTTGAGCAGACGCATGTAATGCCCCAAAAAAGAACACCAGGCGATGTTCGAGGACACAAATGCTAAGAAAGTACCACTGTAGTCGAAGTAAACAAACACGACGGCACGGGCGTTCCTGCTGTCTTGAGAGTGCCGCCACGAGATCGCCGCACGAGTAGGTGGATCTTTCCTTCTAGTACGTTCTGGGTTATCATAACGACACACGACGAAAATTCAGAGTCAAGGATAGCGCTTTTACGGGGAACGATGAGCTTCTACCACGCCGTCCACGGTCCAGCACGACTGGCATGCAACGCGCGCGACCGAGCTCTCCACGACCTGTGATTGGTCTGTTGTTGCAGTCGTTCCTGACCGTAATGTAAAAGTTCAGCCCGGCTAAACTCCTGGCGTTGCGAACGAACACGAACGAAACGACCGTTTTTCGCTTCGTTGCAATGGGAACTCATCGTTCCAACCGGTTGCATTCGTTCGTAAGCGTAGTGGTCGCCCCGAACGCAAATGTGTGGACGGGCCTTAAGGATGGTTACAGATCACGCTGGCTTCGCTCCAATGGAGAGTTAATGAAAATACCGTTGAGACTAATATAAAAAGCGCCGGGGTAAAATGGGAGACGGAAGTAGAAAGCGATCATGGCGGTCAGGAGTGGACAACTCGCCTCCATTGAAACTAAAGTTGAGTGTCTCTCAAAATTAGAGCCTTACCTTAAGAGATACGAGAATTATGTCCAGCATTTAGGAAGAAACGTCACTGCAATGGCTGCAAGGGTTGACGCCCTTGAAAACCGGAGCCGGCATAACAACCTTATTGTTTACGGTGTTGCGGAAGACTCTACTGAATCACCCGTTTCGCTGAACCAGAAAGTGGTTACCGAAAATTTCAGCAAGAAGCTAGGCGTGAAGATATCAACGATATTAAAAATACACAGGCTCGGAAGACATCTGAACAATAAAACACGACCAATATTAATACGGTTTTTGTCTCAAGACGAAAAAGCTTAACTTTTGAAGAACGCGTTAAAATTAATGGGTACATCGGTGTCTCTGTCGAACGACTACTCAATAGAAGTAAGAGAAAAGCGCCGCCATCTTTGAGCATACGCAAAAGCTAGAAGTGAAGAAGGTATCAGCTACGTAAATCTAACGAACGATAAACTAGTAATTTATTGGGAAACGTTTACTTGGAACAGTGAAAAGGAGGAGGTTGTACCTCTGCAACGTAACTGACGTGAACAAATTCAGAGAAAGCGGTGCAAAAGGATATCACTATGATGGTCGTGAATTGTAGAAGCGTAAAAATGACGTAGAAGAATTATCGGGTTTAATCCGATCTGTTTGAGCCGATATTATTCTAGGCAATAAATAATGGCTTGAAAACACTATCTTAGATCATGAAGTATTCCCTAGATGTTTTAACGTCTACAGAAAGGATAGGTCGTTACATGGGGGAGGGGTATTTCTGTTAGTTAACAATATTTTGCAAAGTCACCAACTTGATATAGCTGAAAACGTAGAATCAGTATGGTGTCGGGTGGGGCCGAACAATAACCTATGTTTTACCGTAGAAGTTTTCTACAGGCCCCGAATTCTGATTCTACTTGTATAGACACCCTAAACGAAATAGTTTCTAGTGTTACCAATGAATGTGTGGTACTTGGTGGCGATTTTAATCTGCCAGACTTGACATGGACTGATGACGGGTGTGCCTATAAAAACAATGACTCGACTTAATATTGATATGAAGTGCATGATTGATAGTCTATGTTTTACCCATCAGGTACTTGTACCTACGCGCGGAAACAACATACTTGACTTGTTGTTGTGTAATCATCCCGACATTGTTAAACGAATCTATGTCATTCCTAGCATATGCGACCATGACGCTGTAGTCGCGGCGCTTCGTTTTCAATCTGCACATGTAAAGTTGACTACAGATAGAAAGGGGGTTTTTGTATGAAAAGGGAAATTATGAAGGCGTTAGCTCCGAGCTTTCTAGTGGCTTTCTTTCGTTTGAATGCGTTGCAGAAGAAACAGATGTGCACAACACGTGGTTGCTGTTTAGGCAGAGAGTGATAAAGCTAACAGAGAAACACATACCATGTATTGATGAATCCAAATTAAAAAAAATAGAGCAAAACCATGAATCAACGGAAGTAGTGCCGCGATTAACAAAAAAAAACGAAAGCATGCTTACGCACGGTACACAAAAAAATGTCAGCAGTAAACAATGGGAAACTGAAAGAACTGACGACGAAGTACAAAGTCACCGTGAGGAAACCAAAAGGCGATTACCTACAGCGGCTCGAAGACGGAATGAAAAATAAAAATAAACAGTTCTGGAAGTTTATGAAACGCTGCGGAAATGACCAGATTGGAATACCTGACCTATTAGTAAATAACGAACTAATTACAGATGCCCGTCAAAAAGCTTGCATCTTTGATGAATATTTTAAATCGGTATTTTTGTATGCGAACAATATAACGCCAGTAACGCTTACAAACAGATACGATGACATGCCTCCAGTTGAGGTTGGTGTCGAGGGAGTCCTAAAGCTACAAAAAGATTTATACGAAAATAAAGCGATTGTCCCTGATCAAAGTTCGCCTTGGGTTCTGAAGCGCTGTGCTCACGCCATTGCTCCATATCTTATTATAATCTTCAACCAGTCTTTGCTTGAGGGGTCATTACCGAATGATTGGAAAGTAGCTCAGGTAATACCAATACACAAGAATGAACGCCAAAAAGGATGTTACAAATTACAGGCCAATTTCTTTAACATCAATTTGTTGCAAACTACTTGAGCACATTTTGTATAGCCAGATAATGCAGCATCTTAGTTACCATATTATTTTCATAGATTCACAATATGAATTTAGGAAAGGTTATTCTTGTGTCACGCAACTAACCGAGCTCTATCATGATCTTGTCATGTCCGTAGATAAGGGTGAACAGACTGATTGTGTTTTTCTTGATTATAGAAAAGCGTTTGACACAGTGTCGCACTCGTTCTTACTTCACAAATTGAATTGTGTGAGCATGGATATTACCACACTAAAATGGATTCAGTCATACTTGAGTTCGCGTCAGCAATGAGTAATTTTAAACGGCGTGGCGTCTCATTTTGTTGAAGTTACGTCTGGTGTACCACGGGGGTCGGTTCTGGGGCCATTGTTATTCTTAATAATTATCAACGATATTCATGTCAATGTAACTTCCCAGCTGAGATTATGTTCAGATGATTGCGCTGTGTATACGCGTATAAAGAACGGGGAGGGTTCCGGACAACTGCAGGCTGACCTAGATTGAATAGAACATTGGTGCGGTGAATGGGGGATGCAACTTAACGCAAAGAAATATGTTCAAGTTAGCTTTACACGTAAAGGAAAAAATTGACACAGTATTATTTAAGCAATGAGCTAGTAACGACCGAGAATAAAGTAAAATACCTCGGAGTCATTTTGTCATCCGACTGCACGTGGGATTCGCAGATTGATGCTGTCATTATGAGGGCGGGTCATTGCGGGTCATCGAGCATTGCGAAAGCACGCACGCCGTTGTAGCTGTCAAACTACGAGCTCGCGCTGAGTGCTTTGTCAGCTCGGGCACACGCCGAAGTTCTGGCCGGCGCCATTTCCAGCGTTCGAGCGTGCTTAAAACCGCCATGGCTGTCAAAGTACGGGCCCGCGCAGAGTGCTTTGTTCGCTCGCTGACACGCCGAAGTTCTGGCCGGCGCTATTTGCAGCTTTCGAGCCTGCTTAAGGCGGCAGTACCACGGCCCCAATCATAATACCGGTGGCAGCTGTGCTAACGCTCCTGTTGGGCGGTGCAAATGTCGCGTCTGTGTGCATGGCACGTATTTCGTTCCTTTTGCAAATAAATTGCCAATTCAGCATGACTCTTTTAGTGTAAAATGTGATCTGCATTTTTTTAAAACTTAACGTACAATAAGAAAACAAAAACTGCAAGTTTTGATAATTTCAGACATACCTCTATGAATTCCAAGTTTGTAGACTTGTAATGCATCCAAGACGCGTTCTTATTTTTTTTATTGAACAGGAAAAGGGCTCGTCTAGTTCCGTGAATGCGTGTTTTTCCTAATTAGCGCACTCACATTTTGCAGTATTTACTGAAAAAAGAGCGTATTTATGCTATTTTAAAGTGTCGTAACTCAATTTCACATCATAAGGCAGCCACGACATTTTAGGGAATGCTTCTGGTGAACACAGTAACTCAGCATAAAAAAGTATTAGAAGTGCACCTTATGCAGTTTTTCTGCAAACACCACTTGATTGTGATAAAAATTCAAAGAATTCCCTTAACGCGTTCTTGGTTTTCTTAGATATCGTTCTGGTATCTCATCGCATTTTTTTATAATTGTATGCTAGAGGAACTGGGCTGGCTCCCTGTAAGGCTGGTTTTGTTGTATTTATATTCAGATTTGTTTAAAAAAAATTAAATCGTGGGACTATTTTCAAGCTTGACTCTGTACGCAACAATCCGGTTTTAGGGAATAGGACAGCTATTTAAGCAACGATTCTTTAATTAGAGCTTTTCTCTTTCTAATTAAAATCGCTTTCTGTGATTGTAACTTTTTAAAGCATACCAATTGTCTTAAATATTAAAAATGGCTTATGTTGTAACAGACGGCGCGCACTTGCGCCATATTTTGAAAGGTGGCTGAAATTCGAGGTGGAGAAGTTCAGGAAAAGTGGCGCTGATCTGTCCTTGACGCAGAGGATTCTCATCTCAAATATTTCCTCGCGCTTCTTCCTAGTTCTTGGAGTGAATCAGTTAGTCTGAATCAGTTAGAATCAGCAAGTTTTCGAAAACATCTAGTGCCTATAAATAAGCTATTCAACGCTGCCCGCTATGTTCCGGCACCACGCAAGGTGCAAATATTAAACTACATAGAATAGCGACGACGCAGGTGAATTTTCTTTCCTTCACATTAAGATAAACGAACAGGCATAGCTTTTAAGGTTTCAGCTTTCCAACAGCGCCGGTTCTGTTTTGTTTCGCCATCCTGCAGAGATTTGAGATTTTCAGTTTTAACGTTACTCTACTCGTAGACAACTTACGGAGAGTGTTATGTCCAAACCGCAGTGACTGGGCCTCACGGCGAGGCAACAAACAGCCAGTCATCGTTGCTCAAATCTGAGGCTTAGGAAAACGGTCTAATAAACCACTTTCCCATGAAGTGCGATATGTGTTCCGGATAAGTCCCTGCAGGAAAACGGCCTCATAACCTGTGGGTCTAATTACTCTAAAAACTTCTCGCATCCAACCCCGGAGCAAAGAGGACAACACGGTGAGGAGTAGGTGCCTCTCAAAAGTAATTAAAGCGCTGTAGGTGCGGTAGGGTTACAGCTACCTCTTCCAGCTCCCGTCGCAGGGAGCAACTAGTCCCCATGCATGGGCGTACCACCCCGGGAAGGGGGGGGGGGGGGGGCAAGGGTGGCGCTTGCCGCCACCCCCCAATTCCAAGAGTGGGGGGAAGGCATGTGTTTGCCCCCCCCCCCCCTGAAACAGCCGCCACTGGGCAGGGCAAACAGTGGTCGGCGGCGCCTAAAGGATAAAGAGGGCACCGGCCCCCGGCCCTGGGGGGGGGGGGGGAGGGTCTGGTTTGCCCCCCCCACTCAAAAACAAGTTGGTACGCCGCTGTCCCCGTGGAAAGGCCGTAAGAGATCGCGCCTGTTCATTCCAGCTTAGCTTTCCACTGCCTAAACATGTAACAACAAATTACTTACGGTGTATTTACACAAAGGTTTTCTACATAGAAAGGGGCAGACGTTATCATGTTTCGAAGTCACGCGTGCCAGATCACGAATGATTGCTAATCCCCGTACTACGCCACTTCGCCGAGAGCTCGGGATTGCTCCACCTTTTCGGCGAGAAAGTATAATGGCGTCGAACGAACATTTGATTTTGTGCATAAAAAAATGGTGGAAGTTTCAAGTTGTCGCCTTCTTGCACGAACTGCGACAAGGTTGACAGTCCGATATCGGGATTAATTTTTTCTTCATGTACGTAAATAGGAGCACTGTCGGTCTGCCGACTTCAACGTTGTTTATTGCGAATGCAGCGACTAAAAGCATCCACCATGCTTTTCACAAATATCAACAAACTAATCGAACGTATCGTTCAACGCCCTCTTTCTTTACATGCCGGCGCCATGCTCTGAAACCACGAATGGTGCAGACCGTGAACTACATATGATAGCAACGACGAAGTGGAACTTATTTCCCTTCACTCCAAATAAATAAACAGGCTTTTTTGTAATCTTCCGGCTTCCCAACCGCGCCGGTTCTGTTCTGTCCGCCATCGTGCAGGGGTTCTTCAGCTTTCAACCTTACTCTACTCGTAGACAATTGACAAATCGAGGAGATTATTTTGTCTCAAACTCAGTCACTGGGCGTCACTGTGAGGCAAAAAGGGGCAGTCATCGAGGTTCATATTTGGCACTCAGAAAAACGGTAGAATAGACCACTTTCCTGCGACGTGCGCTAACGATAGGCCAAACGCTCATTGTGCCGTTTTACTGCTGATTAATTTTTGTTTCTTTGATTTAAAAAACTGCAGTATCTCTTTTATAACAGCAATTAATTTGCGGACACTTGACCCTCTAGGTCTTCCGAGCGCTGCTTGGTGCTCCCGGAAATTCAAATAAAAGAAATCTCTCGCTGTATACCTAAATGTATACCTAGGTGACTAATTCAATAAACGTTCTCTGAAGCTGAACCTCACAGGCATGCCAGTTTGGTGGCACTAGTAGAACAATATTTCTTTGAGTTTAGAAACCTCAGTTAAAGTGAAAAAAGTAATGGATTACTAGTAACTCATTACTAAAAAATTGTTTGAACTACAGAATCATTACAGCTCAAGAAATGTAATGGAGGCGTAAAAAAAGTCTATGAAATGTAATTGACCGCAAGTAACTCGTAACGCGTTAGGAACAAGTCTGTCCGCAATCCGCACTGCGCGTTCTACGAAAAGGCCCTGATAAGGCCTTCTCGTAGATCCTAAACCCCGGTTGTTGTTGTTTGCGGATTTTATGGCGCAAGAGCTACGATGGCCATACTGCGCCAAACTAACTAAAATAAACTAGAAATGACGCACCAAAAAAGTATTTCTGCTATACTTCGTGTAAGATTGCTATATTTTCTAGAAAAGCCAAAAGACGGTCAATTGATATTAGAGGCTGCTCCCCTAGGAGCAGGGTAGGATGGAAAGGGATACGGTACTTGAAAAGCTCAGAGAAAAGAACTTGTGTTGTTGAAGAAGACCAGGGCAAAAACAAAATATGTAGAACAGACAAATTGTCTCCACAGTGCTCGCACACTGGTGGCTCCTCCCAAACAAGCAGGTGTCGATGGGTGAGGAAGGTGCGGCCGATCCTCAAGCGGCACAGAAAAACCTCACGAAACGGCTCCGGTTATAGGAGCTTTCCCAGGTACCGATGCCTGGATTGATAATATGAAGTTTGTTGTTATCGGCCAAATCCCACTCGGACTGCCACAGTTTTAGAAGTGCAAGCCGTATGGGCCTTCTTAGGTCTTGGTATGGTATGCAGGCCTGTTATGGTAAGAGGTTATGCGAGGAGGCGGCCAGTTTATCTGCAGCCTCGTTGCCTGCAATGCCCACCTGGCTCGGAATCCAACAAAACTTAATATCCTTCCCATCTCCGAAGCCCAGTTGAACTTTAGCTCGTACCAGTTGAGTCAGCTTGTTCGTGGTTGGATTAAGTGAACATGCTGCAGTAACAACGCTCCGAGAGTCTACAAAAAAGAACTGCTTTTATCACTTTGCTCCAGATAATATAATCAAGTGCGTAGAGCACGCCAAATAGCTCGGCAGCAAAAATACTACCAACATTATTCAGCAGTGTCACATGTGTAAACGAATTTGAATGTACAGCTGAGCCTACCTACGTTGAAAACTTAGCTCCATCAGTGTAAAATTCATGATAATTCTTGTACTTTTCTTGCAGTGCAACAAATTCCTGCTGTAAAATGAGTGGGGAGACATTATGTTTATTAAATTTTGTGAAGTGCCGATCACAAGCTGTAGGCTTGATATCCCATGGGGCAGTATGACATACACTTCCTAGGAGGTAGACATTTTCAGGAGGCAGGCCAAGGGAAAGACGAAGGTTCTCAAATCGAAGACTCAAGGGTCGAACAACAGTTGGCTTATGTCCAAAGGTACGACAAAATCGAGACTCTCGGATATAAGTGTGGGCTGGATGACCGGAATCCGATAAAACTTTGTAAACATAGTCTAGACTAAGGAGCTGCCGCCTTTTCTCAAGTGACATTTCATTAGAGTCAACATACAAGCTTGGGATCGGGGATGTTCGAAAAGCACCACTTGCTAGACGCAACCCAAGATGATGCACTGGATCAACATCTTCAATGCAGGCGGCCGAGCAGATGCATGTACAATGGCGCCATAATCAAGACGTGATCGTACGAGAGAGGAATAGAGACGAAGCAGACACTTTTTGTCGGAGCCCCAAGACTTGTGAGAAAGAACTTTTAGGATATTCATAGTCTGCATACACTTTTGCTTCAGCCACTTGAGGTGAGATACAAAGCTAGGTTTACGGTCGAAAATCACTCCTAGAAACTTATGCTTTGGTCTTACTGCAATGCTATTTCCATTTAAACTGAGAATCGGATCTAACCAAAGTCCGCGCCGCAGAGAAAAGGGAACACAGATTGTTTTTTTTAAGAGAACTTAAAGCCATTTTCATTTGCCCATTTAGTCATTTTATTTATGGTTAGCTGCAGCTGTCTTTCACAGCTAGACATATTACAAGATGCCACAGAAATTTGAATATCATCCACACATAGGGAGTACGACAAGGAAGAAGGTATGACCTGACAAAGAGAATTAATTTTTCGGCGAAGAGAGTGACACTCAGGACTCCGCCCTGAGGAACACCGTTCTCCTGAACAAACGAATCAGATAACGTAGTGCCTAGCGGGACACGGAAAGTGCGTCTACACAGGAAGTTCTTTATGCAATGAAGCAATCAGCCACGTACTCCGTACATAAAAAGGTCGCGAAGGATGCCATGTTTCCAAGTGGTATCATAAGCATTTTCTAAGTAAAAAAAGACTGATACACAAGGCTTATTCACAAATGCCTCGCGTACAATTGTCTCCAGTCGAACTAAATGGTCGGTCGTAGAGTGTCCAGGTGGACAGCCGCACTGATTGATATCCAAAATATTGTGTTGTTCAAGGAACTAAACAAGCCGCTTATTAACTAACCTTTCAAACGTTTTCCACAAGCAACTTGTTAATGCTATTGGTCTGTAACTGGAAGGAAAGGAAGTGTCTTTTCCAGGCTTCAGCAGCGGTATAACTTCTGCCCGCTTCCATTTGGAAGGGAAGTGCGAATCTTTCCGCAGACGATTGAAATAAGCAAGAAGGGAAGCGAGTGATTCCTTTGACAAGTGTCGGATCATCTCAATGTATTTGGTCAGGACCAGGGGACGCGTTTTTCCGGATATTAAGTGCTATTTGGATCTCCACCATAGAAAACGGTTGATTGTAGGGTGCAGAGGCTCCTCCTGCCAAGCTGAATTTTGTTCTTTCTGCATCCGTCTTAAACTTCAAAAACGCTGAAGAGTAATGGGAGGAGTTAGAAATGGCTGCAAAATGTTTGCCCAACACATTAGCCTGGTTGCGCAACAAATCTACTGAGGGAAAAAGAGGAACTGTAAAGCAGCGGCATTTGCCTTCGACTTTGTGAAGTCGTTCCCATGCTTCCTGGTAACATTTCCAAGACTTCCCTTCGCCTGCTTCCTGGTTGAACGAGCTTGAGCTCTATTTCTCAGAAACTACATCAAATTCACAGATGTTGGTTATCTCCGAAATATGCCCCAAGCCCTATCCTGTTTTTTCTTTGTGGCTGAACATTCTTTATTCCACCATCGCTTACATTTTTGGCACTGTTACAGGAAGTCTGAGGGATGGAGCGAAAGGCAGCATTTATGATCTGATCTGTGATGTATGTGGTGGCTTTATCATGCGTTAATGGCAAGAACATGCAAGGTTTGAGTTCCGAGTTTAGGCTGAAAAGACCCCTGTCTGCCTTTTCCAGTTTCCCACGTGGACTGCGTTTCATGAGGCTTGGAATAGAAACCTGACTCTCCAGAACGACTGGAAAGTGGTCGCTCTTAAAGGGGTAATTTAAAACTTTCAAAGTAAATGTAGAAAACAATAAGGGGGATGAAATTGAAAGGTCAATAGAAGTGAATGAGTTTTGAGCTGCGCTAAAAAGGTTGGCTCTCTCGTGTTCAAAAGGCACAGCCAAGAAGATAATAAAAATCGCTCATTTACCCCACCACTCGAGTCCTGGCAGGCACTACCCCACAAGGGGTGCTGAGCATTAAAATCTCCTAACAGTAAAAATAAGTGAGGAAGCAGTGTAACCAGCCGGTGAAGGTCATGAAGATGCAGTGGAATGTTTAGTGGAATATAAATAGAAACAACAGTGATAAGGTGGTCCAAAAGAAGACGCACAGCCACAGCCTCAAGAGGCGTAGCACGAGGAATTTGAGAGCAGCAACTTCATTCTGGACAACCACAGCTACTCCACCAGATGAATTAGATGCAGGGCGATCGTTTCTAAAAATTTGATGGCGGTGCAATACTGACTTATGATTATCATTGAGGTGTGTCTCTTCTAAAGAAAGAGGAGTAGGACGTAAATTGTCCATAAAAACATTAACATCGTCAATATTACGTAAAAGACCGCGGCAGTTCCACTGCATGAAATAAAATTTAGCCATGCCTCTAAATCTTTAATGTTAAAATTAAATTAAAACGCTGCTAAACCTGTAAAACTAGAAGGGAAGACATGAAAAGTTACAAATCTGCCGCTTCCCAGGTAGCACACCGCGTCGGCCGGTATCGGGACTACGCCGGCCGGTCCTGGTAGCTGGATGGCGGCGCCCGGCCATGGGCGCCGGTGAGCTACCGGCCCCGGCCGGCGTCGGGGTTTCGTCTTGCTCACTGGCCAGTTCAGCCGGAGAAGTTACAGTGACTGGCCGACATCGGTTTTTGCTGTCTTTGCTGGCCAGTCTTTCCGTGGAGGTTCCAGTAACTGGCCGGCATCGGTATTTTGCTGTCTTTGATGGCCAGTATTTACATGGAAGTTCAGCAACTGGCCGACATCGGTATTTTGCTGTCTTTGGTGGCCAGTATTTACATGGAAGTTCAGTGACTGGCCGGCATCGGCGCTTTGCTGTTCAGGCTGGGAGCCCTGCCATGGAAGTTACGTTTACTGACCGCCATCGTTTTATTTTTTCCCCTTTTCACTATGCAGTCAAGTCATTGCGATTCTGACGAACTGCGGCAATTCATGAATAGCGAGTGGAAATGTTTGCGTTGATCAATCCTTCGTAAATGACTGCCGACGCTGGCGTATTTGATCCCAGCATGGCAAGGCTGACGAGTTTTATCGCGAAAACGCGAGAAAAAACAATGCGGTGAGAAAAATTTACAGTCCAGAATTGGAGAATCTGACCGCCGACGCCACGAAAAATATATTTAACAACGGCAAACGATACTTTTTTCAGAAAGGTAGTTTAATTTGAAGTACTATGCTTAAAGTCCGGCAGTATACGCACGTGTTTGGCTCTAATAAAAAATAAAAATGGTATAGCAGAACCTCCAAATAAAAAAACAAAAAACAAAAACAAGTGGCATGATTGAGCACGCGCTTGAGTTACAAAAACAATAATAAACATTACTTTCCAGAAACTAGAAAAGTAAGAGATGTGTTTATTGATTATGACGCTACGAGAGGTACATAACTCTCCTGAGATCATTTTTGTGGTGATTTTAATCGAGTGTTAAAATATGCTATTTAGGCAGGTATCGACTGTTTTCTGTGGTAGTTACGATCATCTAACAGAAATATTTTAAATGTTCACATAGCCGAACGATATCTGCCTCTTTGATAGGTTATGTTATACGACATACCGTACCAGAGAAACGCGAATATAAAATCTTTTTTTTAATGCAAAAAAAAAACGAGAAACACGAATGCGTTGTGGATGTTCACACTGCCGGGTTTGTGAACGTGACCCCTTGACGCTGCGAAAAATAAATGTTACAACGCCGAACGATACCGTTTCAGAAAGCTAGTTTAATTATTCGCAAACGTGTTTAGGCCTAATAAAAAAGTAAAACTGCGGAGCGCAACCGGCGATAAGTAAAACCAGGCGGCACGCGGGGGATAGGACTGATCTACCAGAACAAAATTAAATACAACTTTCTGGAAGTCAGTAAATTAAGAGATGTGCTTAATACGTAGCGCGCTATGAGCTCAGCTAAATAACTGCCTTAAATGGCGGTATTTTTTATTCAACTTTGGGTGAAGATGACCGCTTTCAGAAACACTTCGGCTGCATCACTGTGCCAGTTTTACCACTTACACATTTCTCCATTTTGCTCGCAATATGCTCATTATTATTACATTCCTTTCTTCGTTGAAAGGACTTGCGCTGTTTGCCTACTACACTGACCCACATATTAGCACGGAGGCAGTGAATTATCCCGGCAAAACAAGAGGGCCACGGTTTGTGCATCGCAACAATTCAACCTTGGGCTCGCACTTTTTATTTTCACCGTCTGCGTGATTGTTACCCTAAATCACGGTGCCGACGACTGCAAAAACATAAAAAAAAATATTTAAATAATAAAAACTAATAAAACAAATGTAAGAAAAAAAAAGGTGGCTTCGCGGTGATTCGAACCGACAACCACGAGCTCAGAAAGACGCTGCTTCAACACACTAGGCTAAAGCCGCCTTTTTTTTTTTTTTTAAAGCAAATGTTTATTTACAGGTTAAAACATAAGCAGCAAGAATGGAAAAAATGAGGTATATACATATGTTAGAGCAAAAAAAGACCGTTACATAATTTAGACATTGCATTCAATGACCCAGGTGCAAAGTAAATCAGTTAAAGGTTACAACATTGTTAAAGAGTGCAGTTACCTCAGCTCTGGATGTGTATTACACTCAAAGATCTTTAAAAAAAAATTTTAGAGTGAGGCACTTGCGAAGGCGACGGATAGTCTTCTCGAAGCATGAAAATTTGGTGCTACCTTTTGACCTTTTTCCAGAGTGTTTCTCAGATTGTTTTTCTATTTCAACTGGTTCTAAAGTTCAAATAGTTCAGTCCAATTTGTTTGCAAAGTGTCGCCACGCAGGTTTAGGGGTCAGTGTGAACTCTGTCATGTCTACTCTTGACCACCATAGCGCATGCAGGCCTAAAACCATGATTATCTTCGTCAGGTCAGTCAGCGTCCTTTTGTCGGGCAGCCGTAGGAATTTCAAAGTACACCAACTAATTGACTCTTCAGGTCATCGTGGCCGGACAGGATGGAATCCTGCTCGCTGATGGGAGCTTTGGGAGATGACGATTTCGTTCACCTCTTTCTCCTTCTCTTTCCGCCCGCTCCCCTTGAGATGTGGAGCCAGGATCTGACGTGCACAGAACTTTGTTCTCCCTTTCTTTTCCCAAGCATTTCTTTGTCGCTGGTTTCATCCATTTCGGACGCCTCTTCGTCTGACTTGACTTCAGCTTGGCTCTTCAGCTTGGTCTTCAGGGACAAGTGCACTGAACGAGTTGGTGATGACAACATTGCTCACTGTCTCCTTCGTTGCAGAGCGTGGACGTACGCCGACCTGTCTTCGCACTTCTCAGTTCGTGATGACTGCCTCTAAGTGGGCTGTGCTGTGAGCGGTGCTGACCTCTGCCGAAACCTCTGTTTGTGCTGTTTCTTCTGCGTCCATCAAGTATTCTGTAGGAATCTGGAGAGATGCAGCCGTTCGGTTGGCGTACGTTTGAATACAGTCTTCGGGATCGTGGCCAAATTTTCGGCATAGCGCTACACCAGGGAGCGCGGCACTGGCCTCGGACGTGTCCGACTTGCCTGCATCGTAGACACTGCGGTGCACTGCCAGGCACGGAGACAAGGACGGTGGTTCCAAGAACCTTGAGCTGATGCGGCACGCTGTCCGCAGTCACCCCTTCGTTCAATTCAATGGACAGTATTCTTGTGGTCGTCTCTACTTCTTCAAAGCGGGAGTAGTGCCACTTGTCTCGAACGATGCTTTTTACTTTTTCCATACGTAGAAAAAAGCACTTGCTACGTTTGCATCTGGGACGCTAGTTGGAACCCAGTGCACCTTCATGGACAGCGCAGTCTTGCTCCCGTATATTATCAAACATGTCTTGTTCTTTATTTGGATCTCTCGGAGCTGCAGCAATCTTTCTTTTTCTTTGGCAGAACGCACTGTGACCAGCCACATATGATTGTACTGGTAGGCCCCAAGCGAAGCTAGCTCGTTTGGGTTGAAGATTTTCTTCAAAGCAAGACCGAAATCCTCGATGCGGTATGGCCGGGCTGATGGGTCCCCATGAAAAATCAGCGAGTTTCCAAGCAGTTTACCGTTGAGAAGAGGTGGCAGTAAAATCGTGTACTCTGTTGTACTTGGTGCAGAGGGGGCAGAAGCAGAAATGATTTCAGAATATTCCCGGCTAGGCTTAGCTGTTGAGATTTCCTTTACGGAGCCCATTTCCAACGCGGCCGCTCAGCTCGTCTTCTTCGAACTCCCCACTAGGCTACACGCCCATTCGATCTATGTTTGCTTTCTAAAGTTTGCATGTTTGCCGAATTCGTTTCGAACCATTGTACTATTAGTTTCGTATTTAATATTTCGCTACGTATTCAGGACTTATTTATAATACTGTGGCAATATTGACGTGCGAAATAATTTATTATTACTGTATATTTTATAAGCTTTATAAGGCGGCTTGTTGATCGTTTTATTTCAAACGTGTTGAAGATACGAATACAACCCGTTCGAATGAACGGCCAACGTTGTCTACAGCCTGCCCATGTTTCGCACGCGGTCGCGATCGGTTTCGCGCGTTTTGCCGGCGTTGTGTGTTTGCATGCCTGTGTCTTGTGGTCAATTTCCCGATTAGTCGTGATGCGTGGAGTTTGCCTTAGTTTCAAGTGTGTCCGTAAAAGAGGGAAGCGACTGTGAGACGTGGAACTACGTTAAATCTGCTCAACAGCCAAGATCACGGCACGGGACCCGAAGTAAGTTCGTTTCTTTGTTCGTTAGGGCTAGATTATTCTTTCCTGGGTTTAAAAGGCTTGTTATTGTCTGTAGATCGCTTGCTTTTACCAGCATTACTAATTGTGTGCGAATGGTGTTATGCGAGGCTGTTTTTCTTCTTTTTTCCCCGATGCAGAGGCTGCGGTCTCGCTCAAGGTCCATCGATACCGGCGGAACCGCGGAACTCTCTGGGAGACGGAGAGGGGGAGGGGGGAGGAGGGGGGGGGGGGGTAAGAGGGCGGGGCGGCGCGGCGCGGCGGCGGCGGGGTTGATTGCCTTTCTTCACGGTATTGTTTACTCGTTAACTAGAATGTCTGGAAGAGCGCGGTGCCCCTCCATCGCCGAAGCCACTCTCCGTACTTCTGTGCGGAGAGCTGGACCCCACAAAAGGCAGCGATTGATTGACAAGCACGTAGCTTCCGCCGCCCAGTCGTCTGCAAACGACTTCATTTTCGCGATTCGTAATCAGAAAACAATTGCCAAAAATTGGTGCCGCGATGAATTCACCTCATGGGGATTAATGCATAGCATACCACTCCCGATCGCAAAAATTTGTGCCCGCGAAATAATTTTTCACGCCGGCACTTAATTAATTCTTTACGAAACGTCGAGCTCTAAAACATCATTTGCTGTACACATGTTTCGTATGATCCAACGCACGTGCACCGAATTTCACACCTCTAGAAACACTCGGGCTGCTTCAAATGGTGAAGCATTTATTCTCTTCCTACTGATGTTCTTTTTAGAGGCTATCAAGTATTAATTACAAGCTTCTGGGGAAATTTACAAGCATGTCCTGAATTAAGGTAGTGTCTCGCCAGTTTTTGGTATCTATATTTTGTTCAGTGTAAAGGCTGAACTCCATGGATCGAATTATGTGACGAATAACTGGCGAACGCCGCCCGACGGCACGCTCGTTTTTCGCGCGACGTAGCAGCCACTGTGTTGATTCCACGCGCAGAGCAAAAGCCGCCGGCCAAAATTCGTCGGTTATTCGCAGCATATTCGTCCCATGGAGTTCAGCCTTTAGTATATAGTGTTAGACGTACCTCACCCAATCCCTGTTTTTTTCGTTTGGTACTGCCTTTAGCGAATGGTGTAAGTTGTAATTGCTTTTAGTTGTTGCATGATTGTAGTAAGGTGGTGAGCTGGTACTAATTGAACACCTTGAAAAATAGTTCACAAAAAGTCAAGGAGATAAGGAGAGCAACACGTAGACCTCATGCAAGTGCAGATTCAACTCGCATAAATCAGAGAAGGAAGAAATCAAGAATGCGGAAGGAGCTCGAGCACAGGCCCAAGTGGAACGCACTGATTTACCTCTTAGAAGAGCAGATTAAAAAAAAAAGAAACATAATTCCCATGTCAGTGAAGGTAACAGATGGATGGCTAATACATAAAGACAGCTCAATCTCTCTCTAAAATCTACGATGGATTGTCACCTACTTGTGCACTGTTTACACTGCTCGTGTATGCCATCCTTAGGAAAAACGTGAGTAATTAGCAGATACTTTAAAAAATATACAAGAGAATTATTTTAGGGCTTTATTATTCGTAGTTTGGGTGACCAATGTGTCCGCACATCCGTCTTTTACCTGAGCTGCTGAGGAAATCGTTTTTACAGTCTTATGCATAAGGGTGAATTAGCACATTCCACTTGGACCTGTTCGAACTTTTGCTGAAGCTCCTTCCGCATTCTTTATCTTTTGCTTTTCTAATTTATGTGAGTTGGGTGTCTGCACTCATATGAGTGTAGGTATTCCTCTCCTTTGTTCTTTGTTTTTTGTGTGCTATTTTTCAAGATGTTCAATAAAAATTTACTCACCACCTTACTCCATAGGAAAGCTGTTGGTAATTCTAGAGTGTCTGTAAAACAGTCTACCTGACATCGTTACCTCATGCCCCGGTTCCTGAAGCTCACGTTCTCCGAGTACAACTAGTGCCACTAAATAAGCTACGCTTCAGAGTAACGACACTTGGCCATATTGTGGTTTAAAATCATGGTTGCCAGTTATCTGAAGCTTTATCTGAAATCACAGGAAACGCTTTTCCGTCCTCCAGAAATGTTTAAACAGTCCGCGACAGAGAAAAGCAATATTACATGAGCTTTCTGACACCGAATCGAATGCTGAGGAAGTCACACTTTTGAATCATGACGATCTGCAGTTGCGTCTGCTCTGCACAAGCCCCAATATGGCGACGCCCACAACAATGTCGGGGAACGGAGTGCCGATACTCTAAGCGCAGCTCATTTAGTGGCTCTAAGTACAACCTTTCTTATTCTCTCATCCTCTTCTTTTATTTTGTGTTCAGTAGATTGAGTTGCGAATGTGTACCAGTCTACGTCCCACGTGTTCCTGTCCATTTGTCCTTGTCTTTTTGAGCATAATTTTTTCAAGTTGGTCCATGATTTTTTTTATCATATATTCTACTCTGTGTTTTCACCTCTGCAGCCCTTCCCAAGTAGAAGTTGGCATTCACTTTCACCATCCTGATGCGAGTGTCCTGAGACTACACAGGATGACAGTCTCCTCTGGTGAAGTCCTGGCTTCACGGAAAACGGCCAAGGCTGTTCATGGTAAGGTGATATATATATATATTGAGCAATATAATAGCAACTTATTCCCGCTGGGATTTTTTTTTAACACACTGTGTTTATGGGCTGGCCTTTAGCAATTCCGATGCCACTCGCGTGGAATGAAAGCCTGTAGAGGAATTGCACATTTCATTAGTAAGCGGAATGCTGAGTTTACAACAGAAGTGCGTTGCGTTGCCTTGCGTTGGGGGATAGGTGGCCGAGGCTAGCGCACACTAGCTCGGAGCAGCTGGAGCGAAAGCTGGCACTGCAGAACCCAGGGCCACCCCTGTTCATTTCCATCTGGATGAGCATCGTACCGGCCTGCAATTGCATATCACTACTGCGTGGTGCAGGATAAAGACCCCAGGCTTGCAGTCATACTGCACTGGCTAAATTGCTCATCTACAGTGAGCGACTCATCGCAACTTTGAAATGGCTGACCAACTACACGCTGTAAAAATATCCATACAACCCCAACAGGAGTGCGTCACTCTTGCATCCAGTATTGCTGCAGTGATGTGATCGCTGCGCCAATTGCGCCAAACTGCGCCTAGGGGCTAACCCTGCTACATCGTGCTGCATTTTGCCAAAATATGAATAATCTGCGCCCAGCCTGCGCCAAAGGACCAATTTCGGTCGCCTTTCGAAACCGAAACTAAACTGAGAACCGTAACTGGGCTGCGTGAGCTAGGTTGCGCAAGCGGCCTCCTGACACCAGAGCCGTTTATTGAGAGAGTTTGGCCATACATTGGTTTGAATAGGCGAGCATCTCGGTGCCAACCACAGTCCGCGAAACAGCCCCTAGCGATAGTCTTGTGATCTAAATTTGTTACACGACTAATTTAAGCCGGCGTAGCGTCGCTAGAGTGAAAAGGTTTAGCTCTTGGTGACTGAAAACTTTGGGCATTTGAGGTTTTCGTCACACCAATATTCAAGTGTAGAATAAACGAACGTGCGCTCCAAACCAGTGCCGACAAGCAAGAAACAGCGTCTCAGCCGAGACGGGGAAAGAAAGCACTGCTAAAGCCAGTGCACGAGCCGAGCGGGACTCCGCGTCTCAAGACGATCGCGCGCCCCACCCTTTGCACTGTTTTCTTTCAGACAGTCTCTGAGACGCTGTTTTAGCAAGCCGGCCTAGCGCGAACTGTCGCCGATACTCCAACTCACAAACATCAGCAGTGCAGACAAAGGGATGGGCACGAGCGCGTGGCTCTGGAAAACACCTCCAATGCACGAGGTCTTGTACAAACAAAAGCATTTCGCTGAGCTAGGCTCACGCGCCTGTGCCTTTGTCTTTACTGCTTGAAATGTCGTTTGCAATATTGTGACGTTGCGGTCTCCTCATTGGTCAACGCTGTGTCGTACCTTTAGTTTACGCTCTAACCGCAGGGGGAGTTTTTGGCGCTGGCGGCGGCCTTTGCTCCGCCCATTGTCCAAACTCTCCTAATATACGGCTCTGCCTGACACAACATACCCTGCGTCAATCGTCCATCCGGTCTTGCATCGTTTTTCCCGCCGTCACGCGTTTCGCGCCCTCGTCGTCTTAGGAATCTCGTCTCGCGTCTTTTTTTCTAATTTTTCCAACGATAGACGCGGGCGTGTGCGAACGCTCAGACGCTAGTGTGCCGGGTGCCAGCAATGCCGTCATGCTGTGAAACAAAACCACGTTTTTGCGCGGCGAGAGTTACTTTGTGAGCTGAAACGCTCGCGCCACCACAATCACCGTGGTCGCGCGACGTCGGGTGTTGCCGTCTCCACGTCGCTGCAGATATGGTGCTTTCTAAACTTGTTCATCGACATTCCTGTCTTTGTTTAAATCATACTCTATACTTCGTTTCAGCTTGGGTCCAGACGCAGCGAATGCTATAAGCGCGAGCTCCGGGCTTTCAGAGTCCCTGCCAAGCACGCGCGCTCCTGCAGTGCAAGCACTGTTCAGGGCCACATGCTCGCGCTTGTAGCATCGGCTGCGTCTACAAAAATTCCTCTTTCACTCAATGGTGGCGTTTACATGGATGCGACCGTAGCGCATCGAATCGCTTTGATTGGCAGTAGATGGGTAGAAGACGAAGAAGCAGGAAGAAAGGGTGCATGTGATTGGTCCCTGTTCGATTCGATACGCTATAATCGCATTCATGTAAACCCAGCCAATAACTGCTTGTCAAAATATTGATTACTTAGGTTTCTCTTGGTGGGCTTTCTTTCGGGAGAACCCCGGTACGTGAAAAATCTTCCGCAAAAGAAAGTTGGTGAAGAGAAGTGAGCTAAAGCAAAGAAAGCAATGTCTGCACGCTGAACCCGCACATCGCGCTTGTTTGTCTCGAGTTCAGTGGTTGCACAAAGCGCTCCAAGAACATTTTGACCCTGGCTCGCGATGTCATGCATCGATGCGCTCAGGTTTTTTTGTGTTTTTTTGTGTGTTTAGCTTGTTCTCATCTTCCGGACTGGCAAGCACGCACCGTTGGACTCTTTTTTGTCGTATGCTGGACAGTTATATTTTGCATACTACGACTACCAGCCGGGGCGCTCGCAATCCATTGTTTTACGTTTGCTTACTTTCGATCAAACTCTGGCACGTCGGGAACCAGTAAAACGGTAGCATGCGTTCTTTTCAGAATTGCTCGGCTACACCTGCAATACACTTGTGGGATGTCTCAGCAGTAAAAACACAAACAGCGAGTTCCGTCAGAACACAGCAAAAAGTGCATTTCGTTTGTCCAACACTTAAAACAAATATTTTTATTTTTATAAGAATATCTGCTCCAAAAGCCACTTTTGCTGTTCCGAAACACTGTTTTGGCTGCACCAAAAGCCACTTTTGCTGCTTCAAAACACTGTTCAGGCTGCTCCAAAGGCCACTTTCGCTGCTCCAAAACACCATTTTGGCTGCTCCAAAAGGTGCTCCAAGATGGCTTAGGCCAATCACATCACTGTTGCTGTGTGTGTTGTATTTGTATTTAGTATTTGTTTATTTAGTGTTCCCAATAATGGCTGAAGCCTTTCCAATGGTGCACTTGTTAGTAGCAACACACAAACACAAACAAACGGCGAGAGTGGTGAACAGCGCCACTCTTGCCGTTTGCCACCGCGCCCATTGGTTTTCGGAGAAGTTTGCAGTATTGGTCTCTATGGTATTTGGTCATATATCACTCATGGACACAACCAGGGTGCTGTACCTACAAATCAACACTCGCAAGACTTGTGTGAATACACATTGTAGCTGGTCGACCTTTCAGAGTCATTTTAATGTTGCAAAACTGATAGAATGGATGCTTGGGCAAGTTGGTGAACCATATTCTACTATGACAGCGCAGATCACACACCAGATATCAATCGCACACCAGATACTCAGGAAGACAACTACACGCGCTAAACTTGCAACTCTTGTGTAATCGACTACTTCATTCTTCTCTTCAATGTCTGGATTGACTTTCCAGAACGTGATAAGCAGAATAAATAACACAAAATACAAGGAAAAAAGCGAAAGACAAGGACAAGAAAAAAAGAAAGAAGCAAAAAACAAAATGAAAAAAGGAAGCTTTTAAAAGTCATCCCTCTCCCTCACTGCTATCCTTTAGATAGAAATTGGAGCTTTTTGGTCCACAGCGCTATAAAGGACTACTTACACACTTGTCCTTCAGGCTTTATTCTTTGCACTTCCATTTTTTCTCTTGTCAGTGGGTCTCGACTCTTACCTGTTACGGAACAATTTTAAAAATGTGCTACACAACCACAGTCCGGACAGTGGATTCCCAAATGTCCAGCGACGACTCGGTGGGTGTTATAAAAATGCTTCTTTAAACGATCATTCAAACACGTGCCAGTCTGGCCTACATAAGTAGTGTGGTAAGGAATATGTAGGCCAGACTGGCAGGTGTTTGAATGATCGTTTAAGGGAGCATTTTTAAAACACCAACCGAGTCGTTGCTGGACATTTGGGAATCAACTGTCGGGATTGGTTGCGTAGCACATTTTGAAAATTGTTCCGTAATAGGTAGGATTTGAGACCCACTGACAAGAGAATTAATGAAAGCGCAAAGAGTAAAGCATCTGAAGGACAAATGTGTAAGTAGTCCTTCTATAGTGCTGTCAACCAAAGAGCTCCAATTTCTATCTAAACGATAGCGGTGAGGGAGAGGGATGGATTGTAAGGGTTTCCTTTTTTCGTTTTTTAATTTTTTATTTTGTCTTGTCTTTTGCTTTTTTCCTTGTATTTTGTGCTATTTCCTCTGCTTATCACGTCCTGGAAAGTCAATCCAGATGTTGAAGAGAAGAAGGAAGTAGTCGAATACACAAGAGTTGTAAGTTCAGTGCATGTGCTTCTCTTTCTGAGTATCTGGTGTATGATTGTTTCTCTGCATTGTCACCGTAGAATATGCAAAAATGAATAATGATATTTGCACATTTGTCGTGCCAAACCCGGTCACACCTGTTCCTAACTCTGATCTCCATGAGATCACAATACCATCGTTTTTGGTGTAGTGGCACGGCAAACTGAGTTGTTTTGCTTTAGTCTTTGTATGGGGGACACTGTAATTCGAATCTACTCGTGTATGGTGTAATAGATAGCACTATATTTGCAGAGCTAGTCTTCAGTTTTTGTAGTTACATCAAAATATATTTCAGCTTTTAAGTTATTTGTTATTTGGCTTGTAGTTTCACAAGCTTATCTAGATTGGAGGCAGCAAATGTCTTGCCAGCACTCATGGTACGCGTTTGAAGTATATTGCATTAACATAATTGACCCAACCTTTGATTTTTATTTGTCAGTGCCTCTAGCGAACTGTGCATGCTAGGATTGCTTTTGTTTCTTTCACATAATCGACATTACATTTCTCACCTTTCTACTCAGGTGCAGCCCTCGCCGAACATAAGCTAGCATGGACTAGGCCGATTTGTTCCTGCATCACCAGCTTAGCCGAGGTTCAGGTCCATGGCAGTCTGCAAAGGTTGTTGATGGTAAGCTGCCTTATATATACAGCTGTGTAAGAGCAGCTTGTCCTGGGTGACGATTTGAAATGCATTTTTATGTTTGAGAAAGTGAAATTTGCATGGGCATACTTGCAGTGTGAAACCTTACCAAGCCTGTTCTGAAGTTTCATCCTCTTGAGATTTCGATACAGCCATTTCTGCTGCACACACACTGGCTACTTTAGCCAGGTAGAGACTAGATCCATATGAAGGTAAACAGGTGATTATGAACTGCTCATTGCTGTCCGTGGTAACGTTCTCTCCTTATCAGGTGACTTACAAGTCAGCTGCTGCATGGTGCTCCCAGTACTGGGCAGTGGACGATTGCTTGTTCACCCTCATATAGATCACGACTGTACTTCAAGCTCAGCAAATGTGACACTAATCTGATTCAGGCTAGCTGTGGTGTTGGGTTGCTCTTTGTCGGTCGGGGAACATAGCTCGTACCACTGGCTGGTACGGCGCGTACGTAGCACTCCTCCACCCTTGGTTTACATTAAGTGGCTTGAAAGCGCGAAGGCTTCCGTCTTGGACGAGTTGACCTTCTTGGCACTGGCATGTTTAGCGCCTCAGGAATGCCGACGTTGTCCATCCATGTTTCGTCCTCAGAAGTTGGCGTTTCCATTTGTGGAATCTTCAGCCTGATCTGGTCGGCGTGTTGGACAACATCGCCGTCTGGTGTGGTAACGATTGCCATGCTCGCTCCCTTCGTCTCCTTTACGACTCCTGAAATTCAACGGGAACCCGATGCCTAGTTGCGGATAAACACGGTTCTTCCTCATTGAAGTCGTTTGTCAGCGGTGATCTGAGATTGTTGTTCTTTCTTTTTCTCCAGCCGCGTTGGGTTAATGAAGTCCAATATCGAACGTAGCTGGCGTTCTACCAAGAGTTCTGCCGGAGATTTTTCTGACGTGCTTACCGGCGAACACCAATCCAGCTTTGTTTGTAGGTCTTTGCCGAAAATCTTTTTCGGCGCCAACTTCACCGTTCGCACAGCCCGTTCGGCGAGTCCATTCGACTGTGGGTAATATGGTGCAGTTCGAACGTGTCGCACGCCGCTCTGGGAAGTGAAGTATTTAAAAGGTTGTCCGGTGACGGGAGTGCCATTGTCGGAAACGATGCAGTATGGCACTCCAAAACGAGCAAATAGTCCTCGTATTAATTCTACGGTCTTTTCTGAAGTAGCATTCTTCACCGGAACAGCCTCAATCCACTTAAGGTAGCTGTCCACTACAATGAGCAGCATTTGTCCGTTGACTGGTCCCGCATAGTCAATATGATTCTTGACCAGGGTATGGTAGCTGCTGGCCGCGACAGTGACTCCCTTGAGGGCGGCATAGGTTGCGCTTGCTGGCACTGATGACAGTTGCGGGCCATGTTTTCGATGTCGCGATCCATGTTTGGCCACCAACAGAGCGATCTGGCCAGGGACTTCATCGCAGCCATGCCAGAGTGAGCGTCGTGTAGCTCCAGCAGCACTGCTCGCCTTGCCTTTTGCGGAATTACCACTCTTCTCCCCCACACCGCAAGTCTTTCCTCTACCGATATCTCCGCTCTATGGGTCCAGAAGAGTTCGAGAGTAGGATCTTGTGGCTGAGTTGGCCATCCTTCCAGGATAGTCATTTGAAGTTTACTCAACTCCGTGTTCGCAGCGGTCAAATCCGCGACTTGTTTCACCGAAAGTGGTCCTGTTTCCAGTTGCTTCACGAAGGCCACTTGCTCTGGGCTTGTCGGTGATTGACCTCCATCATTCAGTGGAAGCCGGCTTAGCATGTCGGCGTTACCGTTGCACTTCCCAGCCCTGTGGCGTATGTTGTACATGTATCCACCAAGTGTCAGAGCCCACCTCTAGATCCAGCTAGCCGCTGTTGCTGGAATAGCTTTGTCTTCCCTGAAGAGTCCAACGAGGGGTTTGTGGTCTGTCACCAGTGTGAATTGTCTCCCCAAGAGATAATCTCTGAATTTGGTGACACCAAAGATCAAGGCCAGAGCTCCTTTTTCGAGATGCGAGTAGTTCTTTTCAGCGGCCGATAAGGTCCTGAAGCGGAACGCAATTGGCCTCGCGACGCCATCGATCAGGTAAGAAAGCACTGCTGCCACTCCATATGGCGAGGCATCGCACTCCAACAGTACTTCTTTCGATGGGTCGAAATGAGCCAAAAATCCGCAGTTCTGGATTCCGTTCTTTGCTTCCTGAAACGCTGTTTCTTGGGCCGTGTCCCACTGCCACTTCGCATTCAGTTTTAGTAGGTCGTACAAGGGGTTGAGCATGGTTGACATGCGGGGAATGAAGCTCCTAAAATACGTGAAGAATCCAAGAAATGACCTTAGCTCTTGCACATTTCTTGGTGTTGATGCTTCTTTGATTGCCTTTAACTTCTGGTCTTCAGGATGTAGCCCATCACGGTCAATTCGGTGTCCGAGGTAGGTTACCTCTTGCCTTCGGAATTCGCACTTGTCTTCTCGAAGACAAACACCGCTGCTGTGCAGTTTTTGGAGTACTTTCTCTTAAGTGTTTCCCGAATTTTTCCTCACGTTCTGCCACCTGAATGTCATCGAGGAACACCTGCGTCCCCGGAAGGTCGCGTAGGAGTGCTTCCATCCTGCGCTGAAATATCGTCGGGGCCGAGGCGATTCCATAGGGTTGTTGCAGTAGAGTCCACGATGCGTGTTTATCACTGCCACCTTCTTCGACGACTTGTCGAGGGGAACCTGTTGGTACGCATTCTTCAGGTCCAGTTTCAAGAAGCATTCTCCACCATTTAAACGTAAACATTTTCGACAGAGGTCTGTCTGGTTAGGGAGAAATTGACATAGTTTTTGCGGACTCTAACCAAAGTTTTATTAAAAACATAAACCCGACGTTTCGGGACCCGCTCGGTCCCTTGGTCACGGGTGACTGTAGGTAGAGGCGCAGTGGGGAAGTCGCCCAGGTGGTTGGCCTTGCTAAGGCTTACCCAGAGGGTGCGAAGTCCAGACACGAACGCGGGAGGTTGGGGAGAGTGCCCTTGGACCGGCGGGGGAGGGGGGGCGCGGTGTGGAAGGTTGCCCGGGCGTTTGTCCTTGCTAAGGCTTACCCCAGAGGGCGCGGAGTCCAGACACGTACGCGCCCAGAAGAGTGCCCTTGGACCGGTTCACGTTCTTGCTCGTTGTTTGGATAAACCAGGACTCTAGACGAAGGCGTTTCCTCCAATGTCTCTCGGTGGCTACGATCTGGGTCTCGTCGAGGGAGAAAGAGTGCCCCGTTTTTTGGTCGTGCAATGCCAGGGCGCTGGCCTCAGTGTCTTTCTTTCTCACGTCGTATATGTGTCGTCGAATACGATCCGGGAAGTTTTTCGTTTCCCCCCCCCCCCCCCCCCCATAAGCGACCGGGCAATCCGCGCAAGGAACATGGCACACGAGACCTTGAGCTCTTTCCCTTCCTGGTCTGTCTTTGGGGAGAGGAAGCCGCCGACGGATGGTAGACACGGGCTTGTGGGAGACGGCAATGCCGTGTTTCCGAAGGACGCGTCCGACGGTCTCACTCAAATTCTTCACATAAGGGAGACAGATCCGATTAGACGGTCTCGAGGCCGGAGTTCCGGGGGGGCGGCGTAGGCGTTTGTATATGTCGTTAATGAACCACTTTGGGTACCCGTTGTTAACTAGATCAGCTTTGATCTTCTTAACTTCTTCTCGTAGGGCCTCCTCCGTAGAACACACGGGCGCTGTCCATGTACCCTCGTAAAGTGAGGGGCACTCACAACATGGCACCTGGGTACAGGCGCATCGTCTCCTTTACACAGGCATGGAGGTAAACCATGGACTGAATGCTCTCGTATGTTACCCCGTCCTGGAGGAGAAAAGGAGTTAGTGTGTAAGCGACTAAGCTTCAATTCATGAAGAACATTTACGTAGATAAGTCGTGGTATTCTGGCCAATACGTGAGTGAAGAGTCCTTTACGCTTTTTGAGGGACCTGAAGCTTTTCTAACTCACCGACTTCCTCAACGTTACACGCTTGAGGTATCGAACTGTGACAATAGTGTTTAATTTATTTTTTGTGCATCAAAAGGTGCACATCCCTAGATAGTCATTATTTTCTATACTTTAGCTGATATCATTAGGAAGTTTTGAATGAAGACAAAAACACATATAGTATATTTAGGCTAGCCATTTTGAAATAGTTGAAGATTTCTGGAAAGATCCGTCAATTGAGCCTACCGGCTAAGGTTCCGGTCACGGTCATTATCCGGCGATGAAATGAACGCCACGATCATATCACTGGTATTTAAAATATTGTAAGTAACATATCAGCAATATTTTCTTTTCTGGATGAAGTTTTAAATGCCAGTATTGAAGATGATCACAAAAAACACCAGATGAAATTTCACAAACGCAAGACGACATTACTATTAAATGCATTAATAAAAAATATCTTCTTTATATTTCGCCAGATTTGGAAAAGGTGTTGTTATCGTAATCGAACGCAACTGAGGTAAGGAGCAAATATGACGAACGAGGCACCACCCACTACGCAACGCCAGGGAGTTTGCAGATTTTTCTTATTAATTTAATAATTTATTAATCCTGAAGTACATTACATAAAGGTTTAGGGCAACATGCAAAACCACGGGGATTATTGGCAAAAAAAAAAAATGTTAGCTGTTGATTTCGAGGTCAAAATGTCAAAAATCTGGTAGCTCCGACTTTCGAGGTCACAATGGCAAAAAAAAAACATAAAAATATACTTTACATAAAAAGGTTTTCGTAGTACAGGGTTAGTGGCACTGACAAAAAGTCAATTCAGTTTTTTTCTTAATTTTGGACCAATGGCTATACAGTTTGCCGTTCAAATCACAAAGGTTACTCCATTACAATGGGCCATGTACTACTGGACCACGACAAAAGCCCCGGTTACGGTATCCAGTTTAAATCATACTATTTGTGTTTCTTAGAGGCAAGAGGGGTTGTAATATTTTGACAGTAAAAGACGTGAACATGTATATTTCTCTTTTGCTTTGAAATAAATACATAAAAACAATGTAAAATAAGCTCCGAATTTCGGAGAATTGGGAATCTAACAATGACAAACTCCAATAAACTCCGAATTTCGAAGATATATAAACTTAAAAAAAAAACACCTCCGAATTTCACGAAAAATAAGGTCCGAAAACACTCAATCCTACGTATATCACAAACGCCCGACTTGATACTAATCTTGTTGGGTGATACAGTAACAATTCGCCAAACATTGAGATTCAAAATCAATCGTCCTCAGTGTTAGGCTGGACAATAAAAAAAAGTCAGTAATGAACGCATCAATTTCAGTGCCGTTTGGCGAAATAAAAAAAAAAAATCGTAGCCGGTAACGACCGCCTTTTCAAAATGGAAAATATGATACCTAATATAAAACAAATATATAATTAATGCATGTGGTTATGTATTCGAGTAATGATATAAAACCAGATCATTTGTATCGCCCCGATATATTGCCGTTGAAGAGGATAATAGCCCTATTTTTTGTTTTGTTTTCCAGTCTAAAATATCCCAGCATTGAAAACACCACCGAATTATGGTGGATACCCCAGTAATGTTCTCACATGGCTCTTCTTAATTATTATCTTAACAATAACGCAAGATTAATGAACGCTAAGTATTATGCAGTTATGCCAGGCTTCTAATCATTACCTCACTTTTCATATATGATCCCAATTTGACGGACACATATCTCCCGTCTTACTTTTTCCACGGCAGCGTCGATTTCACTTATGAGCTTCTCTTGACATTCCGGGTGAAGAGAGAGCAAGTGCGCCAGGGCCATCATAGCCGCCATCGCGGTGTCGGTGCCAGCAGCAAAGAAGAGTCGGCACTGGGCGGCGATGTCCACGATCGTCAGGGCTAAAAATGATAGTTATGAGTGTATTTCAAAAGCAACAAAATATCACTGAGCCATGGCTAACGCACGAACGGCATTTAGATAAATATCCGTAGAGGCCGCAAAGAACCTCTAAAAGATGGTTCGTACATATTCGTACAGAGCACGACACTGTTAGCGGGAAGAAGCGATCGCCGGTTTTTCCAGTTTTTTTCTTGGAACCTAAGGGATGTCATCCAAGTTATCATTGCTAAGGAAAGAGCTCATTTAGTTCTATAATGCAAGCAATAAAATTTCGTGCTCGCTAATACTATTTAGAAGTAAAATGTGAAAATGCGCCATTGTTGCGTTCGCGCTAACAGTGTCGCGATGTGTACATACATATTCTGCAGTTTTTTTCAGTCTTCGCTTTCTGTACACCCTAAGAAAAAAGGCAGCGCGACCGAGTCCCTCCGGGGACCAAATGCGCTGTCGCCACCATTAGGTTTGAAGGACTAACGGGGGGGAAGCAAATTTTGCGCCCCTCCCGTTAGTGCCTCAAAGTTGAACCCCCAGGACTAACTTTGCACCTATGCATTTAGGCTACTGGGACTAAATGTTGCGCCCTTATTCAATTCATTACTGAATTTCGCCCTTACACACCGAGGTGGAGCTAGTCAACGTCAAATCCAAAATTCGTGAAACATGTAATTGCCGGGAGAGGTATTTTCCACGCTCATTAGATTCACATATGAACAGCGCTTGTTTCACATGTGCACACGTATTATATATTTTAACATAGACAAGGAAATAGAACGCAGATCATACACGCACAACACACACGGCGACGACACACTAATTCAATCTTTTTTTTGCTTTATTGTCAGTTAAGACAAAATTAAAATGAACACAGTCATTCCCACTCACACGAACTCAATCGCCACCCCGAAAGGCTACCCACGCGCCTTTTATAATGATCATATGAAAGGAGTCGTTTGGTCAGTGACCATCTCAACCGTGAACGATATTACAAATATGGTGCTGCTTTCGCACCAATATTGTTCTCCAATATTGTTGCCAAACTTTCCAAGGAGTGTACCTCTTACTAAGAAGTAACGGTACACACAGTAATTATTTGTGATAGTCTATAAAACAGCGTCCCCATAGGCTCCATGCACCCATGTTCTCGCTTCCCCGCATAGACTGCCCCACTTTGCGCATGCGCGTCTCCGTGGCAACCACATCGTCTCTTGCGGAAAAAAAATACAGATTTTAAAGAATACAAAAAGAAAAGAAAACAGAATGAACTTTTTTTTGTCTTTCGAAGCGTTTTTACCACGTGCTACTTGGCTATTTTCATCCCAGTTGAACTAAAAAGAAAATATAAAAGCTTTCAAAGCACGTTCTAAAGCATGCAAACGGGAAGGACGACAGAACAACGGTCGAAAGCGGCATGGCCAGTACATCAACAATGGAGTCGTTCGAGTCAGCGCTGGATTCCACGAGGTGCTGGAACAGAGGCTGCGATCGTTATAAAGTCAGCTCCAACCCTTAAACATGCACCGTCCAGCAATTTTTGAGGCAACGATTGTCTGTGGATTCCTCCCCCGGCGTCCCGAAACAGTAAGGACGTCGCTAACGCTGGCCATTGGCGATGCAGAAGACGCCACCATCTTGTCCTGGCGTTTCGAAAGATGCACCCTACCCTGTATTAGGAGGGCTAATGACGGGGGGGGAGGGGATCGGTGGCCGAGTGGGCTAGCGCACACTAGCTCGGACCGTGTGGACCGAAAGCTCGCGCTGCAGAAGCCAGGGATGCTAGGTTCAATCCCCACTCCCTGTCCGTTTCGATTTGGGTAAGCATTGTTCCGGCGTGAGGTCGTGTCCCTGGGGTCCCTGGGGTCCCTGGGGTCGTGTCCCTGGGGTCGTGACCCTGGGGTCTTTAACGTGCACCACTGCGTGGTGCGCGTTAAAGACCCCAGGCTAGCGGTTGTACTGCACTGGTTAATTCGCTCATGTACAGCGAGTGACTCGTCGCAACTTTAAAATGGATGACCACCTACACGCTGTATAAAGATCCACGCAATCCCAATTATTATTAAAAACAATGGCTGCTTTTTCTCCCGCGCACCTCTCGGTTAGTCCGGGTCGAGTGCAGTTAGTCCTCAGCATTTGCGCACGGTACGTAGCTAGAACTAGGTGGTCTCTTTGGGGAGCAAATGGGAATTCAGAGGACCAAATTCTGCCGTTAGTCCTTTGAGACCATATTTTTTCTTAGAGTTTACAGTGAAGCAAGTGTAGTGCATAAGGAAGCCAACAACGGTTGATCGTCGCGTTAGCGGTAGATGGGTACCATCGGTATGTTAGTTCCTGTTCGCGTGTTTACTTGAGTCTTGGCATAGGCCTTCGGTGTCGCGCGATGACTGTTTGTGGTTACAATACACTAAAGTGGTTGAACTCACGCGTAACATTGCCCGGGGCAATACCGCGCCCTAATATGGTGCGGTTATATTTGTGGCACATCGTGGGTTTTTACTTGTCATTTTGAAACTGCGACGTCGCTCGCGCGGCCAAAATAGCTTAGTGGAAGACTAGGTTCACGACGTCAAAATGCGGGATCAAAGGTAAAATTATAATATGTGAATCAGTGTTTTCGAGGAAGAAGGCCGACGTACTTCTTCTGCTGTTTGCCAATGTTTCTCTCGGAGAGGGGACTGGAGTTTACGGTTGTTTCTACCAAGCTTGATGAACGTAGGTTGCAGTTATCAGAGCAATTATTTTTGAATAGTCATTTAAGCTACGTAAATGGAACATATTTTGCCAACTTTAGAAATGTCGCCAAGTGGTTGAGTGTCTGAGGCACTGTGAATACCAACTTGCATGCAACAAAAGAATAGTCTCGATATATATTGTGAGGAAAAAGTGAATAGGCGTCCTGGTTTAGGTTGCCTAATACTAAACTCGAAGACTAACGAACGACAAGAAGGCGACTAGCACATAAAGGACTTGAGATGTGTGTTTTCCCCGTTTTGTCCGATCGAGTCCGGTGTGAATTAAGGATATTTTTTTTTTATTTTCTTATAGCAGTACCTTAGATAAATATGCCGTGATTCGAAGTACTATATGAGCTTACGCATAATGTCGCATTAATTTACTCATAAGTTGTGCTGTGCAGATGATATACATAATGGAATAGCGCGAATTTTACAAGGACTCAGGAAGGAACTGGACAGGACGAGCGCTGACTAACAACTGAAAGCTTTATTATCAGGAAACCGCGAAGAAAGCATACAACAACACGGCTATCTAATCACGATGGAAACGCCCATGCGCCTCATAAAATTGGGTGCTATATGTAACACAATTCTATATGCGTCATCCCCTATCTAAAAATTCGACCTCACTGTACAGCAAATTCAAGGAAGCCCGACTCTCAGAGGCTGGCCCCTCCTTCCTTATTCTATGGGCTTCGACGATCTCTCGAGCTTCTTGGTCCCTGTGTTTATACAACACAGGGACTAAAAATGATGATATAATATATATCTAGTTTACCATATTTTTTTTTCTGCGTTTCCAAACGTAATTTCAATAAGTGGGCGTCATACGCTACGCTTTGTGTTCATTAAAAAACTAAATAAGAAAAAAAATCAGGCGATGATTTATCCTTCCTGTCATCTTGTACGAGGACCTTTTAGGTGTTGCAAAATAGGAAAACGTAATAGAGGAGGTGGCAGAATTGGAGGGTCAAGGGGGAGGGGGCGAGAGGGAAGAAGCCGGTTGTTCACGCTCCTTTAACTGCTTGCGCAAACTAGGAGCAGCGACGAGAGATAGTGTACTTGGCCTTTACCCTTACACGTAACTTCGAACGTTGCACCTCCTCTCTCCCCATCTATCCGGCGCGCGGAGCTTGTTTCAACATCCAAAGCTCCAGCCTTTCCACCCTGGCAGACCTTCAGATATAGCTTCTTTCGGTAGGGGATAATCAACTATGGGAAATGGGATGGTCGAAATGGGAGCATCGTGTCGATTCACACTAATTTTCTGTCTGCCTATAACGGCCTTTTAAAGGCCCGTTTATTCGCTCGCAGCTCAAGAAACGAAAGTAGCGCCGAGTCACCAGCACCTTATTTTTGTTCTTCTGCCAAGGAGATAAGGAAATAGGCCAATAAAAACGTCAATAAACGAGAAAAAAAATTCCACTTCAAATACCTTTGAAGTGCATTTAAGTCCGTATTATTTTTTTTATTGCATCCTGAATTCTTTTTAAAATATTAAATATATTTTGAATGCGCTAAAATACGACAATAAAGTATGTAAGTTTATTAAAAAGTATATTAAAAGTGTAAATCACTTTATATTTACAAACGTCTTTTTCGAACGCACGAACTGTATTTAGGCATATCAGTCCCTTTTTTGTTCCTAGTTTCGAGCATATTTTAAGCAAATTATCTTCTAGATATGAAGATATAGTACTTCGAAATGCATCTTTAATGTAAACTTATAGTATTTATCCTTTTCCGCGTATTTGAGGTATACTTAGAAAATACTCTTAACACACGTTTTATCAGCATACTTCCATAAATAGACATTGAACATAGTCCGTGAACGACTGTATTCAAATATGTAATATACACATAAAAATACATCCGAAATACATTCCGACATATGGGAAACCGTACTTGTTTTCCCTGAAAGTAGTGAAAATCTGCCCTGCCTTCCTCAGGGTTTCGGTGACTCTAGTTGTGTCTACCTTCTCATCATATTCCTGCGTGTGCCGAATGGGGTGGTGCCACCGGTATGACAGCGTTTTCATGCTCTGAGGAACCACGCTTCCGAAGTGTGTCGCAAACAATACGAAATACCGTCGTCGCGGTGATAATTCTTGGAAGTCAGGTAGGGTAGTGCAGACGCCCGACCGAACATTCGACGGGTCACTCGACGCTTTGAAAAGAAGGCGTAACCGGACCGTGGTCGGCCTATTTTGTACGTCATGAGTGTTCACGAGAGGTTGTGATTAGCCGCGCCAAGTCTCGTCAAGCCACATTCCGACGCCTCCTGCGATCTGTCGAATGTTTGGCCGCGCGATAAGCATTCGCTCTCAGCTATTATCACCCTTTCGATAAGACAGGATACAAACCTCGCTACGGCGCATTTTCGCGCTCATTGCCGAGTTGGCAGTACTGTTGTTGGCGTTACCGAAAACATTAACAAAATACGTTACTCCTTGCTTGCAAATAAGAGGAACGCGTTATGGGGAATCCGTGAACTCATATAAAAGAACGTTTTACCGTTTCCGCTAAAAAGCAGCGAATGTCACTTTTGCGTTATCGTTTGTTTATTTATTGTATCGGTTTATTATGTTGACGCTACTGGTATGCACGTGCGCCATACTTCAAGAAATTATACGACCTTGCAGAAAATTAACATAAATACCATATCGGCTTACATTTCCACCTGAGAAAAAAGAGGAAACACTCTCACAGTATTTGGAGTGAGTTCAAGAGATTATAACACCTGGCGCCTAAAAACTCGAACAGTTACCCAAATGTAGTTTTCTGACACCTCGGGAACAAGGTGTAACGAGTAACGTAACTATGTTTACCGTTACTCGAAATAAGTAACCTAAGTTCGTTATCTGTTTGATCTAAAAATGCAACAAGCATGTTCGTACACTAAAAAAATTAACGGTTTACGGACAACAACATCGTTCCGTGTATGACGTCGCAGCATCACTAAACATCAGTAGGACTTTGAGGGTGCTAATTGCTTGTCCTATAACTAACACCCTAATCGGTGTAGCAAAACGCCCAAAGGACAGAGCGTTAGTCCTAACACCCCTAAAGGACGGCGTTATTCCGAACACTCATAAATTAAGGTGGGATTCCACTGTGCACCTTTTAATTAGGGTGTTATGACTGCACAATACGCCCTCTAAATTGGGTGTACCACCGCCAGAAAGGGAACATAAAAAGGCGCAATGACCAGCACCCATAAAGTAAGGTGTAATAATCCAAAAGGGTGCACGAAGTAATGACTGCAAATGAGTCGAAACATGCCTGGTTCACTTTTTATCTTTCGATCAAGGTTCTGCTGAATTCTCTATATATGATTGCAACCCTACCAAAAAAAAAAAAACGGTTCAAAAACAAACCGGAATGAATCCGGAATTTCAATCCGTCATTAGGGCCCCTAAGCAAACCGGATTTCTAGAAACCGTTAAATGAACCGGAAATAACCAGTCCGGAAACCCAACCGTAATTGGTCAAAGCGGAAGCTGAACCGTATCTGGCCAATCCGTAGATCTTCACCGGAGTGGGTCTAACCGTATATTAAACCGTATCAAGCAACACCGGAAAATAATAGAAATTGTTTAATAGAGTGACATACCTACCCTTACAAAAATGTCATATCTGGACTTATATTAAAAAATACATATATGAATACATAAGGAATTGGGCAGATATGCACAATAAGGCCGTATCTGGATGGATAAAGTCATATCTGCACAATTCTTTATATACCCATATCTGCCTAATTCCTTATATACCATATATAAACTGCTTTATATGATACCATGTTTGGGCCTGTCAAATAGGGTACCCACCCCACATAAAGCTATTTCCATGTGATGATCCTACTAGCATCACATGAAAATTATTGCAATGGTGCAGGTATTATACTTTCCAGGTCCAGACTTGGCATTGTATAATGCATTTTTACGAATATCCACAAACTATACAATTCACTGCTATCCCACACTGCCACACGTGTATTTACGTAGATATATCTACAAAATAGGGCACAGACCAATCTTTATTGGCCTGGTTCGGAATTCGTCCATTCCGACAAATATGTATGCTACAAAGCCAGAATGCAGGCAATCATTAGTTAGAAAACATTTTAACATATCATTCGACGTCGGAAAGTCGCAGCCCTTTGGTGGGATTGGTTGTCGAGGGAGCAGACAGGGAATATGGTTTGGAAAAAAAAGTTTTATACATAAAAGCGCCAAAACTCAAAACTAGCACTTCCCCCATTAAAAAAAATGATAGAAACAAAACTGTAATAGCACACGGACAACCATTAAAATTAAAAATGTAACAGCACACGGACACCTATAAAATAAAACAAACGGGAGGCAACAATTAAGCTGTAAACTACACGAAAGTTCCAGAGTCGTTGATTCTCACTCACAGAGTCACAGTCCTGATTCACCCCTCTGGTCGAGCACAGTTGTTTTGACATGGGCTTGCTTGCTAGCCTCGTCGTTGAAGTCCTTCCTTGCACCGTGCGATATTCAAAGTCCCCCAGTCGCTCCTCGCTGGCCTTGTTTTACCGTTCGGTCCCCAAATCATCCCTTCTGACCACGTATGTTGCACACACACACACACACACACAGACACCATTGTTCACCAGAGGCAATACAAGATGAAAAGGTCATTACTGTTCCTTGAACACGACGAGGTCACGTCTGTTTCCCAGACTAGAAAATGAAGAGGGCATCATATCTTTAACTAAACCCTCAAAAAAGGAAAAACAATTACCACATAAGTCACAAAAACAAAAACACGAAGGACTAAATCATGAGAAAAAAATGAAATAATGAACACACAAGCAAAAAGAATAAAGACACGAAGGACTACACAGACAGCCACATTTGGTCAATTAACAATAACGTTTAATTCTGGTCAAAACTATTCCTGCTACGCTCAAGATCACCAATATGGTCTGTAAACTAGGCGACCTTGAGCAAAGCAGGAATATTTGTGATCATAATCAAATATCATTGCGAACTCAAAAAGCGTGGCTGCCTGCGTAAGTCTTTCGTATTACTATTCTTCTGAATTCTCTGTTCATTATTGTGGCTGCTCAGGACCAGGCGGAACTTGGTGGTGCTTTTTCCTTTCTGATCTTACTTCGGAAAGCTTCGTACTCATAGAAAAAAGCACTAGATTCTCTACATAATCCCACCCCTTCTCCTTGGAGATACCGTCCGTGTATGCTGTAATTGGAAGAAAAAAGACAATAATCAGCACACATACACATTATTAACTACATTGTTTTGTAATCATTTGTCTAAATAGGCCCCTGGCCCAGGACCAAAACAACACAAGACTTTTTTTTTGTGGGATGTATAGTTTTGGCACAAAAGATTTGGCCCACATTTCGCTGAATATACCCTGTATAACCTTAAAGTGCACCATTACAATTTCGGCATACTTTACACCACCATTGTGCTTCCCATGTGCATGACATTTAAAAGCCAAATCCACAAACACTTCACAATAATTTATGCTTATTAAGCCGTGAGCAGTATACAAAAGAGGGGAGAATGCGGCAGGACAACTGCTTTCACTCTTTGCAGCATATAGCTCAAGGATTCTCTAAATTTTGCTTATACAGGGCATTTCACCACGAAGAACGTACAAAGACAAGTTTGAAGGTCACGCAGGCAGTCTAAAAAACCGATTACATCGCGTTTTTTTTTTTGTTTCGCGCCATGAAACGGTGTGTAAGTATAATCTTAGCATCAATGGAACTGCACAAGATTGCATTAAAGTTCCCAATTGGGTGTGTTTTATACCACACAGCCGCTGTGTGTACACAAGTCAACTAGCTCTACAGATACCGCTCAGCACACCACCGCTAGGCTGAATCAGATGAGTGTCACACTTGCCGAGCTTGAAGTACAGTCGTAATCTATACGAAGGTGAACAAGCAATCGTCGACTGCCCAGTACTGGGAGCGTTATGCAGCAGCTGACTTGCTCTCCTTTTCAAATGCCTTGCCAAACAAGTGTGGTAAGTCGTCTGATAACGAGAGAATGTCACCACGGACAGCACTGAGCAGTTGATACTCACTTGTTTACCTTCATATGGATCAAGTCTCTACCTGGCCGAAGTAGCCAGTGTGTGCGCAGCACAAACGGCTGAATTGAAATCTCAAGATGATGAAAGTTCAGAGCAGGCTTGGTAAGGTTTCACACTGCAAGTATGCCCATGCAAATTGCACTTTCTAAAACATAAGAATGTGTTTCAAATTGTCACCAGGACAAGCTGCTCTTACACAGCTGTATATACAGGGTGTTTTTTTTTAACTGCACCAAATTTTTAAATAAAGGGGGTGAAAGTTTTATGAATGCGGTTTTCACTGCGTGTTTATATGGCTCGGCGGACATTAGATGGGAATATAACCATCCCTATTATCAGACTAATTAACTAAAATCCGTTAATTAAATTTTTAATTACTGTAATTAGGCTATATGTTTATATTACGAACTTTGAGGCAGTCATATGCCAAGACTGTTCCATTTTGTAGAATTAGCGTAACCAGTTTGTGTACCGCGATATTCGTCCACGAATTTTGCACTTTTATCCGGCTAATGTAGCAAAGTTCGGCTATAGTGGCCACTTTCGTGGTTTTGCCGAATTGAGTAGATAAAAAGTCGGATAAAGTAAAAAATTCAGGGGCAGATATCTTGGAACACAGGCACATTACGCGAATTCTACAAAATGGGACAGTCTTGGCATATGACTGCCTCAAAGTTTGTAATATAAACATATATCCTAATTACAGTAATTAAAAAGTTAATTAACGAATTTTGGTTAATTAGTTTGATAAAAGTGATGGTTATATTCTCATCTAATGTCCGCCAAGCCATATAAACACGCAGTGAAAACCGCATTCATAAAACTTTTACCCCCCTTATTTAAAAATTTGGTGCAGTTAAAAAAAACACCCTGTATAAGGCAGCTTACCATCAACAACCTTTGCAGACTGCCATGGACCTATCCTCGGCCTAGTCGATGCTAGCTTCTGTTCGGCGAGGGCTGCACTGAGTAGAAAGGTGAAAAATGTACTGTAGATTATGTGAAACAAACAAACAAAAGCAATACTAGCATGCACAACTCGCTAGAGGCACTGACAAATAAAAATCAGAGGTTGGGTCAATTATGTTAACGCAATTTACTTCAAACGCGTACCATGAGTGCTGGCAAGATATTTGCTCACTTCAATCTAGATAAGCTTGTAAATTTACATGCCAAATAACAAATAACTTAAAAGCTGAAATATATTTCGATGGAACTTCAAAAACCGAAGACTAGCTCTGCAAATATGGTGCTATCTAGTACACCATAGATGAGTAGAATCGGATTACAGCGTCCCCCCCTTACAAAGACTGAAGCAAAACAAGTATAGAATATGCCGCGCCACTACAACAGAAACGATGGTATTGTGATCTCATGGAGATCAGAGTTTGGAACAAGTGTGACAGGGTTTGGGAAAGTATGCTAATGTCATTTTTCATTTTTTGTATATTTACGGTGACAGTGCAGGGAAACAATCACACACCAGATACCCAGAAAAACAAGCACACGCGCTGAACATATAACTCTAGTAGTAGAATAACTGTACCAACTCGGCCACTTTGTCAACAAACGCCCAAAGGGGCGGAGCCAAACCCGATCCGACCAATCACAGCGCAGGAGGGCGGGGCCAAACCCAATCCAACCAATCACAGCGCAGTAGGGCGGGGCCCTTTCCCTCTCTCCCATCCCAGTGACCAATGACAGGCAGTGGGCATCGACGGCCCCGCCCACACGGCATTAGCCAGTGACCAATCGGAGCTCAGCAAGGTCCCGTCACGTGTGAGGTCACGTGTCCGGCGCGTGCCAGAAGCGTGTCACTTACCGCAGACCACAAACCGAAAACCACAAACCCCAAACCTCAGACCTGCGGTCATCATCTGTCAACAACCACGTGACGTCACCAGGGTCCGAGCTTCGTTCGACAGAGGGCGCTATAGGACTTGAATTGCGGCGCTCAGGGCGTCTCACGTGTGATGTCGCGGAGGGTTCGAGCTGCGTCCGACAGAGGGCGCTCACATGATGCCACGCGGAGGGTTCGAGCTGCATCCGACAGAGGGCGCTCACATGATGCCACACAGGGTTCGTGCTGCATCCGAAGGAGGGCGCTGCGCTCCAGTCACATGACGGTCACGTGTTTTGAATTTGAATCGCTGCGCGGTAAATTCCCCTTTTATTCGATAAAAAAGGCTCCGCCGCCAGCGAGGAATCAAACTCGCGCCCTCTTGATCACCAGCCCGACGCGATATCCCCTGAGCTACGCGCATCGCTTCCGAAGACCGCTTAAGTCGGGTTAATTGTTTGTGTGTGTGTGCATTCAGATTACGTGATGTCCCGCGCGCTACTTGGCTTTTGTAATGCGGTGAGAAACAGGATGCTTCATTGCCGCAGGTCGTGTGACGTTGCTCGTCTTCATATCACGGGATTCGCGCGCGCGCGCGATTCAAGCGGTGTTCGCGCGGCCTCGTAGCCTCGTGGCGCCCCACACATAACTGTCGCATGTTTACGGAATGTCCTATATATATGTGAGATATGACGACGGCGCACCGTCATTATGGCGGTGACGCTCGCGACCGTCAAGTCTCTTCTCGCGCTCATCATGGGCTCCTTTCTAATTGTCTGCGTGATCACCATCGGCGTCAGTATGTCGCACGCGAGCCTGCACGGAAATCGCACGCTCGAGATGAGTCTGAACAAGGAGCTCAAAGTACATCGGTGTCCTGCATCCGTGCTAGCAATACGTGAATGGTCAAAAGAGGGCCATCCGAAAAGAGCCGGTGTAAATTTGGACAGGAATCAGACTTAGGCGCTGAAGCAATGTCTCAGCGAGCTGGACGTTCTTGCTCCCCGGAAGCATGATCTCGAGTGTGAAGACAGCTGCATCATCAGCTAGTCCATGTACCTTCGAAGATGTCCTCTGAACATCTATCAAATTCGGCGACTGATCGGAGGAAGGAAAGCCTCATTGTACGGAATAAATCTCGATCGTGAAGCTATATTGCTCCTGTCAAAATATTTGAATAAAAAATAATAAAACTCGCTACGTGTTTGTGTATTGCGATGTGCGCGCAGAGCCCACGATCGCTCAAAGCGTCGCGTAAAGGACACGAAAACGTTTTTTTTTTTCTTCATCTCTTTTTGTTGCTCAAAATCGCTCGCATTAACCTAACTGTTTTGCGAGGAGGCGTAGCCCCTCCATTTTACGAGGCATTGCAGGTGGGGCGCACGTCGGCGTCTCAAAATCTTCTCCACGATCCAGGTCTTGTTTTCGGCCAGGGAAACGCGCTGCAGTTCTGCCTCGTAAAAAGAGCCGAGAACGGGCTCTTTTCGCACGATATCGACTAGGTGGTAGGTATTGGGCACACCTAATCGAATTCGGTCCACGGTGAACACCTCGTCCGTGAACGACTGCTTGTACTTCTTCACGAGCAGGTGTCGATCTTTGGAGATGCGCTAATGTTCACCCAGGCAAAATTTAGGTATTTTCACGCGACCGGGAATGGGGGGACAAGTGAAAGAAAAATTCGGTCTGGTTTTGTGGGGTAACGTCGACCGGCCTAGCGTTCAGTGTCCTGTGGTGGCTAAAATTATAAGACTCGACGATTTCCGGGAGGATTTCAATTAATCGCCGGATTCGTGCATACTCAAAGTACTTGTAAACCCGACTCATTATGGTGCGTTGTACGCGTTCCACGATCGAAGCCTTTTGCTTCGAATTCACGGAATACAATTGTATGTCGTTTTTCTCCAGAAACGAGAGGACCAATCTTCCGTAAAATTCACGACCACGATCCGTACATAAACGCCTGCTTTTCCCCATGTTGCGAAAGACATTTTTCAACGCCCTGACAACTTCCTCGCCCGTCTTTCGAGCTATGGGGAAGACGGTGAGAAATCGTGAGAACGTATCAATCACAAACAAAATGTATCGTTTTCCATCGTTGTATTTGGCAATTTTTTGAATTTCCACTAGGTCAGCCTGATAGACGTCTCGCAGTCCCAAGGATAGCGTTTCGCGGTAAACGCGAGGGCGCTTGGTTTCCCTGAACAGCGTAAATGCGTCCGATCCTTCTAGAAACTTTTCCGCCGTTCTTCGTCCCGTATGTCGTGCGAGCCTGTTGATTCCACCGAAAGAGGCTGGATGACTTGCTTCGTAGTAGACGGCTTTTCTCCCCTTCTTTTGTGACGAAGACATGCTTTCTGGACGCACCGCTTCGTTGGTCGGTAGTGTCGAGGTCGAAATGCACTCAGGTTTAGGTGAGAATTGATGGGAGAGGAAATGGCGCGTCTCATCCAGGGAGGCTGCCTGTTGTACAGCTCGTAGTGCAGAAGCTCTAATATGCTGGATCCCTCGAGCGGCTCTCCGTGAACCACCAGCGTTCCCTCGGGGGTGTAGGCAATTACCGAGGAAATCGCGCCGAGGAGCGTCTCGACCTTCGCTCGGTGTCGTGGGTGAAAAGCGGAAAGAATTTCCTCGTCGTTAAAGTAATCCTTGTCTAGAATTTCTTCCATGCTCTCTCGACCAGGCGCTGCGAGGCACGAAGTGGTGGTGGTGCGATAGAAACGGGATCAGCAGGAGCCGCTTCGGACGGGGTCGGTGATCCTGCACTCCGCTGCTCCGGGGAAGCGGTACGAAGACGCTTCGGCGAAGTGACCGAAGAAGAAGACGCACCTCGACGAATGGTCGCCCGCGCTTTGAGGGTCCTTCTTTTAAAGCGATCGTGATTCACGATGGTCACTGGCAGCTTCTCTTTGACCAATAACCTCGTGACGCGATCGAAATGAACCGGAACTGGCAATTTCTTTGAGCGTGAAACTAAATAGGAAACCAGCTCCACAATATTGGATCCCTGTAGAGGTTTTTCGTCGATCGAAATTTCCAAGGTTTGCGGGTCCCAGGTGAGCAGCGGCCTCAGTAGAGCCAGAAGCGATCGACCCTTTTGCCGGTAGGTTTTGCTCATGTAATTGACTATGACGGAGGGGTCGTCATCATCATCATCCCCACGTTCGCTCGTCTGCGTTGTCCGTTCTTCCCTGCTAATGGGTGTCGCTCTAACCTCTTCACTGTGTGCGCTACTCTCATTCGACGTGTACGGACGTAACATTTTGTGTAGAGTTTGAATTATTTTCTTTAGCTTGATGTCGTCCGGTTCGTCGTCGTCTTCTGTCAGAATCTCGGGAATGTTCTCTGTGTAAGGTACGAGATGGTACTTTTTCATGCTTCTCAGACTCCGATAGCCTTTGCGATGGCTCTTCCCCCGATCGTTGATATGAGGCCTAGAAGAGCAGGAAGAATCAGGGGTAGGAAACCTCCCTTCAATACCAGCGTCTTTCTTACGTTCTTTTGTGTGCCTTTTCGATTTCCCAGTGAGCGTATGACGGGTGCAAATCTCTTCACTTTCTTTTTTATATCCGCAGAGAGAGGGAGGTTTCCGGCGCACAGGTTTAAACAAATTTCCTTAATTATTTTCAGATGCTCCTCCTTGGCGTGACGTAGTAGTGATTCCCTTTGCCTACACGATTTGGCTTCCGACAACAGGTGCAAGAATCTTGCGTGCTTGGCGATGCGGTTCATTAGGACGTGTCGTACACGACTTCCGGACCCTCGTCCGGCAATATTTTTGCTCTCACACGGACATTATCGGGACAAGTTTGCGATAGGTCGATCAGCAGGTAACTGAACGGTGTTCTACACGCGTCCGAATATATACGCGGTAGAACCTGCCCCCTGCTAGCCCCAAAGAGCTGTCGGGATAGCACTTGGAGCTGATCGGCAATCCGCACTGAACGGAATATAATTAAGGCTGAAGAATTTAGGCTTATTGTTCTAAAGTACGCGTCTTGGAGGAACATGTTCTGCGTGATGAAAATGACCGAAGCATTATAGCGATGAGCAGCTCCTATAAAATATTCAGAAATGTCTTTGAGCTTCGTTCGATTTGCGAGAAAGTCGTCGAATATGATCAGCGAGTCTCTTTCGGGGTCTAAATTTTGCGGGATCTCCTTGGTGAAGACGACCCCGCTCGTCTCCGAAAACCAGCTCTGGGGAAACACGTAGACGTAGTAGACGACGTGAAACTCTTTGTCGAACATTTCGCTTCTAAATCTCAACAACCTGCGAATATACGTGTTTTTGCCCGATTTAGAGGATCCAATCATCGTGATTAACGCCGGCGTTTGGAAACGAAATTTGTCCAGGGCCGAAGACATGACCATGCATGCTACGCTCGTAGACGAATGAAAAGAAGGCATCGCAGACACGTTTCTATGTACTCGCGCGAAGCACATTCCTGCGCGGCGGGAGACTCGCGCGGCTTCCGCTTCACGATAAATGTGCTCACACGTCCGAACGTATACCCAACCACACAATGTTTACCCAACGAAGAATAACCGATAAAAAGAAAAGCGGATGCTCCCCACAAGCTCGAAGCTGACCGTGCGATAACAGGAAGACTCGCGCGGCTTTTGCTTGCTCTCGCAAATCAAGCTATGTTGTGAAACGAGACAACCCTCGTTTTGATGACACCGTCGGTGGAACAGCGCAGTGTCGACGAGACAATTTGTCGATGAAGCATTATCCAACGAATTACTTGTCAGGGCGGATCAAACACGTCGATAAAACCAAACTTGTGCTCGTTACTTGAAAAATGTAATGGACTACAATTAAAAATGACCGAACCTCAAATGTAATGGATTCCCGTTACAATTTACTTTCGCTGAAAGGTAACAGATTACTTTACTCGTTACGTTACAAATTACTTTCACGTTACTTTTTCCGTGCACTTTTCCAGAAAACAATAGAAAAAAATTACATCTTTTTCGAAAATGTTCTGCAACATTACTTTTTATTCCTCATACGCCGGAATTATCTAGTCTTTGTAAAAATAAAATAGTGTATTTAAGAGAAA